>ML789906.1:11786-32677 GCA_009831015.1 Picea engelmannii | reverse complement strand
TGGATTTTATCACAGGATTGCCCAGAACAAGCAAGCAGCATGATTCAATCATGGTGGTGGTGGACAAGCTTACTAAAGCCGCCCATTTCATTCCACTGAAAACCACTCACAGGGCAGCAGATGTTGCTGATATCTTTTTAAAATAAGTTGCACGCTTGCACAGAATTCCTAAGACAATTGTGTCTGATAGGGACCCGAAATTCACTTCAAATTTTTCGAAAGGACTATTCAAACGATTCAGAACGAATCTGAACTTTAGTACAGCGTATCATCCTGAGTCTGATGGTCAAACAGAGAGGGTGAACAGGGTAATAGAAGACATACTGAGAATGTATGTGATGGATAAACCATCAAGGTGGGAAGACTACCTGCATTTGGTAGAATTTGCCTACAATAATGGGTATCATGCATCGTTGAAGATGAGCCCATTCGAAGCACTTTATGGAAGAAAGTGCAACACTCCAGTGAGCTGGGATAATCCAGCTGACAGAGCAGTAGTTGGGCCTAAGCTGCTCAAAGAGATGGAAGACCAAATGATAAGAATTAAACAGAATCTAAAAGTTGCCCAGGACAGGCAGAAAAGTTACGCTGATAGTAACAAAAACCACGGAGAATTCAAAGTGGGTGACCATGTTTTCCTGAAAGTGAAAACTAATAGGAGTTCCCTGAAATTGGGAAGTTGCGCCAAATTGGCAGCAAGATTTTGTGGGCCATTTGAGATCCTGGAAAGGGTTGGGCCAGTTGCACACATGCTTGCATTACCTACATCTATGACTGTACATAATGTGTTTCATGTTTCACTACTTAAGAAATATGCACCTGATGTTAATCATGTTATCGATTGGAATGTGGTTCAGTTGGAACCAGAAGGTGTCCTGCAAGTGCATCATGTGTGCATATTGGACAGAAAAAGAAAACAGCTCCAAAATCGAGCCATAGAGCTTGTAAAGGTCCAGTGGACCTGGTACCCTGAGTTGAACTTATAATCTATTTAATGAATACATTATTTTATAATTTATTTGTAATATGTTATTCCCTGCACCAATTTCATATTTTAATCACTCTAAAAGATAATAAATTACTTCAATTTCATATTTTAATCACTCCAAAAGATAATAAATTAGTTGTCTTATTTCTAATTCTGTGGTAATATCTTAATGATGAGTTTAATTTTCAAGAAAAGATTATTGCTCTGTGGTAATATCTTACTGATGAGTTTAATTTTTAAGAAAAGACTATTGCTATGAGTTGAAAGATTAAAGGTCACTTTTAACATTGACTTTAGAATTGAAATTATACATCATCGAAGGGTATTAACCATCTGAAATTATGATAAATGAAAAAAGAATAAAGTATTGACCATATGAAATTATGATAAATGAAAAAAGAATAAGGGTATTGACCATCTAAAATTATGAGAAATGAAAAAAGGAAATTATGATAAATGAAAAAAGAATAAGATATTGACCATATGAAATTATGAGAAATGAAAAAAGAATAAGGGTATTGACCATCTAAAATTATGAGAAATGAAAAAAGAATAAGGGAATATTTTTCCATCATAGGTTTATTTTATTTAAAGAATAAATTAAGAATGGTTATATCAAATTGTGAATAGTTATATAATAGTTATATATTGAATTTGTTTGCTCCTCATTTCTTACATTGAATTGTGACATTTATTGAGTATCTATCTAAACTTTTTTATTATCGATGTGTTAATGGTTATATCAAATTGTGAATGGTTATATAATGAATTTATTTTATTTTCATTTGTTACATTGAATTGTGACATTCATTAAGTATCTATCTAAACTTGTGTTGACTTAGGTTTTGTTGCAACGAAACATTTTTCACATTCATTTTAGCTAACTTTGTCAAAATACCTCGAAGTTTCATATTTGTCAATTGGAACATAGGTCAGTTGTTTTACCAATTAAAATTAAGCTTGACAAGATTAAATATTGGCTTTCCATTTAGAATTATGTTTGAGAAGATAATTTGTGCTTGAAAATCACATCATAAAAAGAATATGATCCACTAAATAATTAAAAAAAAGGTTTAAGTATGTTTTTTTTCATCCATTTTTTGAGACATTTAATAATTGTATCACTTTCTTTCTAAACTTTCTTTTTATAGAAATAAAACTTTAATAAATAGCCTATATTTTCTTCATCTCCTTGTCAAAAAAAAATGCATGTTCCTACTCTCTTTCCAAAACATTTTCCATGTAAAACTTTGTTTTTTATTTTCAACTATATAAATATTAGTATTTACAGCATTTTTAATTTTCCATTTCACATCAAAATTTTAAATTACAAACCAAAAATGGATTATTTTAAATAACCATATTTTACTTATACTAAATAACATTACTACATATCACATCAAAATTTTAAAATAATATTAATAAAAACTAACTAACCAAATAATAAATTAACAACCCAAACCTTAAAAATAATAAAGGTTGCTGCAAGGTCCACTTTAAGGATTTCTTTCAAACTTTTCTTTACACTTTCTTTAAGAATTTCTCTAAGGAATCTTGAATATTAATATAATAATTCTCATAAATTTTCTTTAATTTAAATAACTACAATTTAAATTTCAAAATAAGATTTTTTTATTTCTTTTATCATTTAAGAAAAAGAAAAAGTCGCATTAATCAAATGCTCCAAATGGCTGGACACAAAGTTGATAGAGCAAATTGTAAAAAATATATAAAAATTAAAAAATAATATTATCTTAATAAAAAAAACTATTTTATTAATTATATTCATTATAAATATTAATTTATTTTAGTATTGAGATAGAAAAAACAAGGTAAAATTTTTTATTTTTAAACTTGTAAATTAAATTAAATTTTACTACTTCATTGATTCGTACGATGACTCGGAAAAAGTTTTAAAAGGTGAACAGGGTGACTTTAAACAAATGCCTCAATAAGTACGTCAAAACTTACCTAGAATGAGAAAGATTCAGAGATGTACACTAAAATGACACCGACTTCAAAGGAAAGAAACAGATCAAAACCTACATAGTTGAAGTTGAAGAAGGAAGCATTATCTGGAAGCATCATGATTGGATAGAACTCGAGCATAAGTTTAGATTCATAAAAATGCCTATCGACCTAATTACGATTATAAACACATTATTTTAGATTCATTTTTACTCTTTCATAAGTTTAGATTTGTGTTATTTTTAGATTTATTAAGTATTTTGAGGGATTAAATTCCTTAATTTGTAAATTTTTTTCAAAATGTAAAATTTGAAAAAAAGGTTTTAACTTTGAGAGATTTGGTTTCTCTAAATTCATGATAACACTTGATAAATTGAAATTAAGATGGATATAAATCAGTTTCAATAGTAGAAGGTAGCTTCAAATTTTCAAATAATCATTATTATATGTGTATACTTTTTTATGTATAAATTTGATGCTTTCAAATTTATTAAATAGCATTTATATTTTATAGAGTAATATAAAGGTCACTTTAAAAGTTACATGAAAAAGTAACAATGTTCAATGATGAAAAAAGTGAATAGTTAAAAACTAGTAAAATAAAATGCATATATATATATATATATATATATATATATATATATATATATATATATATAGTAGATAGATTACATAGTGTTCACAGAATATATATTGTTAATGACATAATTGATTCGTATTTATGAGCGGAATGAAATGAATAACAGACTGAATACAATAACACAAAGATATTGAGAACAATAACAGAGATCCACTAAACAATAACTTCTATTGAATAAATAAAATAGGCTGAAATTGTAAAACTGCAGAACTAGAACAACTTGCTCGAATGGTGGTAGCTATCTCTGAGAAGAGATGTGGTTGCTACGTGCATCCGTCTGAGCAGAATGATTACAATGAGGCTCCAGAGGCCTTTTTAACATTACTCATGAATGCCAAAAACCTAGACATCTGAAAACCTAACCCTAGGAGATGAAATGCCAAAAGTTATGTGGGCCCCGATGGGTAAGTTGGTACCTCAACTTCTCAAGGTCGTAACTTTTGCATATGACCTTCGTTTTAGGCGTGTGATAGCCCGTTTGAAAGGTATTTTCGAGAACTACACATTATTCCATCAAACTCAAACTCCATCATTAGTTTGACTATGGCAAACCAAAAAAACATTGTTTAGGGCCCCAAAACGACCCTAGAAGTAAAAAAAGATGTATTGATATGAAAACTTCCAAAATAAGTCAGTTGGAATAGGTGGGTGGCCACCAATATCAACTTGGATGTTGTATGGGGCTTTAGGATAGCCCCGAAAGTGCAAAACCCACAATTACAAAGAAATGTCATCATTACAGAGAAACGTGTTAAACTAAAAATTGTCGAGAGGAGCCAGTTGGAACAGGTGGGTGGCCACCAATATCCACCTGGATCAGTCTTCCCCCATTAGGAAGCAATGGTCTCCATTGCGTTGAGTGCCCCCATCAGGTGAGCAAATTTCTGTTGAATTTTGCCCCAGCTAAGCCACTTGCCTTGGTGCAGGAGTTGCCTTGCCTTAACAACCCGATAAAGTTAGATCCTCTCCTGGCGAGTGCCATTGAATTGTGTGTCCATTATCTTATCAGTGGATGCATGTTCCATGCAGTTAGGGTTGAGCTATGTTGGTGTCAATTGTTCTGCAATCTCTAAGGTGTCAAATAATGGTGGAAAATATGGCCAGGGTAGGTCCACATTGAACAATGGGTGCATGCCAAGGAAGGGGGGAGTGTTGAGCTCAAAAGAATTGTCACCCACGACCTTGGTGATAGTGTAATGCCCATAGAAAACTGGACAGAGCTTCTGATGGGGCCTTGTAAGGCATTATTTCTACAAATGTAACCAGACCTTGTCTCCCACCTGAAACCTGTGTGGTACCTGGTTGATCATGGCGATGCTTGTACTTAACATTGGCTTTCTGAAAAATCTCATGGACCTGTTGGCAGATGTGTTGAATCCGCTCAATGAATATGGTGGCTTTGTCAGCCTCATACTAAACATGGGAAGATTATGTTTGTGTGGTTTCAATAGGTAGTGCAACATCAATGGGACCCAAGGGTTGGAATCCCAACCCCACCTAAAATGGGCTATGGTCGGTGGAACTATGGAGGGTCGTGTTGTAGATGTGTTTAACATAGGGAATATTCTCATCCCATGTACATGGATGCTTAGAGTTATACATGTGCAGGATGTGCACAATCATCCGATTGACGACCTTTGTTTGGCCATCGGTTTGAGGGTGGAAAGTAGTGGATTTAGAAAGCTTGGTGTCCAACAGTGACCAGAGAGTCGACCAAAATGTGTTGAGGAACCTACTATCCCGATCGAAGATGATGGTCTATGGTATCCCAAAATGGACCCACACTCATTCGAAGAAGATCTTGGCAGTATATGTCGTTGTGATGCTCTTCTTCCAGGCTGTGAGAATGGCCATCTTCGAAACCCGATCAACCACCACAAATACACAATCATTTCCTTTCTTGGTGGGCGGAAGGCTAGACATGTAATCCATTGAGATGGATTCCCAAGGCCTCTCGAGAGTAGGAAGAGGGGTGTATAAGCGTTGCTTCTTGATGGTTAACTTGGCAATGGCACAGGCAGTGCAAGATCTGATATACTTGTTAACATCCTGTCGAAGTTTTGGCCAATAAAAATGTTTCTATAGAATGGCCACAATTTTTTCCACACCAAAATGTCTTGCCATCCGACTGTAGTGAGCCTCCCAAATCAGTTTTTCACGCTCTCTTACAGGAACATAAAGGTTGCCTAGATGGCATAGCAGTCCATCCTGAATGTAAAAATCGATGAAATTCATGCATGTACCCAAGAGCTGATAGGTGGTGGCGAAGTCAGGATATTGTTGATAAAGTTGGGGCCACTCATATTCCTCATTCCCACAAGAATGGAGCACGGTGGTGAGTGCATCCACGGGAGGTCGACGGAGGCACTCAGAGACACGATTTGAGCTCCATGTCTTATACTTGATGTCAATGTGGAACTATTGCAGGTATGTGGACCATTTTTTATGGTGGTCGTTCTGCAACTTCCCTTGTGTGTGTATGAGCTGCAGAGGCTTTTGATCAGTGTGGATGATTGTCTCCTTTCCCAGAATGTAATGTTTCCATTGACGACAGGTTTGCACAAGGGAATACAATTCCTTGTCATAGGTGGGGTATTTCCGAACGGTATCCGATAGTGTCTCACTATGGTATGCTATCGGATGACCATGTTGAGTGAGAACTGTTCCTACAACATAGTCAGATGCATCAGTCTCAATCTCAAATGGTTGTTGCAGATTGGGTAAGGAGAGTACTGGAGCTGAGCACAATCGATGCTTCATATCATCAAATGCTTGTTGTCGTGCCTTCCTCCATGTGAAATTTTCCTTACCACCTCCCTTGGTCACTTGGATGAGTGCCCATGCAATATGGGAGAATCCCAACACGAACCGTCGGTATAATTCTCCAAGTCCCAAGAAGCTTCGAAGCTCAGTTAGTGTGGTTGGGGCTGGCCAGTCACGGATGACTTGGATCTTAGCTAGATCCACATGTACCCCATGCTCATCAACAATGTAGCCCAAGTATTGGACCTTGTTCATGCCAAAGGAGTATTTTTTCAAGTTGGCATATAGATTGTGTTGCCGCATAGTACTCAAAACCTGTTGAATATGTTGCCAGTGCTCCTCCCAAGTTATGTTGAAGATGAGGATGTCATCCAGAGATACCACCACAAAAGAGTTAGTGAAGGGTCGCAATACATCATCCATCAACCTCATGAAAGTTGTTGGTGCATTTGTTAACCCAAAGGGCATAACGATCCATTCGAAGAGAATTTCTTTAGATTTGAAAGTTGTCTTCCATACATCAGTCGATTCAATGGGAACCTGGTGGTAGCCAAACTTTAGGTTAATCTTGTTGAATAAATTTTCCCCCTTGAGTTGGTCAAGAAGGTCATCAATTAGAGTAATTGGGTACCGTTTCTTGACTATGATTTTGTTTAATGCTATGTAATCAATGCAGAGCTGCCATGTCCTATCTTTCTTCTGCACCAATACAATCGGGCTTCCCCAAGGGGAGGAGTTGGGTCTAATGTGCCCATTTTGAAGTAGCTCTTGGATCTGATGCTTGATTTCCTCATTTTCCATCAGCAAGCAACGATAGACTGGTCCATTAGGCAGAGGTGCACCGAGGATTAGATCAATTGGATGCTTGACCCAGAAGTGCATCAGTACCCTGGTGGGTTAGGAGAAGATGTCTTTGTACTCTTCCATGATCCTGCCCACTTGCTTCTACTTCAAAGAGAGGCTTTGTGTAGAGGTCATACATGTGGCGAAGACCTTTTGCTTACTTTGAGCACGGATCACAAAGAAGACAAACTTCCCAATCTTTGAAATGACCTTGTTGCATTGCTTAGCAAAGATTAAAGAAATAGCGATAAGCGGTGCTACCTCAGGTATCTTGTACAATTTTCTACCCAAATTAATAATAACACTACGGGGTCTAGACTCATACATAGCATGTTTTTTCCATAAATACGGTTGTCCTAAAAGAACATCATAAACTTCAAGGGGATCGATATCACACAATACCTCGCCTTTGAAGGAATTGATGCCATAGGGAAGACGACACTATTGGTTGACACGGAGATCTCTTCCTTGGAGAAACCAGCCGATGGTGTAGGGTTGCGGGTGAGGTGGCATCGGTAGGTCTATCCGCTTAATGACCTTTTTTTAGATCAAGTTCTTCTTGTTGTCGCTATCGACAATGAAATGAGTTGGAGCCCACTTTACCCACATTTATGAGTGAAAGAGGCATTCCCCTTCCTCTATTTCTTCTAGTTCGCTTGGTTGGACTTTGGTGGTAGCGACAGTGGTGTTAGGTTTGACATCGATAATCTGTTTCCCTCCTTTTGGATTTGATTCAAAGTCAGAATATTCCTCTGACTCGGAAGCCTTCAGATTGCCCACTAGTGATTGCTTGGAGAGACATTCTTCATTGTTGTGCCAAGGGATTTTATGGTATTCAGACCACTTTCCCGTGTCCTTCTTTGACTTCTCATTACCCTTCTTGGGTTGCGTCTTGGACTGGTTGTTCTGAGAGTGCCCATATTTTCTCTGTCCCTTTTTTTGTGGGTTGGGTCCGCCTTTTCCCTGCTTCGGCTGTGAGTATTTTGCAGATCCAAACTCTCACCTCTTTTGCTTAAATGTATGTTCGATCTTGACAGCATATCTATAAGTCGCAGCTAATAATGCAATGTCTAGAAACTCTATTTATGTTTGAATGTATCTATGCATATAGCTGCGATATTTTAGCACCAGATGTCGTTCAAAGTCTTTGATACCCAATTTGGTGCACAGGGTATGGAAAATATTGGTGAAATCTGTTATTGTCTGGTCCCTTTCCTGACGCAGCGTGGTCCATCTTGTGCATTGGTCCTCGTAGCTTCCAACAGGGTAGTAATGTTCTTTAATGGTATCCCTGAAGGAATCCCATGTGGGGGTAGCCGCAAATATTGCAGATTCTTCTATGGCCCTTTGCTTAGAGTAAGTATCCAACCAGTGCTTAACATGGGGGATGACCTTGAGGAGTGGAAAAGTAATCTTTTCCCTGTCAGAAAAATTATGGATCAAAAAATACCTTTCAAGCAGATTCATCCATTTATCTACAACATCTACGTCTATCAGTCCTTCAAATAATGGAATATCAAAATTTACGTGTACCTTGAAGGGGGTTGCATGGTCGCTTGATGAAGATGCATCTCATGTGGGTAGCCGCCGAAGGATCTGTGCAAAGTTGACCATCATTATGTTCCTTTGTCGCGCAAGGGCTTCTTCGAGCAACAATTTAAAAGGATCTCCTGCTCCATCATATTTCTTCCTGTCCCCCGTGAGTTGTTGTCAGGCTCAGCGCGTCCGATATTGCAAAGGCTCGACTGGTTCAAGTCCTAACTTCTTGTACCCAGATCTTGTAGGGGACATGCACGAGGAAAAATAAATGAAGAGCGGACTGCTCTGATACCACTGATCCAGATTTATGAGCGGAATGAAATGAATAATAGACTAAATACAATAACACAGAGATATGAAGAACAACAACAGATATCCAGTGAACAATAACTTCTATTGAAAAAATAAAATAGGTTGAAACTGTAAAATTGTAGAACTGGAAATAACTTGCTCGAATGGTGGTAGATATCTCTGAGAAGAGATGTGTGTAAGACCTTTCAATTCAGGGCCTCAAAAAAAAATATAAATATCTCTTATTGTAATGACTGCAATTAAGTTCATGAATTTATTTATACAAGGAATAAATTGGTATATAGGAAGCATGATAACAATAGTATAATAACAATAACAACATTAAAATACATACCTCGACCTGCAGGTTGGTTGATTTATCCCCTTGATCCTTTGCTCTTGTTCTTTCCCAAACTACCCAAAACTGAATATTTACCTCCCATCCAACTAGGAACAACCTCTCTGGCTCCCTAGATCTAGGAATCCTTGTGGTTTCCTGGCCCCCGAGCCCAAATTTCCCAGCAACAGCAGTGCCCATGTAAAATTTCTCCCAAAACAATCTTTGTCCTCTCCAATCTTCTCCTTCTTCCCTCTTTTTTGCAGAATTTCCTCCTTGCCCTCTTCTTCCGGAATTTTCCCCAAAAGAAAGACCCCCTTCCAAGTCCTCTCCCCCCTTCCTTATCTTCCTCTCTTGAATCCCTCTCCCTCATTCAATTTCCCAACTTCCTTATCCCCTCATTAATTCCCTCACCTACCATAATATAATAAAATAGTAAAAAGATTCATTGTATTTAATTTAATAATTAATCAAATTTAACTTAACAACTATGATCAATAAAAATCAATTGGGTTGTTACATATACTCACCCTTCAAGAAACTTTGTCCCGAAGTTAGAGTAATTTACAATACAAGGGTAATGATACATGACTCATACATCCATATCAGATAAACGACATCATCAATTTAAAACACTTATGCATACTAGTGTACATGTGCAAGGCATGCATGTGTAGCTAGCACATACGGGACTCACACATGTACTAATGACTATAATTATCACACCTAAATTAATTCTTGTATGTGTCCTATTCAATCAACAATGCCATTCATTTCATAAAGAATAGTAAACCGTTTAAAATATTCACAAAAAACCCTCAATTATAATAATTTAGCACAAGCAACATTCACTTAGATAATTGTAGTTCAGTTAAGAAAAAAAAAATATATATATATATATATATTCAAAAAGAGGAAATCAAGAAATTCTACTATAAGGTGAAAACTCCACACACTCTCAACTACTTCTAGTCATCCTTCCTCCCTAACCTACTTCCATATTCCACCCCTATCCTTCCTCTGTTGGACTATCTTGGAGCATCAAATATATTGACCTAACTCTAGATAGAACCCATAAGTGGAAGTGTCAACTCTCTTGACCAAGCTTCCCCAGCAGGCAATTAGCAGTCATCATCACATGTCTAGAGGAGCGTGAGCTAACACTGTCCTCCCATGACTTCAGGTTTCAGAGGATACACGGTGGGAAATGCCTCCACCCCTCCTAATAGAACTAGGGTCAACACCCTACCATGGACCATACAGTGGCACTGTGTTGCTAGGAATTTTTTCATCGTATATTTAGTTTCAGGAAGTCTCGCCAACTAAAAAACCTGCACTTGTCCACATATCATAGCAATGCATTTGAACCAACATAATTTCACATACAAAGATTCATACCATATTGTTTTTCGGTCGATGTTCACGACATCAACCTTTTATTATCATTATCCTTTGGCTATTGTGTATCATATTGACCTGATGATTAGTCTATAACACAAACTCATACATATCCATGCATTATCGTCATGTAAATGCATTTAATCATATCCTCAATTCGGAATCCACGTACCAACAACTTTAAATGTCAAAATTTTCAAGTTAGAAATAGATTGCATAATATCCATCATAATTCAAATAACAATAAACATTCATAGAATTGGCATTCACATAGATCCATATGTCTTAAAATTTTAAGTGTATCATTAATAGTTTCACAGTTAATAGAAAATAAAAGATGATTAGGCCTTAAGTAATTCTAGCTATCTAATTCAAAAGGTGGCATTACATACACCCAACCTTCGGGAAACATATTCTCGAGGTGGTCAAACAAGTGAAGGACGATCTCGTTGTAAGGTCTATGCATCCTCCCAAGTAGCAGATCATGGGCTATACTTGTCCCACTGGACCTTAACTTGGTGTACCAAATGGTTCCTGAGTTGTCGGACCTTATGATCCAATATGTGTAACGGTTCGACCATGAGGGTTCCCGCGTCTGATACTTGCAATTCATTCCAATTCAGTTTATGAGATTAGTTAGCAACATAATGACATAGAACAGATACATGAAAACATTATGAGTTTTATGCAAGTGGGGTGGAAGTACGAGATGATAGGCAATGGGTCCAATTCTCTCTTAGATTTTGAATAGTCCTATAAATCGAGGCGACAACTTTTTCCCCTTCCCGAACCGAATGGTACTCTTATTAGGCCTTATACAAATGAAAACTTGATCTCCCACTTTATAACTTCAGTCAATCCTATGAGCATCAACATAACTTTTTTGTTTATCATGTGCTTCCTTTAGTCGTTGCCTAATCTGAATCACTTATTCCTCCATCTCTTGAATCAATTCTGGCCCAACTGTCACTTGGTCTTCTAACCTTTCCCAACTCAATGGTGTCTTGCATGGCCTTCCATACAGAGCTTCATAGGGTGGCATTCCAATGGAGCTATGAAAACTTTTATTGTAGGTGAACTCTACCAAAGGTAGGTACTTCTCCCAATGGGTTTGATTATCCATAACATACATCCCAAGTAGGTCTTCCATAACCTGATTTACTCTCTCAGTTTTCCCATCGGTTTCAGGATGATATGCTTTGCTTAAGTTCAACTGAGTTCCCAACGCTGACTGCAAACTTTTCCAAAACCTAGATGTGAATCGAGATTCCCTATCTAAAATGATCTTCTTGGGTAACCCATGCAGACGGATGACCTCACTTATAAACATGTGTGCCACATCAGTGACATCATAAGTGTCTCTAACTAGAATAAAATGAGCACTCTTGGTCAACTTATCAACTATCACAAGAATGGCATTGTGTTTGTACGATGTGAGTGGTAATTCCACAAAAAAATACATAGAAATGACTTCCCACTTGGACATAAGAACAGCATGCGGTTGTAGGAGACATGTCGGGTGGTGGTGGTCAGCCTTCACTTGTTGACACTTTAGGCACTTGGCGACGAGATGGACTACATCACGCTTCATTCCTACTTAGAATAAAATCTTCTTCATGTCTACATACATTTTCTTCACA
This sequence comes from Picea engelmannii, assembly GCA_009831015.1. Classification (NCBI taxonomy): domain Eukaryota; kingdom Viridiplantae; phylum Streptophyta; class Pinopsida; order Pinales; family Pinaceae; genus Picea; species Picea engelmannii. Next base: position 20,270 of record ML789906.1, on the reverse strand, counting down.
CCCGTATGTGCACAATAAAGTTCTCTATGGGCTTCCTTGAGTATGATGCTTCGAATATCTCCACCTTTGGGGATGTTCATCCTTCCCTGATATCTTAATAATCCATCTGCTTCCAGGCTAAATCCTTCATACTTTGGATCTAATTTTCTCCCACTTTGGAGGGTTGAAGTAACCTTTAAATACCAACTATCTCCAAGAAGTTTCCCTAACACTCGCTCCGTCAGTTTTACTTTTAAGGGTACCAAGGAGAAGACACGCAGTCTCCTGCTCAGGGCATCCGTGACCACATTCTCCTTTTCCTTGATGTATGACATTTGAAAATTGTACTCACTCATAAACTCACTCCATCTCCTCTGCCTAGCATTGAGATCCCTTTGAATGAAGAGATTCTTTAAGATTTCATGGTCTTTTTTGAGCTTAAAGCTTCGCCCCACTAAATAATGCCTCCAAAGCTTCAGAGCTAGCATTACAGTTGCCAACTATAAATCATGAGTAGCATAAATCTACTCATGTTGCTTCAAATTTCTTCATGCATACGTTATCACTCCCCCATTCTGCATTAGCATGGCCCTCAATCCTTGCTTCGAGGCATCTGTGCAGATTGTGAAGTCTTTTTCCATATCCGACACTCGTAGAATTGGCGCACTGGTTAGTAACCTCTTATGCTCGATGAATGCAGTATCACATTCCTCTGTCCATTCATACCTGACCCCCTTGCATTGCAAGGTGGTTTTGGGTTTCGCTATCTTAGAGAACCCTTCCATAAACCTCCGATAATAACCAGCTATCCCCATGAAGCTTCTCACCTCATGAGCATTTTTCGGCACTGGCAATTCCATAATGGCCTTTACCTTTCCTGGGTCCATAGATATTCCTTCACCAGAAATGATATGACCTAAATAATGAATCTATTTTTGGAAGAAAGAACACTTCGACAACTTTCCATACAATTTATTCTCTCTAAGGAATGAAAACACCACTCGTAAGTGTTCCTCGTGTTCTTTTCATTCCTGGAATAGATGAGGATATCATCCAGAAAGACCTGTGCAAAGCGATCTAAGTACTTTCAGAATACCCCATTCATGAGGCTCGTGAATACTGATGGTGCATTGGTCAAACCAAAAGGTACTACAACGAACTCATAATTCCCAAACCGAGTTCGAAAAGCAATTTTAGGAATATCGCCTTCCTTAATCCTTAACTAGTGATACCCTCATCACAGATCAATTTTTGAGAAAATCGTTGCTCCTTTCATCTAATCAAAGAGATCATATATATGTGGCATTGGGTAACCATTTTTCACTGTAGCATGGTTCAAGTCCCTGTAATCTATACGCAGTCGTAAGGAACCATCCTTCTTCTTGACAAAAATTATTGGTGCACCCCAAGGTGAGACACTAGGCCTTATTAACCCTAAGTCAAGTAGTTCCTTCAACTGCATCTACAACTCACAAAGTTTTGGTGTTGTCATCCTATACGAAGTCTTGGAAATTGGCCTTGCACCAGGTTTTATCTCAATGGTAAAATCAAGCTCCCTCTCGGGAGGTAACCCTGGCAACGCTTTCTAAAAAACATCCTTAAACTCCGACAATATTGGATATTGATTCATGGAGGGTCCATTCCCTTCATTGATTGTTTCCACTACATATAATCGACAATCTTGCCTCATGCAACCTTTAACCTTCATGGTCGATATAACGTAGAGACACCTTCCTTCGTACACTGTGGATCTCCACTGACCTTCCCTCATCGTCAACACAAAGCACCATTTTCGCAAAACAGTCTACCATAGCTCAATGGGATTCTAACCAGTACATTCCAATGATTAGTTCATACGTCCCTAGAGTCATGACGTACACCTTCAACCTAGTAGTACACACTCCCAGGTCTACTAGACAGTTATCAACGCTAGGTTCTACCTCTTGTTTGTCCCCCCAAAGCCATCTCGACTTGTTTAAAGTCATCGTGCTCGTAGGCTTCCAACCCACACTTTTCTAATGCACAAGGTGAAATGAAACTATCTGTAGCACTAGAATCAAGTAAATTTTCACATTGACATGATTTAGCGTACCTGGCGACTCCACCACAGTGGATTGATGCTCTTCTTGGTGTTTATTAACCGCTGCATAAATCCGGTGGCTACTACTTGCTCTTCCCATCGGGGCCTTTCCTTCTCTATGCACAAACCCTGCTTGTGACTCTGGACAATCACGCTGGTAATGAGGTCCTCTGCACCCTCAACAAGTAACCAGGGTGGAACCTCGGTGCTTCCCTACGAAGGCCTCTGAAATGAGTTCCTTCCCCTGGAGCCCCTGCCCCTACTTGTTGCTCCCTGAGAAGGTCGTGGACCTGCCTGCATCGTTGGCGATGAGTGGGATGTTTCACTCGCTACCATTGAAATACTTCTTGTAACTTCTCTAGGTGCAACTTTATTGCCATAAGGAGGTGGCCTAGAGCTTCCTCCCCTGGAGAAATTCTTAGGGGCCTTCCCCACGAATCCAAAATGTTATGGAATGGTTGACCCCATACCTTCATTTAAGCTCATATGCTCCTCCACATAATGAGCATTTTCAACTGCTTCAACTATTGACAATGGTTTCCACATCTGTGTCATGGCCCTTATCTTAGGGTTTAACCAGTACACAAAACGTTATGCATGTTGTTGATCGATATCCATGTACAAGACATATTTTACTAACCCATGAACCTGATCTTGTACTTTTCCATGGTCTTGTTTCCCTGAACTAGAGCATGAAATGCTCCTACCTGTTGTTCCACGTAGTACGCAAGAAAATATTTCCTCTGGAACCTTTCCTCAAAAATCTCCCATGAGATGGTGTCTGGGGTAAGGTACAACTACCTCTCTAGATTACCCCACCAGTTCAAGGCACTGTCCCTCAACTAAAAGATCATTATCTTTGCCTTTGAAGTGGAAGCATAGTCTCTTAAGGAGAAAAACCGTGTCATTCCTTCCAACCATGCCTTTGCACATTCACTTGCACGACCCCTAGCAAACTCTGGGAGTTTGATATTCTGTAGTTCTATGGTGATGTCCCCTAGTGGAGGCCCTCCCTCTAAGTCCCTCGACGTTTCAAAGTTACCCAATCCAGAAGGTGGGGGTTCCACTTCGACCACCGCTGACTGGTATCCCTTTAATGTCTAATTAATAGCCTCTATGGAGCGCAAAATGAGAGCTAATTCATGTGATGGCGGTGGCAACGTCGGCGTTGGTGGTCTTTGCGACGATGCCCCTTGACCTTGATTTCTCCAAGTCCTAACCATCTTGAATAACTGAATATGCATTAATCCAAATGTTTATCATGGAAGAGTTTAAGGCATTCCACATCTTGCTCAAACTTAATCTTGTAAACATAGGGTTAGGCGTAAGTTCTTTATATTTGTCTGTAAACAAACATTACTTCTATAAGGTAAGTGGTTAAAGGTTAAGGTCAAAAGCCTCTAATCTTGGTAACTTTGTTCAGGTAAGTTGCTAACTCCCTTGCCTTGCCAGCCATGCTAGCACTGCGAGGTACCCGCAAATTACTGTTACTTACCTCCTTAAGTCCTTAGAGATTCGAAAACTAATTAAAGTGTTTTAAACACAATGCAGTTTATTATTAAAACCCCATAACCTAAATTAATATGTTAGCCCAAGTTCCCCTTGAATCCCATTAATACTATACTAATGTTAATCAACATATTAGTATTAATCCTAGCAACATTTTATAATGTATACGATATTAGCATAATGTAATTTTAAACTAGTATTACCTTATTTCACAGTACATTACATGTAACGTCCTAAAGTATAAATTTGCAATGTGTAAGATTATTTAGTGTATAGTTTTATATAAATTATAAAATTATATATAGAATTTGGTGTATAATTTTATTGGTGTCTAAATTATAATAGTATTAGAACTTTAATATAATTATATAATTATAAATAAAATATAAATTATACATATATTTATAATAAAGAAATCGAATAATAAAGAATTTTTTAATAAAATTGGAGATTAAGCATTCGACCTTCCTTGGAAATTGATTAATAAATAATAAAATTTTAAGTAAATAATAAAAATAAAACAAAGATAAAATTGAAAATAAAAATAAAAAAAATCTAGAGGGTGGGCAACGCGTGACCTCTCATGAGGCCCACATGCCTCTTCCTCCCACACACACTCGTCGATAGATTGTACAAAACCCTTTGTTGCTCAGCCTTTTGTTCATTTTCATGAATTTGCTTGACGGTTTCAAGTGGAGACCCAAGCACGACCATGGATACATGGCCAGGTGCTTGAAGAGAATGACCATGGCTCCAGGTCGACCCTTCTCCACTCCGCTCCCTATGGCCTTTCCGGTTGCACAACAACCCTCCATCCTCCATCTTAAATCCTCCTTAGCTCCAAGTCGACCCTTCTCTGCTCCGCTCCCTATGGCCTTTCTGTTGCACAACAACCCTCCATCCTCCATCTTAAATCTTCCTTAAATTGCATCATTCCTTCAAGGGAAGATTGTCTGCTTGGTGCGTTGGTATTTGACTCAAGTGTGTTAGCTTGGCTATTGCACTGGGTTTAGGCACTGTGCAAGATTTATGCCCCCCCCCCCCCCTTATTCTGGCAATGGCGCAGCGACCCGGTCGGGAACCTGCTTCTTGGGAGCCTTGTGCTTCTTCCTCTGAGGGGTCGGGACTAACTCTGTGGGTTTGAATGGGGATGATGAAGGGTTTCCATCTAAGGATTGGCCTCCCAAGGGGCGCACAGGAGGTTTCTGTTGACCTCATATGGGTTTGAGTGGAGGCGACAGCGGGTTAAAAAGGAGTGTTGAAGTTGTTGAACATCAATAGGAAGACGCAGCCTTCGGCCCTTATGGGCTTCCTCCTCGTGGTTTAGCGTTGGTGGCGGTGCAGGGTGTTGGTGGAGGTGTTGGTGCGTACAAGTTGATGAGATGTTGACGGAGGTGTTGGCGTGGTGCTGGCGGAGGTGCTAGTGCGTACAATTTGATGAGGCGTTGGCGGAGGTGTTGGCGGGGTGTTGGCGGAGATGTTGGTGCGGGCTCTCTCCTTGGTTGGGCACCCTTCTTGCCAACTCATGTTGTTGGTGGTGGACGCATAGTGCATTTGCCCTTTGTGGGCCTCTTCCTCGTGGCTTGTGGGCTTGATGCTTGGTATTATATATCTCGGGCTTTAATATGTGTTGTGTTTGACCTGTGGCTCGAAACTTGTGTTGTGACTTGTAACTCAATAAATGATAGACTAAGGACTCCTTTGTAGGCTTGGTGATAGACTCGAGCATTGGGTGTTGTGTGTTGTGACTCGAAACTTGGGGGTTTGGCAATGAAACATGAGACTTAGGCCTCCTGCCTGTTACTTTCTCGTGGCTCCTCCATGGTGACTCGACGCTTGGTATCAGTGATGACTTGTGTTGTGTAATTAGCTCATGGACTTAGAATGTGATGATGCTTGGAGGTTTGGCATAAATCAAATATTTGGAGACTGGGCCTCAAGGCCCAATAAAAAAAAAATTGTTTATATTATTGCATTTTTTTTTTGTATATATATTGCATTTTTTTATATTATTACTTTTTTTTTGTTTACAGCTTATGAACTCATGCATTCTCAAGTTAAACATATGGAAACAGATTTTAGTTTTGTCATTCTAAATTACATGAGTATACAAATTCCCCTCATTTCTTTATCAATTAGAATTTGGACTTAGAAAGCTCCTTTAGGAATCTGCGTATAGTCTACAGGAAAGATTGTTTGGGTTTTCAAGTTCTCTATGCTTTGTCTTCATTTATGACTATTCTATTATCTACTTATCTACTTTTCAAAGTTCATTACTGCAATATGTTGTATTTTATATACCATGCACGGTGTTTGTTCATATATGTTGACTAATTCCTATTAAATATAATTGCTAATTTAACCACTCTCCCAAAATAACATTTACTGACTTGTCATCCACAACCCGGAGACTAAGTCGTTATAATAAAAATAATTTTTTAAACAATAAAATATTCCCACAAAGGGATTCAATTTGACTAGAAGAGACAACGTCTAGCTCACATGAGGCTCAACAGATAATATTGATGGACCGATTTGCTTAAAATGTAACTTGAATCTCAATTTTCAACGTTCTACTTCTTTAACTCCAATGGCTATGTGAGGGGGCGGATTCACTTGGAGAATGATACCCACAACTATGGGAAAAGGGATGCATTAATAAATTGGGGCATTGATCTAATTGAGTAAGCTCATCGATTATTTTCTTGACCTCACGTTCACCTTATTTGGAACATGTGCCCACGGTTATGGGAAATGGCGCTCTTAGTTTTAATTGAAATGTGCCAGCGGTCCAATATTTGACCCATGTCTCTCCTTTGACTTACAAACAGTGCTCACAACTGGCTTGAAGGGCAGTGACTTGCTTGATTTAAGTGCCAATTAATTAAATTGGGGGGTGAGGGGACGAATTACCTGACTGAGAATATATTAACTGATTAAGGGTCGATTTACTTTGTTGGGCTCAATGATTTTCTTGGGAAGTGGGTCGATTCACTTAATTGGGCATCAATTTGCTTAAATGACCAACATTTCATTCCCAATGTTTAATGCTCACAGCGAGGAGAGGACCGCATCGTTTTGGAGTGTGTCAACTGCTAGCAAAGGATTCTTGATTTTGTCGAATCCACGTAAACTTTTATGGATTGAAGAATTATGACACATGAGTTTAAGGAGCTTTACTTCATCTCTGATCTCATATTTTCTTTTACATTTCAATGACCGTATACTGTAACCCGGCCCCATAAATGTACTCACATCACCCTTTGGCAGTTGATTTTTTTTTATAAGCCTACTTTTTGCCAAAATTTCAACGTGGCATGTCAAGTACACATGATAATGGTCATTTTGAGCCCTTGTTGCATTTTTTGTCCTGATATCTTGTGCATTAGGATCTGTGAACTACCTCAAAAAACGTGTAATGCTATGAATTATGATAATGTCATGTTGAGAACTGTAAATTAAAATTGCACCAGGGCCAAGAAGATGCATACAGACTCGATAAAACATGACCATGTGGGAAATACATAGGTGTGCATAAAACCATGGGCATAACAAACCCTACATAGTGTGATCACCCCTACAAAATCAATGGGTCTCGTACAACATGTATCCCAATAGATCCATCTCAAGGCCTCCAATCCTATCCAGGATGAAAGGAATTGAGAGTGGGAACTAGAACGATTGGGCATGGTCGACCATCAGAGACCTAGGATACCATATACATAACCATCCTCGTGGCCTACATGGCTTTAGACTTGCATCATCTCGTACTTACAATGGTGTTGTCATAAAAAAAATATATAGGGTACCTCCTAGGAGGTAATAAGACCCATACCTTTTCAATATGGCATTGTTGAGGTCAGAAAGAGACCTTGATTATATAAGTTCAGTCCCTTGAAAACAAGTCAACGAGACTTAAGACACAACTCTCAATATGACAACCATTGCATATAGAGTTATTATGTATTCAAATATACCCAAATATAAGTAGGTCTATTGAATAGAGCAAAGATCCATTATGAGGTCGTTAGGTTCAACAACAAAGAAGGCTATGAAAGTCTTCTAGGAATCCCTTATATAGACCAAGGAAGGGAATAGTACCAACGCTTCCAATAAATCTTTAGTAAATTAATTTTGTATTTAGAGTAGCTCAAACCTTAGCCAAAAGACAATCCTCAAAAATATTTCAACAAAATAAACAAAACGATAGCTTTGAATTTTGAAAAGAGGGAAAAACCAGAACCTAGTAGATTATCAAAACTAAATATGCATCTCTTAGGGCGATGACTCTAGCCAAAAATCTTTGGATCACCTATAAATAAAATAAAATTGACAACCCTAGTTCCACAGTCACAAAAAAGTGATGCCATCGATCAAAAATATCCAAACTATTATTGAAACTAGAAACCCTAGTTTCGTAGTCACAAAAACATGATGCCACTAGTGATAAGTCCCCAAATAGTTGTTGAAAACACAGATATGGAAACCATAGTTCCACAGTCACAAAAAAGTGATGCCACTATTCAAACATTTCCAAAATGTTTTTGAAAAAACAAATCTAGAAACCATAACGTTGGGCGCACCAATCTATGGACAAAATCTATGTAATTAGTGTAAAAAACATGCTCCAATAGCCCTAAAAATGCATTTTCTTGCCCACAATAAACCATGGGAAAAACAACCATAATATTCCTTTGATTCAATTCTCTTTTGGACACCAAAATCTAATCACAACAACCAAGAACAAACCCTAACAGCGGCAACGTAGCTAGCAAAAGGTTCACACCTACTTTGATACCATGTTGAAATCACAAACAAAAAGAGGGGATCGAATGGAACCAAAAACCTGCATTAAAAAAACAAAATTAGCACTAAAGAAGTGTGATAAGGCTAAACCAAAAGTGCATAGAGAGATA
>ML789905.1:208579-256517 GCA_009831015.1 Picea engelmannii | reverse complement strand
CAGTAAATCTTCATGCTCAAAGGCTTAGTAATCAAACAGATCCAAATGCGCAATCAAGGTAAGAGTAGGCCAAAGGACATAAGTTTGAAAAAATCTTTTGCAGTCATGTGATAAACCAATGGTCAAGTGTCTTTCGGAAAAATGAATAAAAGACGACGACAGTCCAAACAATGAAAGAGGTGTTTTCACACTTTCAGTTGTGAAAACTGAATCGAAACCAAATTGCAATTGTCGCAAAAATGAAACAAATGTCTAGAAGCACAATGCGACGATGATTTGTCGTTAATGAGACAAGGGGTGTAGGCATCTTTTTTAAGAGTAATTAAAAAAATGAATTGGCTGCCAACAATATCATACTTTAGCAGGAAGCCAACTTTTATAGCACTCAGTATATAAAAAGTGGAGTATATCACAACTAGTGTTGCAAGTCGCGAAGCATAATGGCTTCAAAAACTTCTTGCATGACCATTTGATCAATGTAACATCTTGTTCTACTGAGCACACTTTTATTGACTTATTCTTTGAGGACACTTGTGTGAAAGTGATCCGGTTATGGTACATTATGATTCATTTCGATTATGGGTTATATATGATGATGATGATGTGTTCTGACTTATTCTTATTTGGATGTATATGTATTGGAAGATGCTAAAGATGCTATTGACAAGTTTTACTGAGTGTGCAGGACACATGACAGGTTATGGATGTTGATGGCATCAATGAACTTCCTTGGACTCCGGATTGAGTCAAGGAGGGGATTGTATTTGTTTGAGTATTTAATTTTACGTACATGTGACATATGATTGATTAATTGATTACAATATGATTTATGTATATGAATTATTGAAATCATTTTTGTTAGTGGATGTAGGCTTGACGATGCTTGCTAATCCGACTCACATAAGGAGTAAAGGGGCCATGCACAAAAACCATACATTTGAGGGAGAGTTGTGGCAACGTCCTTGTCACATCCTACTAGCACTCTCGTCGTGGTATTAACTATAGGTTAATGGTTACCTAGGTTAATATGTCAACGATGTCATGAGGATGGACTGAGACAGTCACTCACGAAGATTTATAAGGTGTGTGTGATAAGGCAGATTCCTTATTCCTTAGAATCCCTTAGTCTCTCACAAGGTCGACTGAATGGAGTATTGACTCCAAGGGTCAAACAAACTTCCAAAACCAATCTAAGGTGAGTGGCACCCTTGGAGGATGGAGGTTCATCTTGAAGGGCACGTCACATAATTAAAACCTGAGTGAATAAATCTGTGGCTTGGAAAACATTGAAATGGTTAGACCTTGTTAGAATAAAATAATTAATCTAACAGTAAATTATAAATTAAAAATCCTAACAAGAGTCTAATCCTAAGTCTAAGGCTAAGCCTAAATCTAAATTTAAATAAAGGACTAAATGAATTATGACATAATTTAAAAGATTTGAGAATATAATCAAACTCTAGGAAAAAGGGGAATAAAATTTAAAGGTTGGATAAAATGCACATGTGTGCATTAAATTAATAAAATTGATTTTTAAAATAGAAAGAAATAATAATATGAAAGAATAGGAGTACACATGGAATAAAATATTGAGTCAACCTACCTCTAGTATAACTAGAAGAAGACTCCTAGTCCAACTTTAACTAAGATATAGTTAGGAGACACTCATTAAATGAAAGTTTGAGGAACAAAGGGGCAACTAAGAGAAAAAAATAGGAACACATTGGGGAATGTGAGGGAAATTGGTTTTTTAAATAAAATAAAAATGGTTTTTAATTGTGCAACTTGGGGAGAGTGTGACAAGTGTGTGGGTGAATAATTTTAATTTAATTAATTTAAAAAGTTAATTATTTGTGCATGGGGACATGTGTCATTGGAGATTTTTCTATAAAACAAAGGTGTAGAAGGAAAATGGATCTCACATTTCTTGGTATTGTTATGCTGCCAAAATTTTGTGGACTGTACTTTACTTGTGAGAGTTGGGATACCAAGATTGTCCAAAAAGTGGAAGCTCTTCCTTGAGAGGCAAGTCTTGGAGCTATTGTTTATTAGTTTCTTGTGTGTGGCCCCTTTGGGGCTCGGGGGACTAAGGGGGGAGAAGAATACCCTTAGAATTGGTTGGGAGGTACCGGTGAAGTTTCGGTGATTAACAAGATGGAGTACATAAGTGGCGCAAGTTTTTGAAAGACATCTTCAAATATCAATCTTCATTGGTTCCAGTGTTTATTTCGGAAAATTTTATCGTAGTAAGAGTAAATTTGTAAGTCACAATTTTGTATAAACGTTATTGAAATACCTCGCAATTTTGGAAAATAAATTATTGTTTGTTACCAATAAATTGTAATTTCGAAATTAGAATTGATTGATCTTTTAAAAATATAAATGATATTCGTAATTTAGAGTTTGATATGACCATTGCAATTAGTAATAATTTCTAGAATTTAAATTATGTATAATCATTTTTATGTGAGTTAAGAATTTGATATTGAATAGTGAGATTGTGGCCCAATTCATTATGACCCAGACTCTAGAAATTGTTAGTTGTTGTCAATACATTTTATTTCTAAATTTCAATAACATATTGGATTGTTTCCAATTGGGTTTACACACTTGGAATATACAAAATACTTAATCATTTCCAATGTAGATCTACAATTTCGGAATGATCTTTATTATAATCGTTGTGTAATTAATAGTATCTTGGAATCAAATTTTTGTATGGTCACAGACATCTTGAAGCTTAGAAATTTAATGAATTCCGTTGGATCCTATTGAAAATGCAAATCCAATCTAGAAATTTTCTTTGGATTGTTATGAAGTTAAATTACAAACTCAGAAACTAAAATATTGATGGGCCACTGTGAGGCTAGTTGTGATCCCATAAATTAGAACTCTGTAAAGTCATAGTAAAACTTGCAAGACCATAATTTATTTCGCTGTCGTTGGCATTTCGTTTATATTCCTTTGGAGAATTAAATTTAATTTAAATTCGTTGCTTAATCAGATCTAACTTTGGTATCAAGTTTGTAGTGACGTTGTGGTTTGAGTTGCTTTGCGAATTGGAATTTCTTGATCGTTGTATAACAAAATGGTTTTATGGAAACTAAACCTTCGGGGTAGTTGCAAAATGGAATTTTCATTTCTTGAAGTGCTTCCTATTATGGAAGTTGCTTGTTTAGTTTCTCGATGGATTGAATTCATTGGGACGATGCAAAGTCTTATTACGGATTTTGTGTATAGATTTATGACAGTCATTGCATAGTAATTTTAGCTCTGGAACCCAAATTTTCAATCATTGTCGAATCCCTTGCAATACAAGAACCTAGAAATTCGTTGAGCCACCAAAAATCTCTATGTTTTGAAATTTAGATTTTGTTTGGTTAATGTAGACTAAATTGCCCAAGTTGTAAATTAGAAATCTTTATAATCATTTTTTAATCTTTGCAACTCTAAAATTAAGGATGTCTTGTCCTCTATAATCATTGAAAATTATGTGCACCATAAATCCGAGTTTTAATGACATTTTTTGATTAATTGGGTTGGTTTTCATTGATGTCAACCCTTGAAGAAAGTCCAGTAGAAAATTCTGGTAGCACAAATGTTTGAGTAATGGACCCAAGTTTGTTTGATAGATAATGGTATGAGTTTTGATATATTTGTAGGAAATACTATTCTAGATGGATAGTAGATGGCATTCCATTTCAAGTGGTATGTGGAATGTCACATAACTCATCACTGTTAGAGAGTTATGGCCATGTGAAGTTGGAGAACCCCCATGAGTCATCTAGAAGCCCCAAAAGGTCAAAGTAGTCAAAGTGGTTGCAAAGAAGAAATTATTTAAATAATAAAGTGAAGTGATGAGTGTACTATAATTCAAAGTGTATACAAAATAAATTATTTACATAATAAAGTTAATGGAGAAATTACTAAGTGCACAAGTGGTTAGAAGTGGGTTAGCCCTAAAATAAGGAAAGTGGGTTAAGATGGTTAGAAGGTAATTTAAATAATAAAGTGAAGTGATGAGTGTACTACAAGTCAAAGTGGATACAAAAGAAATTATTTAAATAATAAAGTTAATGGAGAAATTAATAAGTGGACAAGTGTTTAGAAGTAGGTTATCCCTAAAATAAAGAAAGCGGGTTAAGATGGTTAGAAGGTAACCCCTTGAGGAAGCTACATGAAAGTATAAATAAGAGGAAAGAGTCTCTCATTTTTAATCACACTTGAGTATATTGAATATCTACAAGTGACCGAGGTAACCAAAGGATATCTAAGACAAATTTCAAAGGGAAGGTGAAGTAAAGAAGGCCTAAATTCAAGGGAGGATAAATTCTTTTGATGATGCTTTCTAAGCTATGTTATTTATAGGTCATCTCACCATTTTCGCAATAATTTTTTTTCTAGAATGATTCAGACTGTAAAATTGGGAGGCTGTTGAGGAAACATATCCAAGTAGATTTTATAAAAATTTCAACTTGTGGGTTATTTTATTTTTGGAGTTACACTCCATGGAAAATAGGCTTTATGGCTAGTGCTGAAACTAGTTTAAAACAAGTGTTTTGGGTAAAAACATCATAAATTCTTCATAACAGATCCAAATTGAGTAAGACTAAATGTATTGGTTAGAATACAATCCTTAGTATTCTTTGTACCATTTTCAGATCCATACAACAAATATTCTGTGCAGGGAACGCTCTACAAGTTTGCTCTCTAGAATAAGTCAGTATTCAACGAGGTATGTCATTTTTGCTATAACTCATTTTCTGAGATGTTACAAGTAGTGAGATATGGAGGAATTGCATAAAAGACACTAAATAATATTGTGTACCATTTTTAGATATTTATTCATTATAGGTACATAGTTATGATTATTGCAAGTTAGGGTTGTTGACTAATCCAAAATTAGTCATGTGAGACTAAAGTAAAATTTGATGAAAATGATAGTCTCTTGTTGTTAAAGTTAAGGAAGGTTTGCAAGCATGTGATCATATACATCAGGTCTATTACAGAGTTACAAATCAGATTTGGATGATAAAATTGATGACATATTTTTGGTTGAGGTATTTTACAAATAGAGGTTCTATAACAATGAGGTTGTGGCACATGGTTTGATGTAATGATTTATGGTATTTGGTTGCTAGAAATTTTTTTGATGGTTATATTGGTATATGGTTGAGGTATATGTTGGGTACATGGTTGAGACAAGTAGTTGATGAGTTGACACATACATGAGGTGTATAGTTGATGATTTTGGTACATCTTGATGAGTCATAGTTGATGAGTAGTTGATGCATGATTGGTACATACTTGGTACATGGTTAGAGGCACTTGTTAGTAGTATTGTTGACACATGGTTTATGGATGATGTAGCATACTTGTCTTGGTATATTATTAGAAGCACAAATTGATCTTGGTGATGATTATGATTTGTTTTGTTATGCTTAGTTAATGCACATCTTGGTGATATTGTGCATATGGTTGAGAGTTGTATTGGTGATTGATCTTGGTGAGTAGATCTGATTTGGTTGATAAGATTGATGAGACAGGTTGTTGTGATAGGTTGTTTGGACAGGTTATTTGTACAGGTTTGGTGCATGGTTGATGCATTTTTTTATGATACAAGTTGATATATGGTACATGTTGGAACATGTTATTAGTACAGGTTGTTATAGGTTGTTTGGTGCAGGTTGATTAGTACAAGTTTACAGCAGTATATGTCACAGTGATAGTGTGACAGTGGTTCCATCATTATACTTATATTTCAGGGAGGTTGGACGGGGAAATGACAAGTGGTTGTAGCCACCTTCCAGATGTAGCTGGAGAAAATAGGGGGTTGTAGCCTCCTTCTGGTTGTAGCCAGAGAATTGGGGAGTTGGAGTTTCCTTCATGTTGTATCTTGAGAAACTAGGGGGTTGGAGCCTCCTTCCAGTTGCAGCTGGAAAACAAAGGAAGTTGGTGCTTCCAATGAATGTAATTCTTAAAGAAATATAAGAAAAAACATTTTGTGGTTTTCTCCCTCTTTGGGTTTCCACGCAAAAACATTGGTGTACTATGTATGTGTATGATTGTTCATTTGTTCATTGTTTATTTACTCTGCAACTATTGGATGATAATTCTACATTGATATAACACTTGCATTTTATGGTTAAAAATGATTAAATTGCTCTATTATTTATTCACCCCCCCTCTCAGTAATCCAACAATTGGTATCAGAGTCGTTTCCTTGAGGAAACAATTTAACCACTGGAAGGAGATCATAGATTATTATGAGAATGGAGTACCATTGTTTAATGGTCATAATGGTTTAAAATATGACTTATGGAGTGGAAGGACGAAAGTATTTTTACAGGCACAAGGGTGTTATATTTAGCTATTAGTCGTTATAGGATATGATAGTTCAAAAAGGGAAAAGATTGCAGCCAAGAAGGAATTGAAGAAGAATAACAAAATAGAAATGGATTTCATCTTGGAAGGATTACCTAATCCGGTAAGAGAAAAGGTTGTTAAATTTTCATCGGCCAAAGAAATTTGGGATAAGTTACATGACATATATTCTTTACCCAGCTCATATTCAAAAAATGTCAAAGAAGATGCAGATACAGATCAAGAAGAATTATGTTCACCATGTCAAATAGATTCATAAGATGAAGAGTACATAATCACCAGAATTATGTTTTTTTCTTTAATTGTGAAAAATGCGGGCATTTTGGAATAGAATTCCATGAAGGAAATGAGATAGAAAAACTAATTGAAAATGAAGAAAATTATAAAGAAAAATTGATTAGTGCTTTAGATGAACTAAGAGAATAAAACAAATCACTCAAGAAAGAATTGATGAAACAAAAGGAAAGTGTTCACATTTTTTAAGAAGCCCAACAGGTCATCGAGAACATAAGAAATCATCTAGAAGAAGCTAGAAAGATCGAATAAAATATTGAATATCAAAAGTAGTATTTGGAAGCCAACATAGCAACACAGAAGAAAGAAGCAAAAATGAGAGAGAAGATATTGGCAGATCATCTTAATGAAAGAACTAACAGTCTAAACCAGCTTGATGAAGAGTTTGGTCAAGAAGAGAAAGGACTTGAAGAAGAAATAATCACATTAAAAATTCAGCTTGAATAAGTGAAAAGAACAAAAGAAGTCATGAAGTCTCAGACAATGAAGAAAGAAGAAGAGGTTGAGAATCTTGAAAAAGAAGTTGTCACATTGAGAAGTAAATTCGTCAAGATCAACAAGAATGTTGAAGAGACAGAAACATCCACATCAGTTATAGAGAATGAAGAGAAGTGCTCTAGGTTGCTATAAAAGAAGAATTAAGAAAATGGAAAGAGTTATGCAGAAGTACTCAAAGGAAGGAATCATGGTCAACCAGAATCTAAGAAAACTATTGAAGATACATCTTCAAGAAGACCATCCATGTTTAAGACACAAAGAAGCTTCAATCATGATAATGATTAGTCAAGGCAGAAATTCATAAGGACTACACCACAAAGAAGATCACTCACTCCTAGGTATGCAAATTTCTTTTATGGTCATTGTTTTTATTGTACTAATTTTGGACATAGGGTTGCATATTGCAGGGATTATAAAAGAAATGTTCAAGAAAGAAATGCCTAGGTGGCCCCACATAACATTGAATGTTACAAATGTCATAACTATGGACACATATATAGTGATTGTAAAAGAATAATCGATACATCCATTAAAGAGAACATTGATATTAGATACAAAAAAGTATGGATAAGAAAACACAAAGAATAGGTGAAAAAAGACTAGGTCCCAGAGATTGAAAGATTGACAATAAAACGAGATGAAGAAAATTATACAGAGAAAAAGAAATATGTCAGGTACATAAAATTTTGGAAAATAACCGAAAGAAAAGAAGGAGAGGTAAATAAGGAACAGGTTCAAGAGATTGTACTTTCAGACATTGTAGTGAAAGATGAATCCACATACATAAATAAATAAGTGAGAGCTCGGAGAAATAATGAATATACCAATGAAGATGGTGATGAATACACATCAAATCAGGAATTGTTCTGATCCATCTGACTTAGACACTCCCAGACAATATGAATATTAGACAGGGGGATTCTATGTGGTAGCTATGACATACCAAAGAACCATCCTTCGAGCAACTTGAAAAGTTTGAGTAGAGAGATCCAGAGCAGTCAGTTAGTTGAAGTACAATGAGTTGTAGTCATAAAGACTTCATGATAGTATAGTAATAAATGGGTCATCATTATGGATAATTGTGCAGTAGAGTCTTGGACAGTATGGACAAATATTGATTCGTAAAAACACTTAGCAGGTTTGGACAGATATATGATAGTTGATGAGAGCATGGATTCATGGATTGGTTCAGAGACAAAGGAACATTATCATAATGGATGACAATTACACAGGAAATGGTTCAAACAATGCTAATGGATTCCAAATTGACAGATATTTCTAGATACATGTAGTGCATACAACAGTTCAAATTCAAAACAGAGTAATGCTAAGAAACAACAATGACAAAACTCCCTACGAGCTATGGAAAGGAAGACCAGCAAATGTGAAACACTTCAGAGTATTTGGAAGCAAATGCTACATCAAAAGAGAAGATGGTAGGATGAGAAAGTTTGACTCTCGTGTAGACAAAGGAGTACTTGTTGGTTACTCAAGTACAAGGAAAGCATACAAGTGTTACAATCTGAGGTTGAAAAAAGTTGTGGAAAACATCAATGTAACAATTGATGAAACAAGTGTATGAGAATTAAAAGAAGAGGAAAATGAGTTAGTGGAACAGCTTTACGAAGAAGAAGTAAAAGATGAAGAAGGGTTCAAGAAAAGGAAGTGCAGACAACAACCTCTACATCAAGGTTAAGCCATAAATTTGCAAAGGATATGCAGAAAAAATTTGAAATGTCATTACTCGGTGACGTATGCTTCTTTTTGGGTCTTTAGATATGTCAAAGAAATCGAGGAATTTTTATTTATCGAAATAAGTATATCAAAGAAATTCTAAAGAGGTTCAGAATGGAAGAATGCAAACCGGTTACCACTCCTATGCAAACCATTTGAAAGTTGAACAAAGATGATGATTCAAAGTCTACAGACCAGAGACAATACAGGTCAATGATTGGTAGCTTACTATATGTGATAACATCTAGACCATATGTAATGTAGGCAGTTGGACAAGTGGCATGATTTCAAGAAGCACCAAAGGAATCACATGTATTAGAAGCAAAGAGGATTTTCATATATCTCAAAGGAACAAAAGAGTTTGGATTATGGTATCCAAAAGGAAAGGATCTATCACTTATTTTCTACACAGATGCAGATTGGGCGGGTTGCATTGATGACTGACGAAGCACCAGTGGAGCAACATTCTACTTGGGCGAGTGTTTATTATATTGGTTAAGCAAGAAACAATCATCAATATCTTTATCTACAACTGAAGTAGAGTATATTTCAACAAAAATATGTTGTACTCAGGGTCAATGGATGAAACAAACTTTGACAGATATACAGGTTGAGTATGATGAGCCCATTCCAATCTATTGTGATAATACAAGTGTCATCAATATATCAAAGAAATCAGTGATGCACTCCAAGATGAAGCACATTCCAATGAAGTATCACTTTTTATGGGAACAGGTTGCAGAGAATAACATCAAAGTTGAATATGTGGGCACAAAATAACAAGTGGAAGACATCTTTACAAAACCGCTTCCAAGGGAATCCTTTGAATGATATTGAATGTTTATCTTATATGTCTTAGATTTACACAAGGAAGCACCATAAAGAGGACAGTTCATGTTGGGAGATCAGTTTTAGGAATATTTTAGTTAGGGAGAGCAGTCTCGGATGGAAAGATACATTTGTCATTGATGAAAAAGGGGGAGAGATTTATCATATGCAAAGGTAAATGCTTGGAGAAAGAGAACAGAGGCATGGTTCCAGGGGGAGCGATGGTCACAGGGAGATTATGAGTGATATCACTTTAGTATTCCATCAGAGTGTTTCCATCAATGCCAAAGGGGGATATTGTTGATTAATTGGGTCAGTTGTCATTGATGTCAACCCTTGAAGAAAGCCTAGTAGAAAATTCTGGTAGCACAAAGGTTTGGATAATGGACTCAAGTTTTTTTTATGGATAATGGTATGATTTTTGATATATTTGTAGGAAAAAATAATCTAGATGGATAGTACATGTCATTCGATTTCTAGTGGTATGTGGAATGTCACATAACTCCTCACGGTTAGAGAGTTATGGCCATGTGAAGTTGGAGACCTCATGAGTGATCTAGAAGCCCCAAAAGGTCAAAGTAGTCAAAGTGGTTGCAAAGAAGAAATTATTTAAATAATAAATAGAAGTGATGAGTCTACTATGAGTCAAAGTGGATACAAAATAAATTATTTAAATAATAAAGTTAATGGAGAAATTACTAAGTGGACAAGTGGTTAGAAGTGGGTTAGCCCTAAAATAAGGAAAGTTGGTTAAGATGGTTAGAAGATAATTTAAATAATAAAGTGAAGTGATGGGTGTACTATAAGTCAAAGTGGATACAAAATAAATTATTTAAATAATAAAGTTAATGGAAAAATTACTAAGTGGACAAGTGGTTAGAAGTAGGTTAGCCCTAAAATAAGGAAAGTGGGTTAAGATGGTTAGAAGGTAACCCCTTGAGGAAGCTACATGAAAGTATAAATAAGAGGAAAGGGTCTATCATTTTTAATCACACTTGAGAATATTGAATATCTACAAGTGACTAAGGTAACCAAAGAATATTTAAGCCAAATTTCAAAGGGAAAGTGAAGTAAAGAAGGACGAAATTCAAGGGAGAAAAATTATTTTGATGATGCTTTCTAAGGTATGTTAATTACAGTTCATCTCACCATTTTCACAATAACATTTTTATAGAATGATTCAGACCATAAAATTGGAAGATCATTGAGGAAACATATACAAGTAGTTGTGATAACAATTTTAGCTTTTGGGTCATTGTATTTTTGGAGTTACACTCCGTGGAAAATAGGGTTTGTGGCTAGTCATGAAACTAGTATAAAACAGGTGTTTCAGGTAAAAATGTCATAAATTCTTCATAACAGATCCACATTCAGTAAGACCAAATGTATTGGTTAGAGTACAGTATTTAATATTATGTGTAGCATTTTTAGATCCATACAACAAATATTCCATGTGGGAAAGTCTCTACAAGTTTGCTCTCTAGAATAAGCCAGAATTCAACAAGGTATGCCATTTTTGCTATAACTCATTTTCTGAGAGGTTACAAGTAGTGAAATTTGGAGGAATTGCATAAAAGACACTAAATAATATTGTGTACCATTTTTTAGATATTTATTCATTACAGGTACATAGTTATGATTATTGCAAGTTAGGGTTGTTAACTAATCCAAAATTAGTCATGTGAGAATAAAGTAAAGTTTGATAAAAATGCTAGTCTATTGTTGTTAAAGTTAAGGAAGGTTTGCAGGCATGTGATCATATACACCAGGTCTGTGACAGAGTTACAAATCATATTTGGATGATAAAATTGATGAGCATTTTTTGGTTGAGGTATGTTACAGATAGAGGTTGTATAACAGTGAGGTTGTGGCACATGGTTTGAGGTAATGGTTTATGGTATTTGGTTGCTAGAGAAATTTTTTATGGTTATATTGGTATATGTATATGGTTGAGGTACATGTTAGGTACATGGTTGAAACAAGTATTTGATGATTTTTCACATGCATGAGGTGTATAATTGATGATGTTGGTACATCTTGATGAGTCACAGTTGATGAATAGTTGATGCATGATTGGTACATACTTGGTACATGGTTGGAGGAACTTGTTAGTAGTATTGTTGACACATGGTTTATGGATGATGTAGAATACTTGTCTTGGTATATTATTAGAAGCACATATTGATCTTGGTGATGATTATGAGTTGTTATGTTATGCTTGGTTGATGCACATCTTGGTGATATTGTGCATATGGTTGAGAGTTGTCTTGGTGATTGATCTTGGTAAGTAGATCTCATTTGGTTGATAAGATTGATGAGACAGGTTGTTGTGATAGGTGTTTTGGAAAGGTTATGTGTACAAGTTTGGTGCATGGTCGATGCATTTGTTTATGATACAAGTTGATGTATGGTAAATGTTGGCACATGTTATTGGTACATGTTGTTACAGGTTGTTTGGTGTAGGTTGATTGGTACAGTTTTAAAACAGTATATCTCACAGTGAAAGTGTGGCAGTGGTTCCATCATTCTACTTATATTTCAGAGTGGTTGGACGGGACAAGGACAGGTGGTTGTATCCACCTTCCAGTTGTAGTCGAAGAACACAGGGAGTTGTAGCCTCCCTCTGGTTGTAGCCACAGAATTGGGGAGTTGGAGCTTCCTTCAGGTTGTAGCTTGAGAAACTAGGGGGTTGGAGCCTCATTCCAGTTGTAGCTGGAAAACAAAGGAAGTTGATGCTTCCAATGAATGTAATTCTTAAAGACATATAAAAAAAAACATTATGTGGTTTTATCCCTCTTTGGGTTTCCATGTAAAAACATTAGTGTACTATGTATGTGTATGATTTCTCATTTGTTCATTGTTTATTTACTCTCCAACTATTGGATGATAATTCTACATTGATATAACACTTTTATTTTATGGTTAAAAAGGATTAAATTACTATATTAATGATTCACCCCCCCTCTTAGTAATCCAACAACAGTTGTCACTGAAGTGAAACATGGAATTCCCTAATTATATTAAGCTATGTGTGTTGGAGTAATCTTGTTCTTAAATTATGGAAGTGTGGTATTACGTCTCCACAAGATGTTCAAAATTCCTTTGATATGATTCAATTGTGTATTAACACGTGGTAGACAACGTAGCATTATTATAATTGTTAATAGTGAATTATTACATAATGTATTAAACGATTATTTCGCCAAGATGATTCACATTAGTTCGGAGGCATGATAACAAGTAGATTGGAACAGAAATAAAAATTTGTAATAATGATGGTTAGTGTATTGGAATCACTATACCATAAGGATTATTAAGGCTTCAACGTTGTTGTTTATTTTATTGAAGGATATTTTCACTATGCCATAGGAGTGGTAAGTGTGTGATGGAAGTTGTAAAATATATATAAAACATATAATTATTGAAGCTCCTTGTTATAATATTCCTACTAAGATAACCTTGGTGTGGGAACGGCATTGAACTTAGTCATAACACTTTTAGGATTTGAGTGGTAGTAAAATAAAGAGGTTCTAAGGTGAGTTATATTGGAATAATTAATGATCCTTTATGGAAAAGAGTGTAAAATTTATGTGGTGTATTTTGATTGATTAAATAGTTCAGGGTCTTAGACCTTCCTACTAGGGTCTCTAGTAATGGAAAATTATAATAATATAAGCTTTGGTTATATTAATAATTTAATTAGTAAAGGATTTGTATTAGTAATTGGAATTAATGAGTTTACTGATATAACTATTATTGTTTAGTTGAAAGGACATTATTGTGGAAATTTAAGAAGTGATAAATCTAAGATCCAAATGATTTATATAAGTAAATGGTCATATTAAGTATGACAAAATCATCACCTACGTCTCTTAATAATTCAAGTCCGAATTGTATCAGTCTTAATTAAGTAGATGTGGTGAATTTTGCTTGAATTTTTTTAATTCACCGATATATGTCTTAAACTTAGAATGGTATTTAAGTAAATAGTAATATATATTTAAATGTCAAATTCTTTGAACAGATGAATTTTTAAGTTTTTAAATGTTGAAATTTTAAGTTTTGAATTTTAGATTAGGACAAGTTATGGGAGTATATATCTTCATGTTCCTCAAAACTGTCACCAGTCCTGAGACATTAAATGGTCAAGATCAATTGGAAAAATCCTAGACTTGAGCGTTGATTATGTGTCTTGGAGATCCTAACCTTTCAAGGTAAATGGGCCAGGGTAGACAATGTTGACATCCTTATGTGGAATGGTTGATCTATTATTAACAGTAATGTTGTATCTGATCCTTGCTATGTGTTGAGGTAGATAAGATTAGAATGTGGAAATGTTGATGTATGTTATATTCGCAAATCACTTGTTCCATTTGTTGTTTAAAAAAAAAAAATCACCACTATTGTACCCACTTACTTTTATGTTTCAGCTGAAGGGGACGTTACAATCAAGATATAGAGATAACCTTAATACATTGTGATAATCAAAGTTGTGTCAAGCTTTCGGAAAATCCAATATTTCATGACAAGTTGAAGCACATTGAGATCAAATATCACTTCATCTGAGACATGGTACATAAGGGAGCAATAAATCTCCAGTACATATCCACATATGAGCAAATTGCATACATTCTCACCAAACCTTTGTCTAAGACAAAGTTTTTATATTTCATAGATGAGCTTGGCATGATGCAAAATGTCTCCCTCGCTAAGAGGGAGTTTTGATGTTTCTCCAATTAGAAACATCAGGCAAAAATTCTCCTAGATTGGTCATGTTGATTTGACCAAGGGAAATGACTCATTCACTCACGGAGCTTTTACAGTGATGAATGGCCCATGCATAGTCTTTCTCTTGATGAGGAGTGGTAGACTCGAGGTTCTCTCACATTTCCTTCTCTGGGATGGAGGGATCTATATTAATTATACGTGAATGTGAGGAAATAATCATCAACATAAATATAATATAAATAAGGTATTTATAATATAATGTATGAATATATAAATAATCAATAATTAGTAATTAATAAAATTAATTAATGGAAAGAAAATAATGGAAAAGAGATGTCCATTAAATGAAAGGGAACTCTTCCCAAGTATATATATTGGGCCCCTCAATTGTAATATATAATCTCATACAATATTTAATTACAACAACCTCTCATCAAGTTCGCTAAGTCTTGTTGATATTTTCAATGTGTAATTATTCTATGATAACAGTAGCATTTAAATCATAAGGAAATAATTGTCATATCTCAAAATAAAAAAATTCAACACTTCAAACACCCTTTGCAAGCAATGTCAGCATAGGAAACAAACAAGAGAAAACTTGAAATCAGAGTACTCAACAACGAAGCCATTGGAACTCATTCATAAAAATTTGTGTGGGCCTACAAGAACACAAAGTCTACAAGGTGAAAATCACTTCATGTTGTTCATTGATGATTACTCTAGAATGGAAGGGGTTACATTTATAAAATAAAAATCTAAAGCATTTGAGAAGTTCAAAGCATTCAAAGCCTTAGTTGAAAATAAAACTAATTTGAAAATCAAGTGCTTGAGATTAGACAGAGGAAGTGAATTTATCTCAAATGAATTTGAAGAATTTTGTGAGCTTCATAGAATAAAAAACATTTTTCACCTACAAGAACTCCATATAAAAATGAAGTGGTAGAAATAAAGAATAAAACTATACAAGAGATGGATAGAACAATGTTGAATGAAGCTAAGCTATCAGACAGGTTTTGGAGAGAAGCAGTCCACACCGAAATCTACATTTTTGTAATGGCCTAATTCACTAAGGGAAATACAAGAAAACATTTACCTATGTAATAACTGGATCTACTAAAGGAAATAAATAATTACAATAAATTGATCCAAATAACCATTGATTCTTCATTAAAATTCTTATTGAGATAAGCATTGAGAGGTAATGAACTTACCTATGGTGAATAACCCATATTACATGTAACCTAGTGACTTGATGAATGTAGCCATACCTTGATCATTGACCTAACAACTACAACAAAAAGTGGGGGATGACTCTCCACCCAATCGTAGACCTTGCTACTTTAATATTTACTAGTAGGTCAACCCCTAGCCCTCAATCCACTATTCATCCAATGAATTCTCAACCTTTCCATCTCTATAGCTCAACCAAAAGAGATATGTGCAAAAATGAGATGTCATTTTCCCCTTCTTCATCATTATACAGGACCCATCCATGGTAAAGACCCCAATCCCTAGGATCTATTATTTAATTATTTATTATATTTTTAGGGTTTTCCCCATAGATTGTCATTACTTATTTTAATATTACCCCGATTATTCATTTTTAAGTATTTTTTATACTTTATTATTATTATTTACTTATGATTTTATTCATTTAATAATAATGAGGTTGGAACGATCCCCTTCAGATAATTATTATTATTATTTAATAATAATACCGGGATGATCCTTTTATGATAATGAATATACTTCCTTATTATTATTATTATTTAATTAAAAAATAATAATGATAATAATAATAATAATAATAATGTTACTTTTATTATGTTACTTATAGAATTTTAGTTATCTCGCCATATCCTCCACAACACCCTTTATTAACTCCAACATCTTCCATAACACCCTCTGCTAGACTAGTATAAGCCACCCAAGTGACTATAGTAGGCATAAAAAGTCCACATCACAACATTCGAGAAGCACAAGTACTCCCTAGTTGTCCTTCCCGGCTTTTGAAACTAGGATTAAATCCTACTTGTCTATCTAGAACCCCAAGGCTTCTAACCTCATCTACCCAAACAAGAATCTGGATCAGTACTCATGTACACCAGACATCTCGAAAGTTTGACCTAAACTCCCTCCACAATAACTAGGTACAACCCCAAGCATCGAATTCCAATCCCACAACACCACCGATGAGCAATGCTTCAGCCATTCTTCGAGACTTTGACATCACAACTTCAATACAAGGCATAATGATTACTAGCATAAGTAGTAGATTGACTTGTCCCCAGCCCATAACATAACATGCTACCTATAATATTCTCATTCATGGTTATGGGATCCCATGAGATCATCAAATAAACCGTCCCTCTCATCCCACTGGTTGATAACCTAAAAATCACCACATCACAACATACAATCATTGCATTAGTCATTATATCAACATCTCAAGGAAAACATGTTAACTCTCACATGCCATCATGATAATACCACATCATTATCACCACGGGTTCATGCATGTCATCATAAAATATTTACATGATGCCAACACATCAAGGACACTATCATCATAAATATAACTGCAATACATATTGATCAAGGGTGTAGCCCTTTGTTAACATAATTAATGGAATCACATAACATCATATGTAAATACCCTAGGCTCTTATGAACATAATTCTCAACACATAATCCATATAATCATACAACATCATGGACATTATTATCATTATTCATCAACATAATCAAGACCTTTAATGACCCCTAGCTAAACTGAGAATCATTACTATGCAAAAAGTACATTAAAAAATGAAAATATTATGCTAATTAATTTCATGTTGCTTACTAGCTACGAATTACACACATAATTGACTATTCTTTGATACCATTAACTAAATGCATCCATAGCATAATAAAAATGACATGAAGGTAGTTTAAATAACTCAACACATTATCATATAAATCATTCCCAAACACAGAGTTAATACACAACAATTAAACCCATAATGCAACATAGAAACAAGATAAACCATTTATCTTTTAAAAACAGTTATGCAACTAGTTGCTTGGGATAGATGTTCCACCTAACCATAGACTTGATGTTCCAAATCTCAACATCAAATCACCCTCGAGCTAGGGATAGAAATCCAAAAAAGAGGGTTTTCACTCACCGCCCACTCACAGCTCAGAAAAACCCACAACCCATTGGTATTCTCCTACAACTATCACGATTTTCCACCAACTCTCTTCCTCTTGACTTTTCCAACCCAAGGAATGTACCCCTTCACTTATCTCAATCCATTGAGCATCCCATTAATTTACCAGGGTATATATAGCATAGGTAACCAAGAATATCACTACTAGGAAACTCAAGGGAGCTCATTGCTAGGAAAACTACCAGGAAAACAACAACAATCACTTGTCGATATAGTGCAATTCACACAGTAGTTCACTCTTTAGGACTAAAAACCTAGATCTTAAGTTTTCTACTCCAAATATGCTCCATAATTATCCCTCCATGGTTTCTCCACCTCCAAGCTCTTCTTTTCTACTCCATGCTTGTTGTTCATTCCCAAAACTTGACTATCCAAAACTTCTATAACTGTCCGTACAAATTGTATCCCTTTGAATTACTTGCTTGACTTACAATCTTCCCCAAACTGATTATACTCATCCCCCATGCTCCCAATAACTATGGAATGTGACTTCTCACACCCACCCTCTTACATGCATTCAATGATTGGATTTGGCAACACTCAACAAAAAATAGAAGGTTCATATATTGATATTAATTTTAGGAAGTGGGTTGAATTAATAGACATGGGTAATTCCCCCTTGGACTCCTCTTAGAAATTATCTTAGAACCTCCCCTCTCTTGTGGATTAATAAACCCCCATCTATGTCCATGTCCCCTAGTAGCTAGTATCACATTTTTTTATTAAAATTTAGAAATACAATTTGCATATACATCATTTGGACATAGTCATACATTATATATACATTAAGCATTAAATAAACTGGGGATTATAGTAGAAATGACACATTCCCCCTCCCCTATAATTGTGTATCATCCTCGGTGCACATTTGTTAGGATATTTAGACACTTAGGAGTTAGCTAAGATCTACTTGGTCTAATGTGTCGTTAGGTAAAAGCGTGTTTCTTTAGTATGTATTAGTATGAATTTGTAGTTAGGAAATCTGACAGTCACAATATGTTCCCGACATAGACTGATCTGATGGTTCGCATTCTCCTCAATATTAACATCCATTGGTATGTGGCTTAACACCCGATTCGTCCATGATCTCTATTTAAAGATCATGGAGGGTCATTTTATGATAATCGATTATGATAAACTCTCTTGTAAAATCTCTTTGTAATCTTTTTCTTTTGCATTAATAAACTACTCCAAGTGGTCGCGTTGGTTAGATTCGTGGATGTTTCCCCATAGGGGTTTTACCATGTTAAAACATCGGTGTGTTGATCTTTGATCTGGTTGTGTGAGTGATTACTGAAGGTGTTCTTCCTCTGTTGGAATACCTATGTTGTCGAACATAGTATCAGAGCATGTTTGAAGACTCGCTCCTATTGTAGATCGAGATCGATAAGTTGGGTTTACTTATCTCCATTTTTTGTCATTTCCATACATTTTTGGGCTGAGAGGACTATTCCATTGCATCTGGAGCACTTGTTTCAGTCAGGAAAACTTTTCGTTTCACTCTAAAAGGTTTCTTTTTTCCCAAGATACGACCATTTGAGTGAGATCTGGAGGTATAAAGCTTGAATACACATTTTTTAAATTTTTGCAGAGTATTATTTTAATTTTATATTATTTATTTTCAGGTTTCTACTCTTTTAGATATGTCTATGCTCTTTTCCATGTGCCCTTTGTGATCTTGGAAAATTGAAAACAGATAGGAAAAGATGCATCTTCCAGGTAAGCTAACTGAGATCTAACCCTTGTTGTCATCGAGAAGCAATTTTTTTTATTTTTTTTTGTGAAAAGAGTTTTTTTTTAGCATGCTCTCCAAGGTCATATTCAACAACAACAACAACAATCCTCTTTATAAGCAATACAATATGTTTTGCTAGACCATTTGGTTAAAAGTTGTCTTATTAAGTAAGAGGTCTTGAGTTCAAGTCTCTCTTTTGTTACTTTTTTTGAAAAAGTTCATGCTAAAATTGTAAAGTGTATTTCACTTCAAGTATAAAAGTGAATCACTATAAGTAGCTTTAATATTTTATTTTAGAGTTATTTATTTTGCATGCAGTTTTTCTTTTATAAAGTAACTTCATTGTAAAATTGATCCCCACTTCTCTTTATAAAAGTGAGTCACTTCATAAAGATACTTAGACCACCATGTGGCTCTTTGGTTACCATTTATGCATTTTTTAAAAACAATATAACTCTCACATCTGAAGTCTGTTTTCAGTGCCATTTTTTTAAAACCGCCTAAATTTTTGAGCTATTTCCATCCACATCATCAGTTTCAGTTTTTAAATCTATATTATCTGCATATTTAATATGGATTCTACAAGTAATCTCTTGCTTACTAGCACCAACTACTTCCAATGGAAATCTAATATGGAGGATTTATTAAGAAGTAAAGGCTTGTACCAGATTACCTTGGGAAAGGAAACAACACCCATTGATGTTGATAATAAAGTCAAATGAGATAATAGGAATGACGAAGCACATGCATTAATTGGAATGTCCATCTCTCCTGATTTACGGTTCCAACTTCAATCAATTGATAAACCCAAAGAATCTTGGGACAAGATTGAATCTGTGTTTGGTAAACACAATATTATTTGAGCACAACAGCTGGAAAATCAAGTACTGACTTTAAGTCCATATGATTTTTCTTGCATTGAAGACTATCTATCTAAGTTTAAAACACTCAGAACTTTATGTGAAGAATGCAAGATAAAGATAGAAGAAGATAGTTGCATATTTCTTATTCTTTCAAAGCTAGGTAGTGCATATTCTGTGTTTGTATCTACCTTTTATGCCATGTAAGAGGCTCTAGGGACAGCTTATAAAAAAATCATTCTTGAGAACTTTTGTGATGCTTTGATTAGAGAGCAAGATAAGCTTGTACAACTTGGAGTGATCAACACTGTAGGTACCTCCAACAAAGACTTAGTCATCCATTAGAAAGATTAACCCAGGAATCCCAAGAATCAACATCCTCGCCACAACAACAAGCAATATAAGGGTCCAAAACTCACTCAGAAAACTTCCACTCCTAATGGTGACAAAGGAGCAAAATATAAAAGTAAGAAAACCGACAGACATTGCAGATTTTGTGATAAAGATGGTCATGATGAGTCCAAATGTTTCAAGAATATGGCAGCTTTAGAATTAGTGATGAAGAAGCACAACATGAGTATTGATTCTACTTTTTCTCCTTCTTCTCATGGACATGCACTTTTTGCTTCTGGTTTCTCCTGCAATACAACTTCTACTTCTTCTTCTGATGAGTGGCTTATTGATTCTAGAGCATCTTATCATATGGCTAAGGATAAACATATTGTCTTCTCTAAATGAATGTAAC
This sequence comes from Picea engelmannii, assembly GCA_009831015.1. Taxonomy (NCBI): domain Eukaryota; kingdom Viridiplantae; phylum Streptophyta; class Pinopsida; order Pinales; family Pinaceae; genus Picea; species Picea engelmannii. Next base: position 235,496 of record ML789905.1, on the reverse strand, counting down.
ACCAAGAAAATAATTTTTGGTGATGATAGATCTCTTAGTATTGAAGGATCTGGAACAATTCAAGTAGAAAATGGTCATTTCAATGATGCATTATGTGTTCCAAGTCTTTCTTGTAACCTTCTATCAGTATATCAAATCACTCATTCAGGTGAAGGTAGAACCGTAGAGTTTTCACCTCACCAAGTTGTAATCAAGGATCTAAAACATCCTAGGCATGTTCTTGCAACTGGAATTGCTAATGATATTACCAGGTTGTACAAGTTTGACAACTTTGGGTCATCATATTTTTCATCATTTTTTGTTGTTCATAGTGATGACTTTAGACAACTTTGGCATGAGAGGTTTGGTCATCTAAACTATTTCTCATTCCAAAAACTATGTAATCAATAGATGGTGAGTTGTATTCCTCTTGTTTCATGCAGAGATGGTGTTTGTGTTGGTTGTGTTCTTGGAAAACATCATTAGGATAGTTTTGACAAATGTGCCTCTTGGCATGCCTCATGCCCTTTGCAACTTGTTCATAGTGATTTGTGTGTTCCACTTTATTCTCCTTATTTTTTTGGGTGCAAGTATTTCTTAAATTTCATTGATGACTTTTCCATACGTACTTGGGTTTACTTATTAAAACTTAAGAGAAAAGTTTTTGACAAGTTTTTGGCCTACAAGGACCTTGTAGAAAATAAATCTGGACATCTTCAAAAGTTAAGAATAGATAATGGAGGTGAATATGTGAACAATAATTTTACAAGTTAATGCACTACACAGGGCATCCAAATGCAACACACTATTCCATATACACCACAACAAAATGGTGTTGTTGAGAGAAATAACCACACATTAAAAGAAATGGCTAATTATATGATCAATCTAAGGGATTAAGTCTAAAGTATTGGGTGGAAGCAATCAATTGTGCAAATTACATAGTAAATCACACTCCCACAAAGGCTCTTAAAAATATAACACCGGAAGAAGATTGGACTAAAATTAAACTAGATGTAAGTTACTTCTGTGTATTTGGCAATATAGCATGGGCTCACATTCCTGATGAGAAAAGGAAATCATTGCACCCTAAAAGTGAGAAGTGTATATTTTTTGGTTATTTTGAAAATGTCAAAGTTTATATACTTCTTCAACCACATTGTAATGAAATTATTATTAGAAGAGATGTTAAATTTGATGAAAATATCTTAGTTTGTGAGCCTAAATCAACGATTGTGCCTTCTTTGGCCTATGATCCATCTTCGGTGTTTGTGCCTTCTTTTGTTCCTATTCTGGTTTCTTCTACAGATGATGACAGTGAGAATGAAAATCCACCTCTGCCTACTCACCTTCCTCCAGATGAGTCCTTTGAACGTGACCCAACACCAACTCCATAGCTTCCTATATGGGTATGTTCAACACGAGAAGCAACTGGTGATCTTGTCAGTGATCCTTCATATCAATGTCTGGCACGTTCATAGTTCCAACTAGCCTCTTCTCTTTTGGCTCAAGTTTCAGAGACTCATGATCCAGAGACATTTGTTGAAGCTTCGGGTCATCCAGATTGGGATACAACAATGAATGAAGAGTATCATTCTTTAATGGCCAATGATACTTGGGATCTTGTACCTCTTCCAAAAGGAAGAAAACTTGTCAGATTTAAATGGGTCTATATAACTAAGAATCCATTAGATGGAAGTGTTAAAAGACACAAAGCTTGGTTAGTTTCCAAAGGATTTTGCCAAGTTGAAGGAATTGACTATAATGAAACCTTTGCCCTTGTAGCCAAAATGAATTCCACCCACTTTTTTCTTTCCCTTGTTGCCTCACATAAATGGGAGGTCCATCAGATGGATGTTAAATCCATCTTCTTGCATGAAGATTTGCAAGAATAATTATACATGGAACAACCTCATGTCTATGTCCAGAATGACTCTAGCCTTGTTGTCACCTTAAGAAATCTCTTTGTGGTATTAAGAAATATCCCCAAGATTGGTATGCCAAAATGAACAACTTTCTTATTGACATCGGATTCTCTAGATGTCATTCTGATCCTAATGTCTATACCAAGAAAGTAGGAATCCATCTCATAATCCTTGTCCTTTATGTTGATGACCTTATCCTTACTGGTAGTGACTCAAAAATTTTAAGCCATGTCAAAACCAGCCTTAAGAAGATATTTGAAATGACAGACTTAGGTTTTCTGCACTATTTCCTTGGCCTCCAAGTTTTGAAAACCAATGAAGGAATTTTTCTTTCCCAATCTAAGTATACTTGTGACCTTCTTCGTCGCTTTCACATGGATGATTGTAAACCAACTCATTCTCCTTTCCAGTCTGGAGTCAATATTACTGCCACTTGTACTTGTCTCGAAGTTGATGCCACCCTGTACCATCAGTTAGTTAGTAGCCTCTTATACTTAACTCATACCTATCATGATCGTTCCTTTGTTGTTGGTCTTGTTGCCCAGTATAGGAAAAACCCCCATGAAATCCATTGGAAAACAACTAAAAGGATACTTCTCTATGTTTGTGGTACAATTCAGTTCGAGATACATTACAGTTCAGGGGGAGTCCTTTATTGGTTGGTTTCACTGATTCAGATTGGGTTGACAACCCTAATGATTGGAAGTCTACAGCAGGTTATGTTTTCAGCCTTAGTTCGAGATCTGTCACTTGGGCATGTAAGAAACAACAGGCTATCGCACTTTCTTCAGCAGAAGTAGATTACCGAGCAATGATAAATGCAATTAAGGAAGCCTTATAGCTTTGACATATCCTTTCAGATTTTGGATTTCAGCAGCAACATCCGACTAGCCTTTGGTGTGATAATAAGAGTGCCATCAAGCTCACCAAAGACCCATTTCAACATCATTTCATCATTGCAGCAATCACATCGAGCTACACATGCACTTCATCAAAAATATCATTCATGATCAAGCTATTGAAGTGTTTGTTTTCCCTACATAAGATCAAGTTGCAGACATTTTCACAAAGTCTCTTACATAAGCGAATTTTTCCAAACTTCGATCTATGTTAGGAGTTCAGGAAGTTTTCATTAAGGGGGGATAGGATCTAATGCTTCATTCCTTCTCCTATTGTATCACTATTGTAAATCCTTCAATCCTATCCCAAGTTGTTCTTAAGGGGGGATGTTAGGATATTTATACACTTAGGATTTAGTTAAGATCTACTTGGTTTAATGTGTCGTTAGGTAAAAGTGTGTTTCTTTAGTATGCATTTGTAGTTAGGAAATATGATGGTCATGATATGTTCCCAAAAAAGAGTGATCTGACGATTCATATTCTCCTCAATCTCAATGGCCATTGATCTGTGGATTAACACCCGATTGGTCCATGATATATATTTAAATAGCATGGAGGGTCATTTTCCAATGATCGATTGTGAGAAAATATCTTGTAAAATCTCTTTGTAATCTTTTTCTTTTGCATTAATAAATTGCTCCAAGTGGTTGTGTTGGTTGGGGACGTGGATGTTTCCCCGTAGGGATTTTACCACGTCAAAACATCAGTGTGTTGATATTTGATCTAGTTGTGTGAGTGGTTATTGAAGGTCTTCATCCTCTATTGGAATACATGTGTTGTTGAACAATATTGTGTCAATATACATGCATAAATTTATATCATAATACTAAGAAATAAAAATTATGCAATTTCACAACTCAAGCAGTAGTTCCAACCAAAATTTGTTGTTCCTCTCAACCCATTGACCCCCTTCACTACTCTCATTCCATCGAAATATGCCATTCTTTTATCAGGGCCCCTATCATAGGTTTTATAGGACTCTAAGTTGTGGTTCTGGAACTCCAGCTACTCAAAATGGAGTCTTGCATTCTTATATTTTGATTTCATCAAAATTGTCAAAAGTTTACAGGTATTCTTCCTACATGTTTTCTTCATTCTCCCATGTTGCATCTTTAGGACTGTACAAGGTCCATTGAACCTTTACGAGTCCTATGGATTTATCCCTAAGCACTTTGAATTTTCGATCTAGGATGCGTACTCATTCCACCCAGAAATCCCCTTCATGTTCCACCTAGATCACATCCCAATCAATTATGTGGTTAGGGTCCAAGAACATGTTTCCTTTGATGTGCTTAATTTCAAATTCATATTCACTCAAAAATTCCAACCATCTAGTTTGTCTAAAATTTAATGTGGGTTTTCCAAACAAATGTTTCAGAACACAATGGTCTTCTCTTAGCTCAAATGTCCTCCCCATCAAATAATATCTCCACATTTTTAATACATGAATAATAGATGCTAATTCTAGATCATGGGTAGTATAATTCCTCTCGTGTTATTTTAATTTTCAAGACTCATAGCATACCACGTGATATTTTTGTGTGGGGACTCCACCAAGCCCTTCCTTGCATGCATCAATGCACACCACAAAATCTTCATCTGGATCTACAATATTCAATATTGGCGCACTTGTCAATATGTCTTTCAGCTACTGAAATCTCTCTTCACACTTGGGAGTCCATTCAAATTTTACTCTCTTATTTTGCAAAGAAGTGACTGGGCTTGCAATATTTGAGAATCGTTTTATGAATCTTCGATAATACCCTGCAATACCCATGAATGATCTAGCCTTTGTCATATTTCATGGTTCTATCCATCCTCTAATGGAATCTATCTTCTCAGGATCAATTGTTTTCCCTTCTCTTGAAATTATATGCCCCGGGTAGTGAATATTATTTTGATAAAATATGCACTTACTTGACTTAGCATAAAATTTATGCTCTCTTAAAACTTTCAACACCATTTATAAATGTTGATCATATTCCTCCTTTGTCTTTGAGTAAATTAGTATATCATCCAGGAACACAATTACAAACTTGTCCAGGTATTCCATGAACACTCCATTCAACACGAACATAAAAATAATTGGGGAATTTGATAATCCAAACAGTACTACCGTGAATTTATAATACTCATATATTGTCCTGAATGTTTTCTTATTGATGCCTTCTTCCTTTATCCTCACTTGATGATAACCTAATCTCAAGTCAATATTGGAAATTTTTCTTGCACCTTTCAGTTTATCAAATAAGTTATCAATCCTTGAAAAAGGATATTTTTTCTTTATGGTGACCTTATGCAATTGTCTGAAATCAATACATGACCTTAAGGTTCCATCTTTATTCTTCACAAAAAGAATTGGGGAACCCCAAGGTGACACACTTAGGAGTATATACCCTTTCCTTAAAAATTCTTCAAGTTGCATCTTTAAATCCTTCAATTCTGGTGTGCCCATTCTATATGGTGTCTTGGAAACTAGGGCAGCTCCTAGCATCAAATCAATAGAGAAATCAATGTCTCTCTTTGTTGTAAGTCCTTAAATTTCTCCAAAAACATCCTCAAAAACCCTCAAGACCGAATGGTCTCTAATGCTTACAACTTCATCTCTGGTTGTCTCTTCCACATGGGATGAAAAAACCTTACATCCCTCCCTGAAACTCTTTTTCAACTGCATAGTTAAAATTTGTTTAATAGCTACATCTCTTGGAATGGCCTGAATATTTCCTTGCTTCCCTTCTTCATAAAGACATGTGATCGTCTTGTTGTAGCAATCTAGGACAACATGGTGGTTTTCCATCCAATCCCTGTCAATTAGACAATCACATGAACCCAATGGTATGATGTCCACATCTACCTTTGTGCTAAGTCCATTCATGTCTATTAGACAATCTTTAACTAGATCAATGATTTTCCTCGTATGCCCCGTGTCTAACTGAACTAACAAAGATTGAGTATGCTTACTCCTTTTCAAGTGAAATATTTCAACAATGTTAGAGTTTATGTAACTATGGATAGCTCCATAATCAATTAACATTTCTATGGGATGGTTATTTGTCTTACCTTCCACTTAAATCATGGAGGATTTATATTGTGTTTGATTGTTGTCCAAGACTGCATAAATCCTTAGAATGTTTCTTCCCGTGTCTTCAACTGTCTCATCCTCCTGAATTTTTTGTACAGTCCTCATTCTTTATCCTTTGTGAGGGTGGTCCCTATATAAGTTATTTCCCTCACATCCCCAACATTGCACAGGTAGTTTCCTTGGCCTTTTCCGAAATGAATCTGCAGTCTTGTGATCATTTTAGATTGAATGGCCTTGCTTATTTTCTTGGGATTTGTTCTTGAAAAGGGGTGTCTTAAAATATTTCTACCTTTGATCCTTTCTACCCTTCATCTTGTCATTCCAATCTTTTTGGAAAATTGGTCTTCCCCTTCTCTGCTCTGCTCATAAATATGTTTTTCTCTCCTTATGGCTTCCTCCAAAGTCTTAGGGTTATCATATTGTATCTTGTCAATGTAGAAAGAAGGTAACCCACTTAGAAACCTTTGTATTTGTATCTTCTAATACTTTATGAAGTCCACATACTTCAGTAATTCAAAAAACCTCTTCTCATATTCATCCATCGCCATTCTTCCCAAGTTGATTTCAAAGAACTCTTTCATATTTATTCCATAGTAATGCTCACACAAATATTTATGTTGGAAATATCCTTTGAATTGTCTCCATGAGATTTTATTCTCATCAAGTTTCTTGGCTTGCTTAAGATAATCCCACCACATTTGTGTGTTTCCTTACAAGTGGTAGGTTGCAATTCTAGCTTCTATCCTTGAGGGGTAATCATTCAATTGGAAATATTTCCTTGTTTCCAATAGTCGGGCATCAACCTCTTCTCCTTTCCTATGCTCACCATTGAAAGTTGGTGGCTTGATTTTCCTGAGTTCACCTTGAAATATGTTTTCCTCCAGCCTTCTTCTCTACCTCCTAAGAAGAGACACACTTGGACTATTCCCTAGCCCTAAACTTGCATGAGTTCTTCTGGAGGTTTTACTTGGATAATGATGGTGCATGTTCATTCTTCTGGAATGTCTATCATTCCCATGATCATCTCTTCTTATTTGGGATCTATATGTTGTCACTTGTCTAAAACTAGCTGATTTATTGGTGCCAGATTCCTTATTGTCTTTCTTCTGTAGCATTTTCACACTATGAAGTACCTCTTCTCGATCTTTCATAATCCTTTAATTATCTTCCCTATAGATTTGCACTTCTCTATGTAGACTTCTCGTAGTTATAGGCTCATGCATGCCTCTTCTTATAATAAAATACGTCTCATCATTTTCCATGCTAAAATGAAGACCTCAAACCTCCTCCTCATGGTTGTAAGATCCATGGGAATCTTCCATAACTCCAATCCTCATATAAGTACCTCTAATTCTACAAGAAATGTGCATGTAATAATTATTGTTGGAACATGCATATTATAAAACATTTCATTAATTAGAATACAAGTTATTCTTCATATCAATTTATGAATAAAACAATCCAACAATTCAAAATCTAAGTAATTAGAAACATTCTTCTCTAAAATAGCTCTCCAATGGATATACTCATATCTCATTCTGAGTTATGAGCAAAAAGTTACAACATTTACATGCTGCAATTTCCACTCACTTATTATTGCAAAATTTATTTTATTAATTTTTTATACAATTTTAGTGCCTAATTAAAAATTATGGGTGGACAGATGTCTCCTCCTCCTCAATACCTTTCTAGTGACTAGTTGTTTTCTCAAATCTAAGCTCCAAGATGAAAGTTATGATTCGAAGAAGTTTAGATTGTTTTCCCAATTTATCCATGTATGCTACAAGTGTCTTATTTATCTTCCTACACATTATTATGTACCTCGATTCCAAATATGGCTATATGGTTGTCTTCTATGGTTCATGATATTTTGATAGACTAGTCTTTTGCCTGAAACGGACTTATGAGCAAGGAGTTATGCCCTCTAGAAGTAAATTGGTGCCTAAATGTTACCTTAATTGTTTTAGCTATAACTTTCTCATACGAGCTATGTTTTACATTCAGAATATCTCATTGGATAGCTCTCTCTAAGTTCTTTTACTTAATCTATAGAGACAGGGTGTACCAAAGGTATACCATGTTCTCATAAAATTTGACTGCTTAAAAATTTTCTCATAAAATTGATTGTTTTACTTTTATAATATCCTTTTAATCTAAGTCGTTAATCTCAAAATAAAAATAAATCTCAGTCATTGATCTTAACTCTATCGGTGATCAATGAATGAAATTTTCCTTTGGGCGCATGCAACACCCTATCAAAACTGTCGAGTCGATCGTCAGCGATCGACCCCTTCCTTTGGAAATTGATTTGCAAGACATCACTAAACCAACAGACCCGACCATATTCCATCAGTCATTGGTTATTTATCTAGGATAAATGAAACACTTCACCAATTCAACCAACATTATCATCAACCAATGGTCATTTCTATTGGCATACAAAAACATTTTTCCAATATGGTCAACCTGGTCATTGGCCATCAACCATTTCTTGACTAACATGGCAACTACTAACATGTCCTGACACAGAGATGTTGACATGGAAACTACTAACATTGACTGACACGTGGATGGTGACATGGCATGAAACGTCGTCCTCCTCTTTTCTTCATTGGTGATCGACAGTTTCCCTTGGACGACCAAAACATCTCGTTGAATTGGTCGACCTGATCATCGATCATGAACGATCATCGATTCCTCCTGTCAAGTGAAAACCTTGATAAAATGGTCGACCCAAGCATTAGTCATTGACAATTTCTATTGATAAACAAAACACTTCTCCAAATTTCCCAACCCTACCATTGGCCATCAGTAATTTCCATTGGCAACTAAAACACTTTGTCAATCCTGTTGACCTAACCATCGACCATCATCAATTCTCTTAGCCAACTCCAACACTTAGAAATTTTCGATCAAATCCCATATGAACTTGGACCATTCAAAATTGTCTTGACCGTTGATCTTCTCTAACTTCCAAATGGTCGAAAACGAATCCAAAACATTGATCTATCTCATTTTCCCAACTGTTGAAAATGAATCTTGGTCGTTGATCTACTAGACCTTGTCAAACTATGGAAACCTTGTAAGTTTTAAATCTGTTCATAATGAATATAGGCCACTGATCTTGAAATAAAACATGATTTTGGTCATCGATACATCAAACTTCGTCTAACTCTATAGCAGTCATTAAAACATGAAATTCGACATTCCAAGTCAAATTTTAACTCTACAACTCTACATATTGACATCGTTGATCACCACCAAGTGGGTTCTAAGGAAATTTCAAACTAAATGGTATATAAATTTGGGGATTTCTCTTCAGAAGTCATCGTTTTCCCCAAATTCGTCATAGAAAAAATTTATAACATCATTTTTTTTACCAAAATCATGCTAGTTCTTGCCCATATGGGTCCAGTGTTGAGCTAGATGCTCTGATACTAATTTTTAACAACCCCTAGAGGAGCCGGGGACCATTACATGGAAAATACATAAAAAAAAAAAAAAAATGAAATGTGTATGCTAATTAATTTATGTAGCTTACCAGTTACGAATTACACATATATTTGACTATTGTTTGATACAATTAACTAAATGTATCCATGACATGCTAAAAATGACAAGAATGTAGTTTAAATAACTCAACATGTCAATATATAAATTCTTCCCAAACACAAAGTTAATACACAACAATTAAACTCATAATGCAACACAGAAACAAGATAAAATGTTTATCTTTTAAAAATGGTTGTGAAACCAACTTCTTGGGATAGATGTTCCACCCAACCATAGACTTTTTTTTCAAAATATCAATAGTAATTTACCCTCGAGTTGAGGCTAGCAATCCACAAAAGAGGATGGTCTATCACTTTCCACTCAAGGTTAAAAAAAAACACAATCCACTGGTATTCCCCTACAATTATCTTGATTTTCCACCATCTCTCTTCCTCTCTACCCTCCCAACCTAAGGAATTTAACCCTTCACTTCTCTCATTCCATTGGGAATCCCATTCATTTATAAGGGTCTCTCTAGCACAAGTAACCGAGAATATCACTACTAGGAAACTCAATGAAGTTCACTTCTAGGAAAACTACCAGGAAAACATCAACAATCACTTGTTGATATAGCACAACTCACATGGGAGTTCACTCGGTATGCTTGACAACTTGACTCTTCAGTATTCTTCTCTAAATACGCTCCATAATTCACCCTTCATGGTTACCCTAGCTCCAAGATCTTTGTTTTTTTCTTTTTTTGTTGATCATGCCAAAAACTTAACTATCTAAAAGTGTTATAACTATCCATACGAATATCCTCCCAATGGATTACTTTCTTGACTTACACTCTTCCCCAAGCCAATTGTAGTCATCCCCCATGCTCTCAATAACTATGGGATGTTACTTGTCACACCAACACTCTTACATGCATTCAATGATTGGCTTTAGGAACACTCAACAACAAAATAGAAGGTTCATATACCAACAGTAATTTTAGGAAGTGGGTTGAATTAATAGACATGGGCAATTCCCCCTTAGACCCCTCTTAGACATTCTCTTAGACCCTCCACTCTCTTGTGTATTAATCACCCCCCATCTCTGACTATGTTCCCCAACAGCCGACATCACATTTTATTATTAAAATTCAAAAATACATTTCTCATATACATCATTTGCCCAAAACCATACATTATATCTACATTGAGCATTAATTAAATTGGGGATAATAGAAGGGATTTTACAAGCCCCTAACTTGTAATATCAAGAATACCATCTATCACATATAATTCAAGAATCATCATCAAATTATCCATCTAGGGCATGGATTTACTTGGTTAAGTTTGTCATCCCAAGCTAACTCAACAAAAGATCATTAGTACTATAAGTGATATGTGATCATCTTGATTATCATTTCCTTCTCTTTTAACAAGAAGGTTGGAATATTATGGAATCTGTAGAGTCACCTTATCAAATGCAAGTTTCCATTTAACCCATTACATATTTCCTTGAGAATGTGAGCATTTAATTCATAAGAAATTTATGTTGATTAATTGGTTTGGTTGTCATTGATGTCAACCCTTGAAGAAAGTCTGGTAGAAAATTATGGTAGCACAAAGGTTTGGGTAATGGACCCAAGTTTTTTTTATGTATACTGGTATGCGTTTTGATATATTTTCAGGTAAGACTACTTTATATGGATATTACATGTCATGCCATTTCCAGTGGTATGTGGAACGTCACATAACTCCTCACGGTTTGAGAATTATGGCCTTACGAAGTTGAAGGACCCTCATATGATTGCCTTGAAACCCCAAAAGGTCAAAGAAATCAAAGTGTTTGCAAAGAAGAAATTATTTAAATAATAAAGTGAAGTGACAAAGTCAAAGAGGATTATTTAAATAATAAAGTGAAGTGACAAAGTCAAAGAGGATTATTTAAAGAATAAAGTGAAGTGACAAAATCAAAGAGGATTATTTAAATAATAAAGTGAAGTGACAAAGTCAAGGAGGATTATTTAAATAATAAAGTAAATAGAGAACTTTCTAATTAGTGAAAGTGGTTATAAGAAGGTTAACCCTAAAATGAGGAAAATGGGTTAAGTGGTCAAGTGGTTATTGGATACATGGACAAGTGGAAAATTGGGAAAAGTTGGACATAGGTGACTATGTGGACAAAGTGGCCTAGAAGATGCTTCTAAGGAAGCTACTTGGACAGTATAAATAAGAGGCAAGGCTCTCTCATTTTAATCACACTTGAGAATATTGAATATCTACAGGTGACTGAGGTGACCAAAGGATATCTAAGCTGAATTTCAAAGGGAATATGAAGTAAAGGAGGTCGAAATTCAAGGGAGGATAAATTATTTTGATGATGCTTTCTAAGGTATGTTATTTACAAGTCATCTCACCATTTTCGCAATAATGATTTTTTCTAGAATTATTCAAACCGTGAAATTGGGAGGCCATTGAGGAAACATATCCAAGTAGTTTTGGTACAAATTTCATCTTTTGTGTCATTGTATTTTGTGAGTTACACTCCGTGGAAAATAGGGTTTGTGGCTAGTCCTGAAACTAGTATAAAACAGGTGTTTTGGATCAAAACGTCATAACTTATTCATAACATATACAAATTAAGTAAGATCAAATGTGTTGGTTAGAGTACCATCTGTAGTATTATGTGTAAAAATTTATGATCCATACAACAAATATTTTGTGCGGGGAACGCTCTACAAGTTCACTCTCTAGAATAAGCCATAATTCAACAAGGTATGCCATTTTTGCTATAACTCATTTTCTAAGAGGTTTCAAGTGGTGACACCTAGAGGAATTTCATAAAACACATTGAATAACATTATGCACTATTTTTATATCTTTATTCATTATAGGTACATAGTTATGATTATTTCAAGTTAGGGTTGTTGACTAATCCAAAACTAGTCATGTGAGACTAAAGTAAAGTTTGATGAAAATGCTAGTCTCTTGTTGTTAAAGTTAAGGAAGGCTTATAGGTTGAGGCACAGGTTGGTGCATGGTTGATGCACTTGTTTATGGTACAAGTTGATTACAGGTTGTTTAGTACATGTTGGTGGATGGTTTATGCACTTGTTTATGGTACAGGTTGAGGTACAGGTTGATGCATGGTTCGGGTTATTGGTACAGGTTGTTTGGTGCAGGTTTATTGGTACATGTTTACAATAGTATATCTCATAGTGATAGTGTGACAATGGTTCCATCATTCTACTTATACGTCAAGGCGGTTGGACGGGCCAAGGATAGGTAGTTGTAGCCACCTACCGGTTGTAGCTGGAAAACATAGGGGGTTGTGGCCTCCTTTTGGTTGTAGCCAGAGAATTGAGGAGTTGGAGCTTCCCTCAAGTTGTAGCCTGAGAAACTAGGGGGTTGGAGCCTCCTTCCAGTTGCAGCTGGAAAACAAAGGAAGTTGGTGCTTCCAATGAATGTAATTCTTCAAGCCATATACGAAAAATCATTATGTGGTTTTCTCCCTCTTTGGGTTTCCATGTAAAAACATTGGTTTAATGTGTATGTGTATGATTGTTCATTTGTTCATTGTTTATTTACTCTACAAATATTGTATGATAATGCTACATTGATATAACACTTGCATTATATGGTTAAAATGGATTATATTTCTCTATTATCGATTCACCCCCCTCTCAGTAATCCAACAATTGGTATCATAGAAGGTTCCTTCAGAAATCAGATTAACCACTGAAAGGTAGCTCATGGAGAGAAGCAACATGTATAAAAATGGAATAGCACAGTTTGATGGATAGAAGTATGCATTTTGGAGCATAAGGATGAATTCATATATACAAGCACATGGATTTGAAATTTGAAAATCAATTGTAGATAGATACACAGCACCAGAAGTTCCACCGACAAATGACAAATCCATGAAACTCGGTCAGAATAATTCCAAAGACTAAAATGCACTTCTGAATGGTTTTGAAGAATCAGTATTCACCAAATTTGCACATTATAAATCCACTAAAGAGATTTGGGACAAATTTTGAAATATTTATGAAGGATATTCAAAAGTCAAAGCATCAAAGCTTCAAACTTACAAAGGTCAGTTTGACAACTAAAGATGAAGATGAGAATATTGCAGCTTACTTTTTACGAGTCGATGAAACGATAAATGTAATTTTGGGATTGGGAGAAGAAATCAAAGAATCTATAATTGTTCAAAAAGTACTAAGATCTCTTCCTATGAGATTTGACCCTAAGATATCAGCACTAGAATAAAGAGTAGATCTAAACTCAATAAGCATGGACAAACTACATGGAATCTTCACAACATATGAAATGAGAACTAAACATGAAAATCCATATATAAAAGAAGCAACCTTCAAATCATCCAAAAGGTCAAAGAAAAAGGGAAAGCAAAAAGAAAAAGAACATAGCAACAACAGTGATGTCTTGGAAGATGATGAAGAAGTGACCAACTTTGTCAGAAGATTGAACAAGGGAACCAACGACAAGTATAAAGGTAAGATTCCTTTGATTTTTTTAAATTATGATGGTATTGGTCATTTTGCTAACAAATGTCCTCATAAGAAAAAGAGAAATGATGAAGCTTACTCAAATAGAAAACAAACATATAAAGGAAAAAGAACCACAAAGAAAGTTTTCAAGAAAATATCATGCACCAAACAAGACATCCCATCATCAGATGAAGATGAAGTCGGTGACAATGAGACAGAAAGAGTTTTATTCATGGCAGTAGAAGACTTTGATAAATAAGACTCTGAAGAAGACTATGAAGAGGCCGAAGAATAATATGTGTTAAGAACCAAATATCAATATAGCATAGAAAAACCTCAGAATAAGTACTCAACGCCTTGAAAAAGAGAGAAACTCATATAATAAGCCTCTTCAAGGGGGAAACCTCCTTATGCCCACATAAATGTACAATTACAAGATGATTCAAAATGAAAATGTCTCTTTGGTATATATAGGAGACTAGGAGGTATAATTACAACTAATGGACTAAAGCCGACATAAATAAAATAACATTACTAATATAATATGCCCTAATTAAGGGGTAATGAGCCACTATTTTGAATTTAACATGCCCCTCCCCTTGAGACAAGTGTTGTCTACAACACTTGAGTAACTTTGGATGCTTCCGTATAAAAGACTCATCTTCCTAAGTGGAATCTCCAGCTGATAGTTTCCTCCATTTAATGAGATACTCTAAAATGGATTTATTCCTCAGCTGGCGAATTCTTGTGTCAATGATAGCTTCAAGATCCAATATGATTTTTCCTTCCTCATCAATTTCTGGAAATATAGTTTGAACTGGGATCTTGTCACCTATAAGCTTCTTTAAGAATGAAACATGGAAAACTAGGTGTACTCGTGAAGATGCGGGCAACTCCAATTTGTATGCCATAGGACCAATATTTTGCAACACCTTATAAGGGCCATAGTACTTTGGTGATAATTTATTATCCTTCCTGGCTTGCTTGAGGGACATCTGTTTGTATGGTTGTAGTCTTAAAAACACCCAATCCCCTACTTCAAAACTTCTCTCACTATGATGTTGATCTGCTTGTTGTTTCATACGATTTTGTACCATGGTCAAGTTGTCATTTGATATTTGGAAAACTTGTTGTTGATGATCGATGTGATCTTGCACTACTTGAACCTTATGTTTTTCTTTTAGAGAAGAAGTGATGGAAGGAGGGTGGTATCCATAGAGTGCCATAAATGGTGTCATTTTTGTTGCAGTATGAAACGAAGTGTTATACCACCATTCTGCCAAGGGTAACCATTTGAACCATTGTGTTTGTTTATCAGAGACGAAGCAACGAAGGTAGCCTTCCAGACATTTGTTCACTATCTCGGTTTGTCCATCAGATTGAGGATGATAGGATAAGCTATGAGCCAATTGAGTACCCAAACAAGAAAATAATTATGTCCAAAAATGTCTAGTGAAGATGGGATCTCTGTCACTTACAATAATCTTTGGGCTGCCATGTAGCTTTTGAATTGTCTCCATGAATGCGATGGCAACTATACTAGCTTTTAAGGGATGAGAGAGTGCACAAAAGTGTGCATACTTTGTCATTCTATCAACAATCACCATGATGACACACTTTCCTTCAAACTTCGGTAACCCTGTGATGAAATCCATGGAAACCTTCTCCAAACGCTAACTTGGGATGGATAATGGTTGTAAAATACCTGGGGTCTTAATTGTTTCCACCTTATTTTGTTGGAAAACCAAACATTCTACCACAAACCTTTGAACATCATTTTTAAGTCCATCCCAAAAAAATCCTTCTTGACCCTATGGTAGGTTTTTTTAAATCTTGAGTGCCCTCGTACTGGAGAGATGTGCAATTCCAATAGTACCTTTTGTTTGAGTTAGGATTTCTTACATAAATATAAGCGATCTTTGTAATCATTTTTCCATGTAAATATATCTGATGTACTGGAATCCTGTTGCAACCTTTGAATGAGAGTCCACACTTTTTCGTCATTCTTCCATTCATCCCTTGCTTCTATTATCCAATCAGGTTGGATGATTGAGATAGAACAGAGAAAGGCATCAACATCTTCATCCTTCCTTGAGAGTGCATCTGCCACAACATTTTGCTTCCCTTTTTTATAGATGATTTCAAAATCATAACCCAATATCTTGGTTACCAATTTTTGTTGTTCTTCTGAAGATAGTCTTTGTTCCAAGAAGTATTTAAGACTATCATGATATGTTTTGACCTTGAAGTGTCTACCTATTATGTAAGGATGCCATTTCTTCAATGCATGTAGTATTTCCATCATTTCCTTCTCATAAATGGGTTTGTGTAAGTCATTCCCCTTGAGTGGCCGACTTTCAAAATCCAGGGGCCTTCCTTCTTGCATTAGGACAACACCAATTCCATTTCCCAAGGCATCACATTCCAAAATAAAGGTTTTTATGAAGTCTAGAGTGGTCAAGACAGGAGCTTTTCACATCACTTATTTAAGTTGTTCAAAATCTTTAGTTTCCTTTGGAGTCCATGAAAATGAATCATTCTTAGTTAGTGTCGTTAAAGGTGTTGTTATTCTTCCATAGTGTCTAACAAACTTGTGGTAGTAACCTGTCAAACCCAGAAATCCTCTAAGATTCTTCAATGATTTTGGAATCGTCCAGTCCATCATGGCCATAATCTTGTTAGGGTCTACCTTGACACCTTCATGAGATACAATATGACCCAAATACTCTACCTCCTTCACTCCAAAGAAACATTTGCATGGTTTGTCATATAGTTGTTTCTCCTTTAGTAGTTGTAGCACCTTGTCAACATGTTGCACATGATCCTGCCAAGACTTGCTATAGATTAGTATATCATCAAAAAATACTAACACAAATTTTTGAAGGAAGGGCTTGAAAATGGAATTCATCAACCCTTGGAATGTGAAAGGTGCATTTGTAAGTCCAAAAGGCATGACCAAAAATTCATAATGGCCTTCATGAGTTCGAAATGTTGTTTTTGGGATATATTCTTCCTTCATTCTAATCTGATGATACCCTGAACGAAGATCCAACTTTGTGAAATAGATTGTTCCATATAGTTCATCTGACAATTCATCAATGACAGGAATGGAAAAATTATCTTTAATAGTGATCTTGTTGAGCTCTCTATAATATGGACACATATGCCATGAGCCATCTTTCTTGAATACCATTACCACCGGTGTAGAATAAGAAATTTGGCTAGGTCTAATAATGCCAGCCTCTAACAGTTCTTCAACCATGCGCTCAATTTCACTCTTCTGGGCATAAGGGTATCTGTATAGCCTGATGTTAGGAGGAACACTTCCAGGAATTAGGTGAATATCATGATCATGATTTCGAGTGGGTGGAAATCCTTTGGGAATATCTTCAAATACTTTGGAATGCTTATCAATGATCCCTTGGAGATCTAGAGGAATAGATGGCTTATATGTTTGAACATCTAGTGAGAATAGTTGTGCAATAACACCTTGATTCCCCTTTTTCAATAATTTTTCCATGCCATTAGATCTTATCACCTTACCGGTTTTCCCTGCGATACCTCTTATCTCAATTTATTTTCCTTCCAATGAAAACTTCATGAAAAGTTCTTGAAAATTAAAAGCCAATGTTCCTAATGATCGTAACCATTGGATTCCTAGTACAACATCAGCACCACCCATGGGTATATAAATCATTGGACTATTTGTTACATATTCCACCATGGTAAGATTGATCTTATTTCATTTTCCTGAGCAATTGATAGTTCCTCCATCTGCAATCATTACTTGAAACTATGGTGCTGGATATAGAAAGCAATTGAGATCTTTGGATAATTTATAGTGAATCAAATTATGAGTACTACCAGAATCAATTAGGACTATTACTTTTTTCTTTTTGATACATCCTTCGATCTTGAGGGTTTGAGGAGTGATAATTCCAGCCAATGCATTACACGATATCGTGGGAGTCAACTCTTCAGACGAAATTGATTCTATGTTTTCATCTTGAGATGGTTCTTGTTCATGTTCTTATTCTTCTTCCTCTTCAAAATCTATGTAGAATAATTTATTCTCACCACACTTATGTCCCTTACTGTACTTGTTGTCACAATTAAAGCATAAACCTTTTGCTTTTCTTTCCTCCAATTGTTGAGGTGTCAACCTTGTAGGTTGAGGTGTTTTAGAAGAAGGAGCATTATTCTCTCTATATATGTTAGGATTGGTCCTTCTATTATCCATAGCCATATTTTTACTTTCAACATTTCTTTCCACCCTAAATGAATTCTCCAATGATTTGGGTTCCCAAAGGCGAACCTCATGTTGAATGTTATCTCTTGAATTTCCTATGAATACATCAATCAAGTACTCATCTGGGATATTTGTTACCTTTATATTCAATCTTTGGAAGTTCTCAATGTGCTCTGTAACTGAACCCTTTTGCTTGAGATTTATCAATTGGCTAAAGAAGGTATTGCTCCTTGTATCCTCATAGTGTGCTATCATTTCTTCCGTGAAAATTGTTTAAGTGAAAAGTGATTTATGAGAACAAAGTCATCTATACCATACAAATTGATTGGGTTCTAAATATAAAGAAGCAATTTGTACCTTTTGTGTATGTGTAACATTATTTAGATCAAAGAATTGTTCCATCTAAAGTATCCATGTGATAGGGTCCTTGCCATCAAACTTCCGCATATTGATCTTAGGAACGTGGTTGGTCTTAAACCCAAAGTTAGAGTTTCTCCAATCTTGATTCACCTTCCTTGTTTCCTCATCATGAATTTCATGGGATAAATTTTCACTTTCAAATGTCCTCTCTATTATGAAATGTTTCAATCCTTCCATGATCTCCTCTTTTAAACCATCCATCTTAGTATTTATTTCCTCCAACTTAGCTTCCATCTCTTGTAGTTCATATTTTGTTACTGTCTTCTTTTGTAAATTATTTATGTCCCTACACATTTCTTCACCTTCATCAAGAGTCCAATTAGGATTTTATGGAGGCTTATTTGGTGTAGAAATTATCTTTTTGGGTGGCATGTTGGCCAAGTATCACTTTTGAACCTTGATTTTGAGGTGGTTCTGCTAGACAATCTTTCTTCTGTTGTATCTCCAAAGTTTTATCCCTTCTAGGTATGAAACTTTATTTGTTATAGTTCTCTGATATTTCTTCTCTACAATGCCATGGGTCTGATCAAAATTGGATGTGCCAAGTGGAATTTACGGTAACTTCCCCACAACTTGCTTATTTTTTTCCTTTCCAGGAGATCTCACTTGTATAGCGTGCCCCACACAAAATAAATGATATAAAATGATGAAACTCGTACCAGAAATAGTACAAACTAACCAATATCCAATGAAACTAGTCTCACTCAATTTGGATACTCTATGAAGAAGTTATGATTGTTTTACCTAGAACACCTTCTTGATACTAATCAATAGGACTAGTCAGATACCCTATCTTCCACAGTGTGTATCTACAAATTTAGAATGAACTAGAAGCTAAAAATTTTACCACAGATACCTTACTAATTTCTTTGAATATCCTCTGAAGTTCAGGTTCTAAAATGTTTATAGCGAAAATCTTGCAATGACTCAGTTCACGATGATTCCAGAACCCTATCTTGCACAGGCTGTGTCTATGAAAATATAATGCCTAAGGAGCTTAAAGTTTAACCCCGCGTACCTTGATCCATCTACTAAATATCCTCCAAGTCGTTCCTTCTGAAACGTTGTAGAAAAAAAGATATAGCGAAAATGCCAAGGTGTCTCAGATGTAGCAGTGAAACCCTAAGACCTTGAGCTCTGATACCATATGTTAAGAACCAAATATCAATATAGCATAGAAAAACCTCAGAATAAGTACTCAATGCCTTGAAAAAGAGAGAATCTCAGATAATAAGCCTCTTCTAGGGGGCAACCTCCTTATGCCCACATAAATGTACAATTACAAGATGATTCAAAATGAAAATGTCTCTTTGGTATATATAGGAGACTAGGAGGTATAATTACAACTAATGGACTAAAGCCAACATAAATAAAATAACATTACTAGTATAATATGCCCTAATTAAGGGGTAATGAGCTATTATTTAGGGCTTAACAATATGAAGAGGCAGAAGTTGACTACTGAGAAGAATTGTTGTGTGACATAAAAGTTCTCAGAAGAGAAAAGAAGAAAAAAAAAGAAACTACAAGTGGAACCAGACAAGAAAGAAGACTCTTAGGAACTAGAACAAATGATCACAAATTTGAAGGTTCAAATTGAAGAAGATAAAATAATTGAATAAGAACTCAAAGAACATTTAGAAGTAATAGACATGATCATAGAAATTATCACATTAAAAAAGGATCTTCAAAAGAAAAATATGCAGAACAACTCAAAAGTTTTGAATGACATTATCAGCAGTCAAAAACCTCATCATGACAAGTCCAAACTTGGATACAATCAGAGAGAAAATGGATCAAGCTCCAAAACAACAGAACAAGAAACATATCCAAAAATCTATGCAGAAACAATCAAAGTGGATAGGAAGGTCTATAAAGAAAATAAAGGGACACTCCTCCACCGAGAAGATTCAGATTTCAGAATCAATGACTGACAGAAACAGATAGGCCTCAGGAAGAAGAAGGATCCATAAGAGTACCTCATTTCAGAAGATCTTCAACTCTTGGGTGTCAAACAATATTTTTTGGTTTATGTTATGAATGTAATAATTTTGGACATAAAGTTGTGAATTGCAGAGCTAACAATAGAAACATAAACAATGTTGAAAGTCATACACAAAAGGGTTATCCAAGAAGGCCTAGTGAAACATAGAGAAGAAGTTACAACATGTTTGAATCTTTGAGCACCGAAGTGGAATGCTACAAATGTAACAACTTTGGACACATGGCCAAATATTGCAGAATGGCAGTCCCTCCTAGAGAACCACAACAGAACAACAATAGTCACAGACATGAACCTCATAAAAGGACATGGATAAGAAAGCAAAATCAGTATAGCAATGAATAATGCACACTCGCTCTACAATATAAGAAGAAGAATCATGGTTGATATGTTGACAGTGTTTGTTAAAAACACATGACAGGTGATAGAGACAGGTTTCTTACATTAAGAAAGGAAAGAGATGGATCAGTCTCATTTGGAAATGATGATTCAACTAAAATCATTGGAAAAGGCACAGTCCAAATTGGAAACAAGAATACCAAGGAAGAAAATGTTCTATTAGTATAAGATATGAAACATAATATTCTAAGTGCGAGTCAAATGTGTGAACAAGGTCATAAAGTTACTTTCGATTCACAAAAGTGCGAGATAAGAAAAGAAGGTTCAGGAAAATTGATTGCAATAGCTACGAGAACTTCAAGCAACATATATCTATTAAGTGAAATTGTAAATGAAAAGTGTTTCCTAGGAAAGGAAGATGAAGGCTGACTATGGCATAAAATAATGGGTCACATACATTTTGATAACCTTGTCAAAGTCATCAAAAGGGAAGCAGTTATAGAAATTCCCTAGATCATGAAACCAACCAACACTTTATACAAGCATTGTCAACAAGGAAAACAAACAAAGAGCGGGTTTAAATCAAAAGAATATTCAATGAAAAGACCACTATAAATTGTGCATACTGATCTAGTTGGACCAACTACAACAAAGGGTTTAAAAGGTGATAAATAATCTATATTATTAGTTGATGATTATACAAGAATGATTGTAGTTTGCTTTCTCAGGAATAAGTCATAAGTTTTTGAAAACTTCAAGGTCTACAATGAAATGGTTGAAAATGAAATGGATTCAAAAATAAAATGCTTGAGATATGATATTGGAGGAGAGTTCACTTCAAAGGAATTTATGGACTACTATAGCAAGCATGGAATAAAAAATAAAGTCTCTGTTGCTAGGACACCTCAACAGAATGGAGTTGTTGAAAGAAAGAAAAGGACAGTAGCGGAAATGCCTCGAACAATTCTAATAGATACCAAATTGATAGATATCTTTTGGACACAGGCAGTGCATACAACAATTCACATTCAAAACAGAGTAATTCTTAGAAAAAACACTACAAAACTCCCTACGAGCTATGGAAAGGAAGACCAGCAAATGTGAAGCACTTCAGAGTTTTTGGAAGCAAATGTTACATCAAAAGAGAAGATAGCAGAATGGGAAAGTTTGACTCTCGTGTGGACAAAAGAGTACTTGTTGGTTACTCAAGTAAAAGGAAATCATACAAGTGTTACAACCTGAGATTGAACAAATTTGTGGAAAGCATCAACATAACAATTGATGAAACATGTAGACAAGAATTAAAGGAAAAAGAAAATGAATCAATGGAACAACTTTACGAAGAAGAATCACAAGATGAAAAAGAAGTAGAAGGGGAAGATGAATAGGATCCAATCGAAGAAGAAGATCAAGTTCAGCAAGTGCTTCCAAATACACCTAGAAGATGACTACAAAAGAATCATCCTTCAGATCATATTATTGGAAACAAAGATGCAGGAGTTGAGACTAGAAGAAGAATCCATTCACCAGAACAAACACACCTATCACTCTCATCTACGATTGAACCAACCTGTTTTGAAGAGGCCATGAGGAATAATTTTGGAATAAGGCCATGCATGAATAATTGGATCAAATAGAGAAAAATGACACTTGGGAATTGGTTCCAAGACCAAAGGATAAGAATGTGATCGGCACAAAGTGGGTATACAGGAATAAATTGAATGAAGATGGACAGGTTACAAGGAACAAATCTAGATTGGTATGTAAAGCATATGCACAGGTTGAAGGAATCAAATTTGAAGAGACATTTACCCCAGTTTCTAGAAGGGAAGCAATCTGATTGCTTTTAGCTTATGCATGATCCAAAAATATTAAAGTGTATCAGATGGATGTAAAATCAACTTTTCTGAATGGGGAACTTGAAGAAGAAGTATACATTGAACAACCCAAAGTATTTTAGTTGCAATATAATGCAGATTATGTGTGTAAATTAAAGAAGGCCTTGTATGGTCTAAAACAGACTCCTAGAGCATGGTACTCTAGATTGGATAAATATCTACATCAAGCAGGGTTCAGAAAAGGAAGTGCAGACAACAACCTCTACATCAAGTTAACTCAAGATAGTATTTTATTAATTGAACTTTATGTTGATGATATTATTTTTGGAAGTATTGATGACAGGTTAAGCCAGAAATTTGCAAAGGACATGCATAATGAATCTGAAATGTCATTACTTTGAGAACTATCATTCTTTTTGGGTCTTCAGATACGTCAAAGAAACCAAGAAATTTTTATTTTTCAAACCAATTATATCAAAGAAATGCTAAAGAGGTTTGGAATGGAAGATTGCAAACCAGTTATCACTCCCATGCAAACCAGTTGCAATTTGAGCAAAGATGATGATTCAAAGTCTACATATCAGAGGCAATACAAGTCAATGATTGGTAGCCTACTATATGTGATAGCATCTAGACTAGATGTAATGCAAGCAGCTGGACAGGTGGCACAATTTCAAGCAGCACCAAATAAATCACATGTATTAGCAGTGAAGAGGATTTTCAAATATCTCAAAGGAACAAAAGAGTTTGGATTATGGTATCCAAAAGGAAAGGATTTGTCACTTATTTCCTACACAGATGTAGATTGGGAAGGTTGCATTGATGACCGATGAAGCACCAGTGAAACAACGTTCTACTTGGGAGAGTGTTTAGTATCATGGATAAGAAAGAAACAATCATCAGTATCGTTATCTACAGTCGAGGAAGAGTATATTGCAGCAACAACATGTTGTACACAAGTTCTATGGATGAAATAAACTCTGACATATATACATGTTGAGTAGGATGATCCCATTCCAATCTATTGTAATAATACAAATGCCATCAGTATCTCAAAGAACCCGTTGATTCACTCCAAGATGAATCACATTCCAATCAAGTATCTCTTTCTACGGGAACAAGTTGTAGAAAAGAACATCAAAGTTAAATATGTGGGCACAAAAGAACAAGTGGTAGACATATTTACAAAACCGCTTCCACGGGAAGCCTTTGAGTATCTTTGCCAGAGACTCAGAGTTATTTATACTCCAAAATAAAAATTTTTGAATGCTTATCTTATATGTATTATATGTACATGAGGAAGCGCCATAAAAAGGACAATTCAGGTTGGGAGATCAGATGAGTCAGTTAAGGGGAGCAACCTTGAATGGAAAGATACATTTGTCATTGATGAAAAAGGGGGAGATATTTATTAGATGTAGAGGACAGAGGCATGGTTCCAGGAGGATCGTTGTTCACAGAGATGCAGAAATGGTTCCAAGGGGAACATGAGTGATATGATTTCAGTATTGCATCAGAGTGTTTCCATCAATGCCAAAGGGGGAGATTGTTGATTAATTGGGTTGGTTGTCATTGATGTCAACCCTTGAAGAAAGTTCGGTAGAGAATTCCAGTAGAACAAAGGTTTGGGTAATGAACCCAAGTTTGTTTTATGTATAATGGTATGGGTTTTGATATATTTTTAGGTAAGACTATTCTAGAAGGATAGTACGTGTCATGCCATTTTCGGTGGTATGTGGAACATCACATAAATCCTCATGGTTTGAGATTTATGGCCTTACGAAGTTGAAGGACCATCATATGATTGGCGTGAAACCCCAAAAGGTCAAAGAAGTCAAGGTTCTTGCAAAGAAGAAATTATTTAAATAATACAGTGGAGTGACAAAGTCAAAGAAGATTATTTAAATAATAAAGTGAAGTGACAAAGTCAAAGAGGATTATTTAAATAATAAAGTGAAGTGACAAAATCAAAGAGGATTATTTAAATAATAAAGTAAATAGAGAACTTTCTAATTATGGAAAGTGGTTATAAGAAGGTTAACCCTAAAATGAGGAAAATGGGTTAAGTGGTCAAGTGGCTATTGGATACATGGACAAGTGGAAAATTGGAAAAATTTGGACATAGGTGACTATGTGAATAAAGTGGCTATGTGGACAAAGTGGCCTAGAAGATGCTTCTAAGGAAGCTACTTGGAGAGTATATATAAGAGGCAAGGCTCTCTCATTTTAATCAAACTTAAGCATATTGAATAGCTACAGGTGACTGGGGTAACCAAAGGATATATAAGTCGAATTTCAGAGGGAAGGTGAAGTAATGGAGGCCGAAATTCAAGGGAGTATAAATTATTTTGATGATTCTTTATAAGGTATGTTATTTACAGGTCATCTTACCATTTTTGCAATATTGTTTTTTCTAGAATGATTGAGATAGTGAAATTGGGAGGCCATTGAGGAAACATATCCAAGTAGTTGTGCTATGAATTTCATCTTGTGGGTCATTGTATTTTTGGAGTTACACTCCGTGAAAAATAGGGTTTGTCGCTAGTCCTGAAACTAGTCTAAAACATGTGTTTCAAGTAAAAACGTCATAACTTCTTCATAACATATCCAAATTCAGTAAGACCAAATTTTTTGGTTAGAGTATAGTTTTTAGTATTCTTTGTAAATTTTTCAGATCCATACAAAAAATATTTCGTGCGGGGCACACTCTACAAGTTCACTCTCTAGAATAAGCCAGAATTAAATAAGGTATGTCATATTTGCTATAACTCATTTTCTGACAGGTTCCAAGTAGTGAAACCTGGAGGAATTGAATGGAAAAAACACTAAAGAACATTGTGTACTATTTTCATATCTTTATTCATTACAGGTACATAGTTATGATTATTTCAAGTTATGGTTGTTGACTAATCCAAAACTAGTCATGTGAGACTAAAGTAAAGTTTGATGAAAATTCTAGTCTCTTGTTGTTAAAGTTAAGGAAGGTTTGTAGGTTGAGGTACAGGTTGGTGCATGGTTGATGCACTTGTTTATGGTATAGGTTGATTACAGATTGATGCATGGTTGATGCATGGTTCAGGTTATTGGTGTAGGTTGATTGGTACAGGTTTACAGCAATATATCTCACAGTGATAGTGTGACAATGGTTCCATCATTCTACTTATATATCAGGGCGGTTGGGTGGGGCAAGGACAGGTGGTTGTAGCCACTTTCCGGTTGTAGGCGGAGAACATAGGGAGTTGTAGCCTCCTTCTGGTTGTAGCGAGAGAATTGGGGAGTTGGAGCTTCCCTCAGGTTGTAGCTTGAGAAACTAGGGGATTGGAGCCTCCTTCCAATTGCAGCTAGAAAAGAAAGGAATTGTGTGCTTCCAATGAATGTAATTCTTCAAGACATATCAAAAAAAAAAATTCATGGTTTTCTCCTACTTTGGGTTTCCACACAAAAACACCGGTGTACTATGTATGTGTATGATTGTTCATTTGTTCATTGTTTATTTACTCTACAAATATTGGATGATAATGATACATTGATATAACACTTGCATTATATGGTTAAAAAGGATTAGATTTCTCTATTATTGATTCACCCCCCCTCTCAGTAATCCAACAATTTCTACTGCATCTCCTACCCAAAACTCTCAATATCTCACTTACAATTTCCACACCATATTAATGTGTAGCTATACTCTAACAAGGTATAGTTCATGCAATTTACAAGTAATAACAAAGTATACAACCCAAGAAATTTTCATATTTATGGAGTATCTTTTAGCATGCAAACATAGTAAGCAAACATAGAGAGCAGAAGTTACAAAACACAACTATAATTACCTTCCATGAATGTATGCCACTATGCACTGGATTTGTAGGAGTGGTTTCTTCCCAATTGTAGGCATCCATTATGGACACCACCCCTTAATATTTCTATGAGACATAGGGACAAAGGATATGAACTCGAATATTGTAGGAGATATCAAACATTTTACATGGCATGGAATCAAAGTCATAAATGAAGAAAGACTTACTCACATTCCCCACCTATAATTAATGTTGGATTACTGAGAGGGGGGGTGAATCAGTAATAACGTAATTTTAATCCTTTTTCTTCAAATGTTATATCAATGTAGAATTATTATCCAATAATGAGCAGTAATAAATAAGCAATGAACAAATGAACAATCATACA
>ML789905.1:139621-206940 GCA_009831015.1 Picea engelmannii | reverse complement strand
ATGGGTCCTCCAACCATTCTTCTAGGATAACTCAATCCGTAAAGCGTCTTCCCGTGAGGGCTTTCACCATAAGGGGACCACTTTGGAGTTCATCCATTTGTACACCTTATCAATCATGATAAGATAATAATAAGTCATCTATATATTTTTCTAACAATGCATCATATACCAATGGAACCACATCGATCCATCTTCATCATGTATCAATGACAACTCATTGATCAATCTTCATCTATGCATTCTCATCAAGGACAATACATATTATATTACATCAATAATCAATCAATCAATCCTTTAACATCAATCAATCACTTGACATCAATCAATCAAACCATTGGCATCAATGACAACATGATCCAACAATTAATCCATCACTATCTGACTTAGCCAACTTCTATAATGGAAAATGAAACAATCACAATACTATTAAATATGTTCTCCCAAATTTCCTTCCATGCAATATAGTACATATTGGGAAGCTACCTAATATCCTTAACAAAATACCATAAGTCACTCTCTTCCAAATGTGCAAGTTCACAATATATTGATGAATTCCATATGTAATTCCCTAGACAAAATGTAGTGTAGCATTCTAGTGGATATAAAAATCTAAGATATATTTGGCTTCAATCATTTAAAATTCTCAACTCTGAACCTCTAAGTATAGTTATCAAAACATGAACTTAGGATATCGCCAGCTTGTATATATAGTGATGGTAGGAAATGGATCAATATTGTTACAAGAATTAATTCTCACCATCATAGCATCAATTCTCTAACCCTAATTAAGTTAACAACTAAGTAAGCTCTAACAAAATAGAGAAAGAAAGTGATCATAATCGCCTTGTACTTTCATATCCTAAGTATTACAATATACTTTGGCCTTTCCAAAAAGTGGTAAGATAACTCATTTTTGTTGCACAAATTAGGATTGTAGATCTCTTAAAACTTTGCAACCTTGGTGTCTCACATCATCTACTGACCCCAAAAGTAGGTCTTTCAGAGCTATGACTAATAACAGTACTAACAGCTACCAATGCATAGATATAGCATTATGAAGAATTTATAAACACATTATAAAGATAGTAGTTATTTTGATTAATGGTTCTGATAGCTAGCAGAATCAAGCATGTCATCAAAATTAAAATACCCATGACATTAGAATTAGAATGTCCATGTACAGAAACCAAACAAAAATACCTTCCAATATAAGAGTTCAATTAGTAGAATATATGAAGGAGAAGCTCCAAGTTTAAACATTTGGATTATTTATCCCAATCAAAAGTCTTAATCTTATTTTCCAACCTTCATATTCTATGGTATATATCTCCTTCAATGGGTTATTTTTCTAGGTTGTATTGATAACGAGGAGAGGGTATCCAATTTGATAAAGGTTCTTTCTCATCCAAAATCAACTACGTAGGATGCACCCTTAGATAAATTGGCCATTGTCATATGTTAACTCATTTTCATCCATGTTCCATCCTAATCTAGCTTCAACTTCTCTCCAAGCCAAAGTGTTAGAACCATCCCAAACTGTTCTTTTGAAAATCCATCAACTACATCATTCTATATTTATGCACTTCTACATATTTAAAACACTTATATATATGCAACACATTATGCCTTTTCATCTTCACAATGCTTATACATTGTCATACATTTAAATTTTTTTTTATAATATGTAAAATACTTCACCTTCCTTTGATTGTATTAGCATATCCTCCAACTATAAGGAATTGATTTCAGTTTAGTCATTTGAAAGTGATAGTTGATTGATAAAGAAAATTGTGAGGTAAAATTTATGTTATTCAAATTAAATTTACATACTTAGTATCTTAATGAAAAATATAATTATTTCCCATTTCACTATGTATGTATTTGATGAATCATAACAACTCGTATTGTTGCTAATGGAATCCAGATCATAATTCAATGTCTCCCATATGTATCTCTTTATATTTAGTGCCCTCTATATATAATCACGTGAACGTATGTACTTCTAATTCCTATGAATTCTTCTTGGCCAAATATACATGATCAATTTCTAATTAGATTCATCAAGTTTGTTGGCCCACATGGCATGATTAATAATGAGGAGAGGATAACATCATTTCTTCTCTCTCCTCTAATTCAACTTCTATACCACCATCTGGGTTCTTCATTAGCTTTACCAAACCATAGACATGTTAAGGCATCAAAAAATGTCCTCATGTTGAAGTAAAATGAAATAGATGTTTAAAATGTCTAACATTCACATCTTAAGGACAAAAATTTGTATATGTTTTAGGAAAGTAAAGGGATTTTTTATTTTTTAAAGTGTGTGCATCTTCTTTCTCGTTGATCTCCCATAGTCACCGATGTTATGATCCATATCGCATTCCACTCCTCAAAAAATTATGTACATCAATGACACTAAAATTTCTTTGAATTTAAATAAAATATTGATGGTAGACTGGTCTAGTTCACTGTGCTAGTAACACCTATGCAATTTTTAACACATAAGCATACCTTTCTAGATTTTTTTTTAAAAAATCATACCTTGCCAGCTAAACATGTCTTCAACTTCATAATTGTCAACCTATTAGTACTAGATTTGATCCGGTCACTGATACACGTGTTGATAGAGGTTGTGAGGGAAAATTTGAAAAAAAGAAGTTGGAGGCGAACTTACAGAGTTGTTGGACTGAAAAGAGATAGCATACGTTCAAGCACCCTAAATAAAATAATAGAAAAATCAAGCCCTAAGGGCCCAAGGATAAGTTTCATGCACTTGGGCGCTTATAGGGAGATTAAAAAGGGGATAATTAGTCTTCAAATAGGCTTAATCCCCTTTCAAATATGGGTTATATCATGTGACCAAGGCTTAAGAAATGATCTCTAGTGAAGGTGTGGGGCTCTATCATCCAACAATTACAAGCAAGCCTGATCTATGACAGACACTCGATGTCGCATCAGAAAAGAGCACGAGATTTAACATGCATATGGGGTGAAACAGTGGTTTTAAGAGACACGTGTTGAGAAGTGAATGGTGTCACATGACAAGAATACATAGATATAAACCACTATTGTTGGGTCGCGACAACAGTATTATAGTTTCGGTTAACCATTTTCCTGATCATTATCACTGCACATATGTCTATCCATTCAGTGACACCTGGATCTGATTTAGTAATCCGCCTGGGATGCACAAGGGAAACAAGGGAAACTTGACATGCCAACAAGGCAATTGTCAAAGCCAATCTGAATTTTCCACGTGTTTGGGGACCATGATGACATCAACATGACATCACTCAAAATTTTGAGCTTTTGGGAATTTTTTTAAAATATTCATCTGAATCAAAGGTTGACGTGTAGAAATCTAAAAGGAAAATACAAATATAAAATCATGTCGATCCTGGAGAATATTATTCATTCTAAAGAACCAAAGCATGCACTCATCATTTTCAAATAGAGGATTTCAAGCAACCACTCTCAGTGTTTCCTGCAAATTCATTTCAAGGTAACTCGTAATCTCACCAGTCCCTTTCAGTGAAATTTTCCATTGTCCTCTGGAATTTCCCTAATGGTGACTATTTGAACCCTAAAAATTCGCAGCCCTCCAAGAAAACCTAAGAAAATGATGAACCCTTTATTGACTAGGATAGTGAAATTTATAACCCAATCATGTCTTTCCCTGGCCTAAAATCCGTCATTAACTTTGCACAAGCTAATGCCAAGAGTGGTCAATATTATATGTATTTTTGTGATTCAAACATTGACAATTCAAATGTCCCACAAACCTTCAATTTTCCTAAAATTTTCCATTGGTGTGATGCTAATTACTTAGTTCTGGAATGAAAGGTATTATTTGTTGAAAAGAAACGCATTGTTTGTCATTTTTCGCGAGAAATCCTAGCTAAGATGTGTTTCTTCTGAGAAGAATTTGAAAAAACTCTGAAGGTACACACTCTAGAAGTTTCATACCATACTTTTCCACAGGTTTATAAATAAGGCATACTTGGGAGTCTCTTTCCCCCAAATTCTCCATTACCGTCCTTTTTTACTACTCTACCGACTAGCATTTTCCTAGAAAATATTCAGCGTGCCCTAACCCTCATTTGTCAAATATTGGGTCGAGATCATGACAGAGTAATGGACGACATCTCCCTTGGATTTTTCTTCTTCTTACTATTATTTGACCTTGTCTCTCCCCCAAAGTTTTATTTCTACCATTTTTTAAAAGTGTCCATCCAAGCCCAATTGGAGAATTTTTCCAACACTCGCTCATTTAGATACTAGTCATATCCGGTGTACCTCATTCTCTCTCAAAATCACTCCTATTTCAAAATTTGGGGAGTAGAAATTAATCACCTAGAAGGAAATATGAAACCAATAGCTAAATGGCCCTATGGTGTTAAAAGGAAAGAGAAGAGTAGAGGTTTTATGTAACACCCATGTTTTCCCCAGCTTCTAAATATAATTATATTACTGTTAGAAGACTATGGACTGATTTGTTATTAATGTAAAAACGAAAATGTTGAATAATTGTTGAATGGTATTTGTTGGCCCTTGGTTACGGAAGGAAGTGAAGTACAAAGAAGAAAAGGTAAAAAGAGAGCTTCGCGGAGGACACAGTAACTGTTATTGGGTCGAAGTGAGCAAAAGAGTAGAAAAGATGGAGTGTAGTATGGAAAAGCAAGCCGTTGGATGAGAAGACCAAGGATTACAGGAAAGTAAGGAAGATGGATCGAGGATAGCTCAGTAAGTGGAAACATATATCATTGGATGCTTTGGAGCACCGTATAGGAAGAAAGGAAAGACAGGTCGACGAAGCTCAGGAAAAGTGGGTCAAGTTGACCTAGGGTTTTATACACCTAGGGTTTTGGTAATTAGGGTTTTGACACCTAGGTTTCGACCTAAGGTTGTCGATGAGGTATTGTAATGTATAAATAAAGGCCAAGAAGACCCGGGTCATAGAGAGATGAGGGTACATGTTGTTATGATATTGTTGTTAATCTAGTCATATAGTTGTGTGAGAGGTCATTATATTGAGAGGAAGAAGAGCTGAGTGGGGAGCCTTCTGGTATTGTAAGATCTTCAGCTGGGTGTGAAGATTAGTTCCTGCAGTTGGGTGTGCAAGAAGGGGAGAGGAAGAGAGAAGAGAAAGAAGATCCGTTGGCTGAGAGCGCAAACAAGAACTGTAAGCTTTACCTTAATATATCATAAGCACAGTTCTGTGGATGTAGCCCTAGAGAGAGGGTAAACCACATACATCTCTTGTTGTGTGTGATTGATTCTTTGATCTCTGTCGTTGTTATATTGTTATTTTCATTGTTGTGTTAGATTATATCTATAGTTGTGTAGGATAGATCTAGCTTGATAAGTGTTAAATGCATAGTGAGTCAATATTGTACTGGATCCACTTGATATTCCCCTGGTTGTAGACATTTATGTTCTACAACCCCCTCATAGATGCTTCGGGTGAGACTTCATATGCTTCACAAGTGTTTTCGAAAGGGCCAATAGCTAGGGCTTGTTGGTGCGCTCTTGGAGTGAACCTTGGGTCTGCCCATGTGCCAACAAATGGTTCCGTTGCCAGAACCAGAATTTGTGTAATGGAATGTTAAGGTGGTTCCCATCGAAGATAAAGATTCAAAAGTGGATAGAGGATCAAGAAAGGGACTTTGTTGAAGCCCAAAACAAAAACCCCAAGCTGAGTATTGAAGATTGGCTACAAAGATACATTTTCACCGACATCCATGAAATCTTCTTTGGAGGAATCCATCAAGAGTTGTTTGAGTGGTTGGCTAGGTTAGTTGACACATAGTTTGAGATCAGATCTAGATCCCCTATGGTTTGGACATTGGTGCTTATCTAGAGGATTAAGAGAGATGATAACACCATATCTAGAGCAGTAGATCATTGGTTTGATAACACCATTGGAGGGTATATCACCGAATTTTCTGTTGATAGAGTAGAATCGTACAACCAAGCCAAGAGATACTTTTTCAAAGGAGACAGAGGGAAATTTTTACATTTCCTAAAGTTAAGAATCAAGATGCTCTTGCATGAAAACCACATCTTGAAGACACAATAGACTAGCTGGATCCGAACAGGCTAATGTTCAGGAATTTAGACAGCGACAACAACACAGAAGTTAGACATACGTGCAGTGGGAAAGTATTTAGAGGGGTTCACCTAGAGAACCTGTTTAAGAAAAACTATGGGGAAGAGGGTTTCTACAGTGGAGAAGAGGAAAATCTGAAGAACGAAGAGCACTCAGAACCCACTAGGATGGAGGAAGGATTTGTTGAGGAACTTCGCCTCATCGAGTCAGAAACATTGGGAACTGCGCAGACAACTAAAGTAAGTAATATCAATCCTCCTGTTGTTTCAGAAACGCTAAGAAATCAAAATAGTAAGAATCACCAGAATCCACAGAGTATTATTACTAGCAGTTCATCATCTACTCAGACAGGAAATCTAGGAAACTCCATGGAAGATGAGATGAGGCTCCCTATATTTAGAGGAGATGGATCTGAAGATCCTGATCAGCATTGGTTCCTGTGTGAGGCCGTATGGAACATTAAAAATATTAATGATGAAGTTGTTAAAATAAATCAGTTTATCACCACACTGAGGGATCATGCATTAAGTTGGTACATGAGGCTTGTCCAAGGACTTGCGTAGCCTAAAGCATTGAATGAGATCAAGAACACGCTGATTGAAGAGTTTACAAAACCTAATTCGGAGTCACAATGTATTATAGAGATGAAGGATATCAAGCAAAAGGTCATCGAACCTGTTTGGGAGTTCGATCATAGATTCAAGACCCTAATTGGAAGACTGAATTTTAAGATCCCAGATGAACAAAACAAAGAATGGTTCATTGTTTCTCTTCTACCACATATCAGAGTTCCCCTGATGCAACAGAATATTGCTTCACAGGCAAAAGCATTGGAGATCGCCATGAAACTTGAATCAACACCTATGGGAGAATCCAGCTCAGGCATGAGCCAGATCTTGAGCCAGCTGACTAGTTTATCTCTGCAAGTCGAGGATATGAAGAAGGACAAAGGGAAGGACAAAAGGGAAGATATTTGGTGTGTACGATGTAGATCAAAAGGTCATGATAAGGAACATTGTCCCCTGCTTCATGACTACTTGGCCTCAAGAGCACCAAGCCCCCTGAAGCAAGTTAATCTACCCTGGTGTGAAGTATGCAGAAACCGACATCACCTCGGTGAGTGCTATTATATGAAAAAGTATGTCAAAACTCCTACAAACTTGTATTTCACTTTATATAATTCAGTAGGACATGATGACAGAGATTGTAGGGCCTTTAACCTTATGCATGAAAGATCAAGAGACATATACAAGATCCAAGGCGAAGTGCATCAAGAAGGAAACAATGCACAGTATAAATCTCCAAGCGGAGGAAATTCCAATCCTCATGGTGGAAACAGAGGACGAGGATGAGGAGGAGGAATGGGCCAAGGCCAAGGAAAAATAATTTGTTACAATTGTGCGCAGCCAGGACATCTAGCAAGGGATTGTTAGAACCCTTGCACTACTTGCAGTTATTGCAATTCTTTTGAGCATTTTATATAATATTTCCCTATGTTGTTGGCGAAGCTTCAATAAAGACGAGGACCTCAACAAAACCCATAAATACAATTGATCAAGGTGGAACCCTATGGAGTTGATCCTAGAGTTGTTTTTATTACACGAGGAGGCACTACTATAGGATAGGATAGAGTGACCAAAGAGAAGATTACAGAAGATTCAGGAATCAGAAAAGTTGTAGACAAGACCCAGATTTTTTATGCAAAGAAATAAAGGCAAATATTTGAGGAATCAAGGCAAGAGTTCAAAGAAGATCAAGGGTCCTCATCAAAAACACGGTCGGAAATAAAACAATATGGAATGCCTCAGGCATTCGATCATTCTTCTTCACCAAAAGAAGGAAAAGAGGTAAGCAAACTCATGGAATTTATATGCACTTGTATTAAGTTGATTCAAGATAAAAGCATTGTACAAGAGTTGAAGAATTTGATTAGACAGTTTGATCTAGGGAAGATAGACCCCTTATTGACCAGGGCAGTACACCAAATTGGAAAGAAGAGGAGGACAAATAAATAATTACACTTGAATGCTCAGATAGGAGAATATGATATAGATTATGTGGTCCTCGACTTAGGGTCAGAGGTTAATGTCATGACAAAGCAGACGTGGGAACTGATGGGGAAACCCAAGATGATCTACTCCCCTATTAGGCTTCGCATGACCAATCAGCAAGATGTCAGCCCATTTGGACGATTAGATCATGTCTCAGTGGACATCAACGGAGTAATAACCTTTGCATATTTTGAGGTAATTGAAATTGTTGATGATAGCTACCCCTACCCTACATTTCTAGGAATTGATTGGGCCTTTGACAATTCTACTATTGTTGATTTAAAGAAAAGACGTATGACATTTGAAAGACTGGGCCTTAGGGTCACTGCACCTTTAGATCCAGATGAGGGTCAATGATATACAGAGCCCATCAGAGAGGAAGACCATGCATATGAACTGGAAAACATATACAAACTAATAGCCAGACAACAAGATTACATCAACCCTATAGCTGATGGGAACCTGATTTGGTGAAGTGACAGCGCATGTTCATCAAATTCAGAAGAAGTGTTGGAGAAATGGAAAAACCAAATGTATGAAGTATCTACCAGAAGATGTGCTAGATTAACCAGAAAATTTCACTAGATCGGCACAACAGTCAGTAATCTACCCAGATTTGATGGTTTGAATCCATTAGAAACCTTCCTATCAGACTTTGAAATACATGTACCCACACAACAATGATTGTTGGCAATGGATGAGGCCATGAAAGCCACACCATCATGATGGTGGGGGACACATAAAAGAAATATTACAGATAGTAAGCTGCGAAGTAAGGTACACAGGTCGAAGTTTCCCAAAGGACCATGTGCGAAGCTACAAAGAGGAATGGAGTGACATCTCTCGAGAAAAATGGGTGCACAGATTCATTAACACGCTGGACACGACCCCTATCAACTAGTACCTTCAAGCGAATCTACACATCGTCACTATAGATTGGGAAGGTATGATTCAAAATTTTATAACCACCTTTTTATTTGAAAGTGAATATCCTTCAGTAGACCAAGAATTACAGATTGTGAGACAGAAGGTATTCGAAGAGGCATCTAACCTCCCTATGGAACAAGAAGAGGACTAATGGATTGCGCCTCTCCAGAAATTACAGAGTTGCTACAACATCAATACCGATGATGATGATCCTAGAAAGGTAAACATCAATGAAACAGAAGGCCAAAGAGATGTGGAAGGACTAGGAATCGAGCTACCATTTATTGGGCAGCCAATCAAAATCAAAAAGGTCAATATTGGGATAGAGGAGACACCAAATCTTGCCAATATCGAAGATTATTGGGATGCTACTACCATTGGGATGCACGAATATCAGGACTTGTTTCCAATCAAGTTCACTGATATGAAGGGAATCAAAGGACCTATGGGAGATATGAGAATACCTTTGAAGCCAGATGTGAAGCCAGTCAAGCAAAGACCCTATAGATTAAACCCAAAATACAAGGAAAAAGTGAAGATTGAGCTCGACAGAATGTTGGAAGCAGGGATTGTTGAACCTGTCGAAGAGTCGGAATGGATCAGCCCTATGGTTGTACAAGACAAGAAGACAGGATAAATCAAGATATGTGTGGACCTCAGGAAGTTGAATGATGCTTGTCTACATGACCCCTTCCCTACACCATTCACTGATGAAGTATTAGACAACGTGGGAGGCCAGGAAGTATATTCTTTTACAGATGACTTTTTAGGATACCATTAGATCCAGATTTCCAGGGAGGACCGCCACAAGACCACCTTTTCCACATAATGGGGATCCTACCAATATATAGTAATTCCATTCGGACTGAAGAATTCCCTAGCTATCGTTTCTAGGGTGGTGGTCGAAGAATTCAAAGAAATTTTGCATAAATGTTTAGAAGCATATTTTGATGACTGGACTGTGTTTAGTTTGTTGAAAACCCATATTGAATGTCTAAGGCTAATGTTGGATAAATTGAGGCAATGCCAAATTTATTTAAATATGAAGAAGTGCATCTTCTTCTCACTATTTGGATTACTATTAGGCCATATTGTATGAAAGTAGGGATTGTTGGTTGATCCATCAAAGATTGCAATTATAGTTGATTTTCCACCACCTACTTCAGTCAAACAACTGTGCACTATGCTAGGACATACTGGCTATTACAACTAATTTATTAAAGGCTATTCCCAAATCACAACACCAATGGAGAAGCTATTGAAGAAGGACTGTCAGTTTGGCTGGATAGACGAATTCCAGCAGAGATTCGACACACTGAAACAGAATATGGTCACTATGCCCATTCTGGTTTTCCTAGATTGGAACAAGGAGTTTCATGTACATGTCGATGCATCTTCTATTGCATTAGGAGCAGTACTAGAACAACCTGGAGAAGGTGAGATTGACCACCCATTAGCTTTTGCTAGCAGGAAGTTATCTATAGTTGAGATTAACTACACCACTATAGAGAGACAAGGATTGGCCATGGTGTACGCGCTACAAACATTCTGCCACTACTTATTGGGAGGACACTTTAAAATGTTCATAGACCACTCCGCGCTGAAGTACCTAGTCAAAAAGACAATGTTGGGGGGGAAAATATGCATATGGATTATGTTGTTTCAATAATATGATTTTGAGATCATAGTTAAGCCAGGAAGAATGAACAAAGGCCCTGACCACTTGTTGAGGTTGTAACATCGCAAAGAACCCACCAGCTTAGAGGACACATTGTCAGATGCACAGTTTCTCGTCATTAGGAAGATTGATGACCACTTTGTATACATTTTTCAGTTCCTATCAACAAGAAATGCACCAAGTGTGTATACAATTCCCCAGAAAAAACAATTAGTAGTGCGCGCTGCAGACTTTTCACTAATCGTCGAACAGTTATACAAAATGGGACCTAATGAGATACTAAGAAGATGTGTTATGGAAGAAGAATTCCCACTGATCCTCGTTGAATCTCATGAAGGCATCACAGGAGGACATTATGCAGGGAAAGCAACTGCGCAGAAGGTTCTGCAAGCTAGCCTTTGGTGGCCTACATTACACAGAAATGCTAATGATTATGCTAGAGCCTGTGATGTGTGCCAGAGATTTGGAAAACCATCCCAAAGAGACGAAATTACATTAGCACCGCAGATGACCCTACAAGCATTTGAAAAGTGGGTTATTGACTTCATGGGACCTATAAACCCACCAGGGAAGTGCACAGGAGCAAGGTACATAATCGTTGCGATAGAATACCTGACTAGATGGACTGAAGCAAGAGCGGTCAAGTTATGTAGTGCAACTATAGTTGCGTGATTCATATTTGATGACATAATAACCTGGTTTGGATGTCCCAAAATCCTTATGAGCGATCAAGGCACCCATTTCATCAATAAGAAAGTTGAAGCCCTGACTGAATAATTTTCAGTTCACCATCAGAAGAGTATGCCTTACCATCCACAAGAAAATGGGACAATTGAAGCATTCAACAAGATATTGGAAACAACACTGACAAAAATTTGTAGTGTGAATAGGGATGACTGGGATTTAAAAGTACCAGCAGTACTCCAGGCTTATAGAACCACTTGCAAGAAATTAACAATACAGACCCCTTTCAAGTTGGTTTATGGCCTTGAAGCTATTGTTCCAATGGAATACTTGGTGCCAAGTTTAAGGATTGTTTCATTTAGAGACATGGATGATGCTGGCATTGTTCACGAGAGACTTGCATAGTTAGTTGAATTGGAAGAAGACCGGTTCATTGCAAGATTCCATCAGCAGGTTCAGAAGGAACAAGAGAAGGCATATCATGACAGGAACATCAAGAAGAAGGCATTCAAGCAATGTGACTTAGTACTGTTGTAGGACAGAAAGTTTATAAAACACCCAGAGAAGTTCAGAACGCATTGGCTTGGGCCATACGAGATCACCTACATGACAGAAGGAGGAGTTGCACAGTTGAAGACATTGAATGGAGAGTGGAAGGAAGGATTGGTGAATAGGAGTAGGCTGAATTTGTACTATGACAAATAGGTGCCTTGCAACTCTTCGTATAAGCATGAGAAAAAGGTTCCAGGTACCAGGTGCAGTTGAAACTGGGTACCAGACACAGAAAAGACAGCCTGCACAAGGGAAGAAGGGACGGACAGAGAAGAACAAACAAGTTGCACTACGCAGTCCAAAGGCAAAGTAACACAGAAGAATCAAACCCGAAGTGCCTCGGGATGAGTCACAGGTGAGTGTTGGGGGCCTATTAGCCCTTGGTTACGGAAAGAAGCGAAGTACAAAGAAGAAAAGGTAAAAAGTGAGCTTCGCGGAGGACACAGTAACTGTTACTGGGTTGAAGTGAGCAAAAGAGAAGAAAAGATGGAGCGAAGTACGACAAAGAAAGCCATTGGACGAGAAGACCAAGGATGACAGGAAAGCAAGGAAGATGGATCAAGGACAGCTCAGTAAGTGGAAAAATATATCATTGG
Organism: Picea engelmannii; assembly: GCA_009831015.1. Lineage (NCBI taxonomy): Eukaryota > Viridiplantae > Streptophyta > Pinopsida > Pinales > Pinaceae > Picea > Picea engelmannii. Next base: position 194,343 of record ML789905.1, on the reverse strand, counting down.
ATGCTTTGGAGCATCGCATAGGAAGAAAGGAAAGACAAGCCGGTGAAGCCTGGGAAAAGAAAGTCAAGTTGACCTAAGGTTTTAGACACCTAGGGTTTTGGTAATTAGAGTTTTGACACCTAGGTTTCGACCTAAGGTTGTCGGTGAGGTATTGTAATGTATAAATAAAGGCCTAGAGGACCTAGGTCATAGAGAGACGGGGGTACATGTTGTTATGATGTTGTTGTTAATCTAGTCATATAGTTGTGTGAGAGGTCATTGTATTGAGAGGAAGAAGAGTTGAGAAGGGATCCTTCGGGTATTGTAAGATCTTCAACTGGGTGTGAAGATCAGTTCCTGCAGCTGGGTGCATAGGAAGGGGAGAGGAAGAGAGAAGAGAAAGAAGATCTGTCGACTGAGATCGCAGACAAGAACTGTAATTTTTACCTTAATATATCATAAGCACAATTCTGTGGATGTAGCACTAGAGAGAGGGTGAACCACGTACATCTCTTGTTGTGTGTGATTTATTCTTTGATCTCTATCATTGTTATATTGTTATTTGCATTGTTGTGTTAGATCAGATCTATAGTTGTGCAGGATAGATCTAGCTTGATAAGTGTTAAATGCATAGTGAGTCGATACTGTACTGGATCCACTTGATATTCCCCTGGTTGTATACATTTCTATCCTACAACCCCCTCATAGCAGCTTTGGGTCAGACTACATCTGCTTTGCAAGTGTTGTCGAAAGGGCTAGTATCTAGGGCTTGTTGGTGCGCTCTTGGAGTGAACCTCGGGTCTGCCCCTGTGCCAAAAGTATTGCCAATATAGGTTATGATGTCATGAGAGGGAATGGTGAGGGGAACCATGGTTAGTTGAGATGAACACTTCCAGGAAGTACTCTACTGGATTTAAAATACTCATACCCAAAACATTCCTCTCCCCCAAAAAATTTGTTTATTAGTCAATATCGTGGTTGGTTGTGCCTCCTCATAAATCAATGAGAGGATGGGCATAGTACCCATCTGGAAGTTTCTGATATGACCCTTGAATTGGGGGATTTGACCCATGAAATATTGTTGTACAAGGAAAGAAAAAAGGGAAAATTGTAGGTAAAGAAGAGAGGAGACAGATAGTTGAGTTTGGGGACCAATTCTAAGTGGAGAGAATGTGAGAAAATCCTTTGGTTCTTAGAAAAACATGGAGAAGTGAAGAAAGACATTTTATATGTGCAGGAATCATTGCCAACCATCTTCAAATCAGGATGATAAATGGGGCTACGAAATTTTAGTGATTGGATAAGAAATCACAAAGGAATTGAGAGGGGAGGGCATTGAGGGACTGTTGGGCACTGAAAGGCCTCCCTTGTGTTTTGTATGATAGTTTTTGAAGCTCTTTGTGGAAAGAGAAACCTCCTTTCCTGGTGGATTGAAGACTTAGTTGGTTGAGTTCATGTACGTGAAAGAGAGTGGACTTCATATTGTCTCATATGTTGAATAAAATAATTCCTCTCATTGCATCATACTCTGGCTTGGGGGTGTCCTATTGAGAAAACACCAAGAGAAGTTGTGCCTATGTTTGGGTAGAAAGTAGCATAACCTTCAGCGGTTTTCAGTAATTTCTAAACTTCAAATAATTATTTTCTGTGACTTTTAATGCCATGGAAAGTTTACAAAATATTATGAAATTTATGTACTATTTATTTAAAGAGTTTGTCGTCTTATTCAAATAGTGGAAATGTCACTATAATTATTTGGATGACTATTAATTTGAAATAAGATCTGGGAAAACACATTTTGTGTTGGTTTTCTACATGTATTTGTTTCTAAAGGGAGACTGACAGTAAATGTTTGTCACTCATAGTAGGAGCAGAGTGTTTGATGGCCACTGAAAGTAAATTATGTGGAAAAATCCCTAATTTTTAGTAAATATTAAGTCACTAAAGTCCTCATAGAACAATCATGGTAAAAGGGAATGCAATTGTTGATATAAACATGAATATTGGTCAACTGGCCTTGGCTATTATGTTGGCCTAAGAAATCTTCTTGGCTTCAGGATTAGAGGGAAGTGCATAACCATGTTTTGACATGAAATAATAATCCAAGTGTTGAAGAAATCCAAAGAATTTTTAAAATAAGTAATGAGCAAATGAGGAATAAAGTTCAAGTTCCTAATTTGAAATAAAAAGAAATTAGGAAGTGGATGCATTGTAATTAATTAAGTTTCATTAGAATTTAGTAAAAAGAGGAAATTTACCATGAATTACACAATAAATTTGATGTCCAAAGGGGAAAGATTTGGTAATAGTAACTAATCCTTGAAAATAACAAAGAGATGCATGTAATTAGGAGATTAGTAAATTCCTATAAAAACATAGTTTTACCATGGAAGAATTTATTTTCAAGAAATGTAATAATTCTGGAGAATAATTTAAACAAATAATTAGCATAAATTTATATATGTAAATGTGCAATTTTAAGTTTTCTGGACAAATTTGAATGAATGGTAAGGTCTAGTAACTCCTGGTAAACTCCCAATTTACAATTTAAATGTTCTAATATTTGAATAATAAGGTTGGAAAGAATTGTATTATAAACTAGAAGTTCTTTCTTAGTGTGTGAGAAATGAGAAGTTCAAAATCTTTCCCCCTTTCAATGCAGAGCAATAAAGTTCACTAAATTTTCTAGTTTTAAGAATAATGCTCTGCACAGGACGCTCCACACTCGAAAGAATTTTAGTAAACATAATTCTCTTTTATTTATTAAAAGGCCCAAGAAATATACTTTCATTCTCTCTCAACACATAAATATTTATATTTATGTTAATATTAATCTGTCAAAGCACCAAGAAGGGAGTAAACATTTGGAGTGTGATGGCCAATGGAGTTTAAAAAAATGAAATACTAAATATTAAATTATACTCCTTTGTAATTGGCCTTCGGAGTATATCCATTAGAGTGAATGAAGGGGAACATTTGAACAAAATCCGAAGCCATCGAAGTTTAGAGAATTATGGCCATGAGAAGTTGGAGAACCTAGGTTTCGGTAATGGACCCAAGTTTGTTTGATGGATAATGGTATGAGTTTTGATATATTTGTAGGAAATACTATTCTATATGGATAGTACATGGCATGCCATTTCCATTGGTATGTGGAACATCACATAACTCCTCACGGTTAGAGAGTTATGGCCATGTGAAGTTGGAGAACCCTCATGAGTCATCTAGAAGCCCCAAAAGGTCAAAGTAGTCAAAGTGGTTTAAGATATTTTAGAAGGTAAATAATAAAGTGAAGTGATGAGTGTATTATAATTCAAATTGAATAAAAAATAAATTATTTAAATAATAAAGTTAATGGAGAAATTAGAAGTGGGTTAACCCTAAAATAAGGAAAGTGGGTTAAGATGGTTAAAAGGTAACCCCTTGAGGAAGCTACATGAAAGTATAAATAAGAGAAAAGACTCTATCATTTCAATCACACTTGATCATATTGAATATATACAGGTGATTGAGGTAACCAAAGAATATCTAAGCCAAATTTTAGAGGGAAGGTGAAGTGAAGAAGGTTGAAATTCAAGGGAGGATAAATTATTTTGACAATGCTTTCTAAGGTATGTTATTTACAAGCCATCTCATAATTTTCGTAATAATTTTTTTTCTAGAATGATTCAAACCATGAAATTGGGATGCCATTGAGGAAACATATCCAAGTAGTTTTGATACAAATTCCATCTTGTGGGTCGTTGTATTTGTGGAGTTACACGCTGTGGAAAATAGGGTTTGTGGCTAGCCCTGAAAGTAGTCTAAAAAAAGTGTTTCAGGTAAAAATGTCATAACGTCTTCATAACATATCCAAATTCAGTAATACTAAATGTATTGGTTAGAGTACAATCTGTAGTATTTTTTGTACAATGTTCATATCCATATAACAAATATTCCATGCGGGGCAAACTCTACAATTCCCCTCTCTAGAATAATCCAGAATTCAACAAGGTATGTCATTTTTTCTATAACTCCTTTTCTGAGAGGTTCCAAGTAGTGAAGTCTAGAGGAATTGCATAAAAAAACACCGAAGAACATTGTGTACCATTTTTAGATATTTATTCATTACAGGTACATAGTTATGATTATTTCAAGTTAGGGTTGTTGACTAATCCAAAATTAGTCATGTGAGACTAAAGTAAAGTTTGATGAAAATTATAGTCTCTTATTGTTAAAGTTAAGGAAGGTTTGCAGATATATGATCATATACACCAGGTCTATTATAGAGTTACAAATCATATTTGGATGATGAAATGGATGAGGGCTTTTGGTTGAGGTACATGTTGGGTACATGGTTGAGACAAGTAGTTGATGAGTTGGCACATACATGACGTGTATAGTTGATGATGTTGGTGCATCTTGATGAATCATATTTTATGTGTATTTGATGCATGATTGGTACATATTTGGTGCATGGTTGATGCACTCATTGATGGTAGAGGTTGAGGTACAAGTTGGTGCATGGTTGATGCACTTGTTTATGGTAGAGGTTGATTAGAAGTTGTTTGGTACAGGTTGATGCATGGTTGATGCACTTGTTGATGGTATAGGTTGAGGCACATGTTTATGCATGGTACATGTTGGTTTAGGTTATTGTCACAAGTTTTTTGGTGCATGTTGATTGGTACAGGTTGTTACAGGTTATTGGTACAGGTTGACAATGATAGGTTGATAGTGGTAGTGGTTGATTTAGTGACAATGACAGTTTGTCTACATTTGGCATTTATATTTCATGGTGGTTGGACGGGGCAAGGATAGGTGGTTGTATCCACCTTCCATTTGTAGCCGAAGAACATATGGGGTTGTATCCTCCTTTTGGTTGTAGCCATAGAATTGGGGAGTTGGAGTTTCCCTCAAGTTGTATCCTGAGAAACTAGGGGGTTGGAGCCTCCTTCCAGTTGCATCTGGAAAACAAAAGAAATTGGTCCTTTCAATGAATGTAATTTTTAAAGTCATATAAGAAAAATCATTATGTGGTTTTCTCCCTCTTTGGGTTTCCACGTAAAAACACTAGTGTATTGTGTATGTGTATGATTGCTCATTTGTTCATTGTTTATTTACTCTGCAATTATTGGATGATAATGCTACATTGATATAATACTTGCATGTTGTGGTTAGAAAAGGATTGAATTTATCTATTACTGATTCACCCCCTCTCTCAGTAATCCAACAATTGGTTTCAGAGCAGGTTCCTTCGGAAATCAGTTTAACCACTGAAAGGTAGATCATGGAGAGAAACATGTATAAAAATGGAATACCATAGTTTGATGGACAAAAGTATGCATTTTGGAGCAGAAGGATGAAAACATATATACATGCATAGGGATTTGAAATTTTTCAATCAGTTGTAGATGGATACAAAGAACTAGTAGTTCCACCAACAAATGAAAGAGTAATGAAACTCAGGAAAAATAATTCCAAAGCCACAAATGCACTTTTGAATGGTCTTTGTGTATCAGTTTACACCAAAGTTATACATTGTAAATCTGGTAAAGAGATTTGGGACAAGCTTCAAAATATTTATGAAAGAGATTCAAAATTCAAAGAAGCAAATTAGCTTCAAACGTACAGAGGTCAGTTCGAACAACTAAAGATGAAGGAAGATGAGAATAATGCAGCTTACTTCTTAAGAGTCGATGAAACAGTAAATGCAATCATAGGATTGGGAGAAGAAATTAAGAATCTGTAATTGTTCAAAAGGTACTAAGATCTATCCCTATGAGATTTGATCTTGAGATATCAGCACTAGAAGAAAGAGTAGATATAGACTCAATAAGCATGGACGAACAACATGGAATCTTCACAGCATATGAAATGAGAAATGAACAGGAAAATCTAGATATAAAATAAGAATCTTTCAAATCATCCAAAAGGTCAAATAAAAAGGGAAAAAAAAGGAAAAATAGCATAGCAGCAGCAGTGACATCTCAGAAGATGATGAAGAAATGACCAAGTTTGTTAGAAGATTGAACAAGGGAACCAACGATAGATATAAAGGTAAGTTTCATTTGATTTTTTTTAATTGTGATGGTATTGGTAATTTTGCTAACAAATGTCCTCATAAGAAAAATAAGAGGAATGATGAAGATTACTCAAATAGAAATCATACATATAAAGGTAAAATAACCATAAAGAAAGTTTTCAAGAAAATCTTATGCACCAAAGAAGACATCTCATCATCAGATGAAGATGAAGTTAGTGAAAGTGAGACAGAAAGAGTTATATTCATGGCAGTAGAAGAATCTAACAAAGAAGACACCGAAGAAGAATATGAAGAGGCAAAAGTTGACTACCGAGAAGAATTTTTATGTGCCATAGAAGTTATAAGAAGAGAAAAGAAGCAAAACAAGAAGCTACAAGAAGAACTAGACAAGAAAGAAGACACTCGGGAACTAGAACAAATGATCACAAATTTGAAGGTTCAAATAGAAGAATATAAAAGAATTGAAGACGCACTCAAAGAAAAACTAGAAGAAAGAGACAAGATTGTTGGAAATTTGGAAGAAAGTATTGTCACATTAAGAAAGGATATTCAAAAGAAAAATATGTAGAACAACTCAAAAGTTTTGGATGACATTATCAACAGTCAAAAACATCATCATGACAAGTCCAAACTTGAATACAATCAGACAAAAAATGGATCAAGATCCAAAACAACAGAGCAAGAAACATATCCAAAAGGCCATTCAAAAATAATCAAAGGGGATAGGAATATCTAAAAGGAATATTATAGGGACACTCCTCCACCAAGAAGATTTAGATTTCAGAATCAACAACCGACAGATAGGCCTCAAGAAGAAGAAGGACTCAGAAGAGAAAATCCTTTCAGAAGATCTTCAACTCCCATGTATCAAACTATATTTTTTGGTTTATGTTATGCATGTAATAGTTTTGGACATAAAGCTATGAATTGCAGAGCTAACAGCGGGAACATAAACAACTTTGAAAGTCATACACAAAAGGGTTATCCAAGAAGGCCTAGTGAAACGTAAAGAAGAAGTTACAGCAAGTTTGGACAGATATATGACGGTGGATGTGAGCATGGATTCATATATTGGTTCATAGAGTGATTCAAAGACAATGAAACATTATCATAATGGATGATAATTACACAGGAAATGGCTCGAACAATGCTAATGGATTCCAAATTGACAGATATTTTTTGGACACATGCAGTGCATACAGTAGTTCACACTCAAAACAGAGTAATTCCCAACTTGACAATAAGGATAAAACTCCCTACGAACTATGGAAAGGAAACGCAAACAACAACCTCTACATCAAGATATGTCAAAGAAACCAAGGAATTTTTATTTCTCAAACTAAGTATATTATAGAAATGCCAAAGAGGTTTGGAATGGAAGATTGCAAACTAGTTACCACTCCTATGCAAACCAATCGCAATTTAAGCAAAGATGATGATTCAAAGTCTACATACCAGAGGAAATACATGTCAATGATTGATATCTTACTATATGTGACAACATCCAGACCAGATGTCATGCAGGAAGTTGGACAGGTGGCATGATTTCAAGAAGCACCAAAGGAATCACATGTATTAGCAGTGAAGAGGATTTTCAGATATCTCAAAGGAACAAAAGACTTTGGATTATGGTATCCAAAATGAAAGGATCTATCACTTATTGCCTACACAGATGCAGATTGGGAAGGTTTGCATTAATGACCAAAAAAACACTAATGGAGAAACGTTCTACTTGGGTGAGTGTTTAGTATCATGGTTAAGCAAGAAAAAATAATTAGTATCCTTATCTACAGCCGAGGAAGAGTATATTGCAGTAGCATCATGCTGTACACAGGTTTTATGGATGAAAAAAACTCGGACATATATAAAGGTTGAGTATGATGAGCCCATTCCAATCTATTGTGATAATACAAGCCCCGTTAGTATCTCAAAGAACCCGGTGATGCACTCCAAGGCGAAGCACATTCCAATCAAGTATCACTTTCTATGGGAACAAGTTGTAGAGAAGAAAATTCGAGTTGAATATGTGGGCACAAAAGAACAAGTGACAAACATATTTACAAAACCACTTCCTTGGGAAACCTTTGAGTATCTTCGTCGGAGACTAGGAGTAATTTCTACTCCAAAATGAATGATTTTGAATTCTTATCTTATATGTCTTATATGTACGTGAGGAAGCACCATAAATAGGAAAATCTAGGTTGGGAGATCAATTTCAGGAAGAGTTCTGTTAGGGGGAGCATCCCTGGATGTAAAGATACATTTTCCATTAATGACAAAGGGGAAGAGATTTATCAGATGCAAAGGTAAATTCTTGGGGAGAGAGCATAAAGGCATGTTTCCAAGGGGAGTTATTGTCACAAGGGAAGAATGAGTGATAGGACTTTAGAGTGATACACTTTTTCAAAGCGGGAGATATTATTCATATGAAGGGAGAGAGAGTAATCAGAGGCTTATAAACATAAATAAAAATCAAAGGCATGTAGACAGGGGGAGCATCCCCAAGGAGAGTTCAATCAAGGGGAGAATCCCCAAAGGGAGATACCATTTTCCATTGATGTCAAAGGGGGAGAGATAGAAACATTGATGAGGAGAATAAGCATGAATTTTATCATGACTAAGTGTTTCCATCAATGTTGGTGTTTCCATCAATGTCAAAGGGGGAGATTGTCAGACAGTTGGCTTAGGTTGATAGAAATTTGGTATGGATTTTTGGTTATCATTGATGTCAACCATTGGAGAGTGATATTGTAGATTGATTTCAACCCTTGGTGATTTATGTCAACCCTTGGAGAAAGTCTGGTAGCGAATTCCAATAACATAAAGGTTTGGGTAATGGACCCAAGGTTGTTTCATGTATAATGGTATGAGTTTTAATATATTTAAAGGTGATACTATTATATATGGATAGTACATGTCATTCCATTTACAGGGGTATGTGGTGTTGGGGTCCTATAATTATAGGCGAATCGGTTCTTCGACTGTTGATTTGGCGTTTCTCTCGTGATGATGAAGTCTTGGCTCAGGTGATTCTGCTTCCTCCCTCCATTCTTGTCGTTCAATCCCCCATCAACCTGCTGCATCCTTCATCCACGCACTCCCTTGTCCTGTTGCCCCATTGAGTATGCATCTCTCGCCTTCCTTCCATGAATAAATAGACTTAGGATAAACAAGAATAGCAATAAAGTTAATATAGGTTAAAATTGATTAATAAACAACTAGTTTAATAATTGATTAATTATTAATTAATTATTAATTAATCAATTATTAATTAAGTTAAAAAATCTAGGTTAGTAATTAGTTAGTAACTAGTTTAGTTTAATTAAATAAAACAAAAAATAAAATGTAATAATTAAAGTAATAAAACAAATAAAAAATTAAATAAAAAGAAAATACAAAAATTATATAAAAAAACATATTTATTAAAACATTAAATAACATATAAAAATCAAACAAAATATATATATATTAAAAAACATAAACAATAAATAAATTAAAAATACAAAAACAAAAACAAAAACCAAAAATATAATACAAATTATAATATAAAAATATTTAAAATAAAACATAAATCAAATACATAAAAAATATAAAACAAATAAAACAAATGAACAAAACATAAAAAATACGTAGCAAACCAAACATATTATAATATATTATATTAAAAAAAAAAATTTAAAAAAAAAACACATAAAACAATCCTAAATCATCCTAAGTCATACCTCGCCTACCCCCTCACGTCACTTTCCACTAAACCCCCCTCATACCTCACCCCTACGTAATACTCCACTCACCCATCCCCCTCACGTCACCTTCCACTCAAACATTCACACTCCCACCCACACCTACCTCCACGCGCCCTCACGTCACCATCCACTTACTTATACCCCCACGCACATTCCATATATTAAAGCCATTCAAACTCACGACTAATAAAATCAATGCACCATAATTTTTCCGGACCCCCCCTCACCTTCCGAAATTTAACGAGAGGGGGGGGGTCCGGAATTTGAAATAATGCTCGTGCAAATCTGAACGACCCAGAGATGGGAATCTAAATCAACGGTCTATATTTAATTCCGAACCCCCCCTCCCGTTCTACATTTAACGAGGGGGGGGGGGGTCCGGAATACCGCTTACCACACAAAAAACCACTTTCCTCAAAAATTTACCATTTTTGCATGTTTTACCACGTCCTCTTCCAGATCGATTTTTGGGAAAACAGAGATGGATTTTAAAAATTATAGAGAGGTTTTTTCTCAGCACAGGCTGATGAACAAAAACCTCTTTCATTTTTTGCAACGGATTTACGAGTAGGGAGAATCAAAGACATCTTCGAGGCCTATTTTTCCAGATTTTCAATTTTCCGTTTCAGTCTCGATCTTGCAGGAGCTGTTACGGCCAGGTGGGAATGAATTTGGAAAAACCGAAGGAGGTTTTTGTCTAGAACATGCCCATCTACAATAAACTCCTTCCGTTTTCACCCAGGTGTCATCATTGAAGACAAAATCACGTCTGTTCAGACCCCTTTTTCGCAGATAACCGGTCCATCTTTCATGGCAGAAAACTCCAAATTTTGTGGGAGTGGTGGCTATTTTTGACCGAGGCGGTTAAACCGACTTCCGAAACTAATTGAGATGGTCTATCCTATTTATCCAGATGATTTTAATGTAAAAGCGTTCAACCTGTGAGGTTCCTGGACGGGACTGTGGGTTATGTATGACCAAAAGACCTTTTTATTCTCTGTAATTTTGAGATGAGCAATCAGCAATGAACATGTTTTCTTTTACATGATTATTGTGTGGTGATATTGGTGGTGTTCTTCTCTGTTTAATGTTTTTCTTATGATCATTATGTTTGTTTTCAGTTCTTATTATCAGAAGGAAAGTAATAGAAGCAGAATTTATCAGCAGATACTCTGCCTCTGAGCTTTTGATGATCTTTATGTTTTCTGCTAAAGCTTAGTTAAGGAATTCTTAGCTGCTCATGTGTCTGGCTTATATCTCCCCTATTTCTTCCTCAAATCCATACCATTAAAACTCAATTCGATCCAATATTGTTGCTACCTTTCCCTGTGAAAGAACTTTGTCCAGAGCTGAGAGTGAATCATCTTGTTTAAAGCGCAGACCCCATTTTCCCAATGGCCCTCCTTGTTGTTCCAAAACAACCTTTTAAAAACCCCAACCCATGTTCTTCATAACTAGCCTAATACATCTTCAAACAAATCTATATCAGACAGAGAGATCCCTCTCTAAGTCTTGGAGGGCTAGATCCAAGACTCGAAGTGGTTTTGATGTTACCTCTGTGACTGCCTCACAGCCTTGGGAAAATTACAGAGTGCTAACAGAATGGCGACTCCACTGGGGACAATTTCCTCAGTAATACACTTCAAAGCTCTAGATATGATCACTGATGGTGGACAGTGACCAGACACCAGAAAGGCTGAAATCATTCACCTGGCAACTCCAATCATCTCCAAATAGTGCCAGCGCGAAGATTCCACTGGAGGAAGAACCTGAAGCATGACCAAGCAACCTAGAAAGAACAGGTACTCAAGCTCAAATTGCATTCAAGACATATTTGGTTTCATCTGCAATCATGTCCTGTCTTTTTCTAAGCCTGATCAAAAGTATATTGATGAATATTACTTTGACCATCAGTCAATTGATGAGTCTCAAGAGACTAAACCCCAAATTGTAGATTATGTACATGCTCATACACCTGTGCACATCCCAGATGCACCTATAGAAACCCTAGTGAGACATAAGCCTCCTGCTTTGTCTCCTACTCCTGCTAAACCTCTGGATGTTTGTAAGACCCTTGCTTCATCTCCTTTGCTTGCAAAAATCCTAGACCGATATCAATCTCTAGATTTGCCTCATATTCTCCATGACTTCCCTGTCAATTACATCAATAATCTGCCCAGGTTTGATGGAGAGAATGCCAATATTACTGCTGAAAATCATATTCAAAACCTTGAGGATTTCCTTGACCTTTATGAGGTTGAAGATGATGATGTCTGTATCAGGATGCTTTCCATGTCTTTGCAAGGTAAAGTTAAAAATTGGTTTAGAAATCTACCAGCTGCAAGCATCATAAATTTTAATCAATTTATGCAAGTGTTCTTAGATAGGTGGGTGATCAGGGGAAATGTTTTCCTTATCCTAGAAGAGTATGAACACTTGAAAAGAAAGTCAGGGGAGACAATACATCGGTTTTCAGCCAGATTCAATAAGGTATATCATGCAATACCTGTCGATATAAGGCCACCCCCAGGATCTGCCCACTTACATTACTCAGATGCCTTCGATCCTGAGATGACATTTCAGTGAAGAGAAAGGAACACTACAAGCCTTGAAGAAATGTAGAACATTGCAGTTGATGTTGAGACCAACTTGTTGATCAAGAGGTCAAAATTAAAGGATAATGAAATGGAGCAGTTGAAGTCATCGGAAGCTAAACTGGAGATTTTGGCCAGTGCCATGGAAAAGTTGATGCAGAAAATTAACATAAAAGAGGAGCTTGTTGTCCAAAGACATCATGTTCCATTGATTTCAGAGAAAGACACGGTCCCAGTCCCCAAACATTTTTCTGCTCGTCCTGGGTACCATGGTTTGAATAATGACTCGTTCATGTATTCAATTCACAGCACAGTCAAAGATGAAGCTCCATCGCAACTTGTAGAGGAACAACCAGCTGATATGATGTGCATGTTTGACGACATTCCTTACTTGGATTGTCCACCCCAGTGGGATCAGTATGATGATGATCATGAAGCTGAAATAGAGGTTGTTTGTTCAGAGAAACCAGCAGCAGGTCATTGGCAGAAAGAAGATCATTTACAGTTCAGATACGACAATCAGCCCTTGCACAACAGTCATGACAGCAATGATCAAAGTGTGGAAAATCGCAGAGTAAGTGAAAGCACTTGGCCCTTATGTTCCTCTTCTTTTCAATTTTTGAGAGCAACTTGTAAACAAGTTGGCATTGGTAAAGAGGGAGGATGTTCTGACCTACTAAGTGAAGACGCCAATGCTGATGTGGAGGTTGTTCTAAATCCAGAGTTGCAGCCCTTTACTTACTCTGATTTTCAAATTCCAAATGAAAGATTAAAGCCTGAGACAAACTGTGAGTTAATCCAAAATAAATTTGTACCATTATGCTTTAATTCATTTCGAATGTTGAAGGAGACTCTTGGACAAGTGTTGAAGGATGAATACAGAAACAGGCAGGAATTTTCATTTGAATCAATGCAGCAGTCTTGTCAATCTTTTCAGGATCCAATAGTTGATCGGGAGGATGGCCTGTGTGGTCAAAATCATTCCCCATCATCCAACTATGGGATAAAACGCTGCTATGATATGGATATGATAGGACAGTCAACTACCGGGGTGTGTTCGGCAGAAGTCACATCACAAAGCCCATCAGAGCAGTCCCAGCCATGTCAGGAAACGCACGAGGATGAAGATAACATAGACATAGTGCCAGAGATGCCATCTTCTTTGTCGTTTGCAGCAGAGACATCATTTCACAAACCATCAGAGCATCCACAGTCGTATGAGGAAGTGTTGAAAGACACAAAATACATAGGTGAAAAATCAAGTCTTGATGCTGAGTTGCTTGAAGTTGAAAATCAAAAGATGGGCCAAACATATATTGATCCTGTAAATACATATATGGAGAAATTTTTTAATACGGGATATTTTTCCATTGCCAGTGTTTTTCCTATTGTTCGTGTTTATCAAAGTTTATGTAAGGGAAAGCAGGGTGGAAGTTACTCTCAAGCACGAGTAACAGACTTATTTATGAGTTTCATCACAGACAGTGAAAGAACATAGCCACTAAATCAACTGCTGGATTGGTTCCATTGGCATTTTTCCATTACCTAGTTGAGCAATGATTGTAGTAGGGTAGGTAGGAAAAAATGAATAAGCTCAGCTTTCCGAGCATCTCTTTTTAAGCAGTGTTTATTTTCATTTGGTTTCAGTTGCAAGATCAAAACATGTACAAGTTGCAGAATAAGTTTTTGGGATCAGCTCAATGGATAAAGCTCTGGTCTGGATGTTTAGAAGTCTGTGGTTCTTGATACCTCCTGAAAGAAGCTTCCATCCCCAGGTGGAGCCTATGTTGGGGTCCTATAATTATAGGAGAATCAGTTCTTCGACTGTTGATTTGGCGTTTCTCTCGTGATGATGAAGTACTGGCTCAGGTGATTCCGCTTCCTCCCTCCATTCTTGTCGCTCAATCCCCCATCAACCTGCTGCATCCTTCATTCACGCACTCCCTTGTCTTGTTGCCCCATTGAGTATGCATCTCCCACCTTCCTTCCATGAATAAATAGACTTAGGATAAACAAGAATAGCAATAAAGTTAATATAGGTTAAAATTGATTAATAAACAACTAGTTTAATAATTGATTAATTATTAATTAATCAATTATTAATTAAGTTAAAAAATCTAGGTTAGTAATTAGTTAGTAACTAGGTTAGTTTAATTAAATAAAACAAAAAATAAAATGTAATAATTAAAGTAATAAAACAAATAAAAAATTAAATAAAAAGAAAATACAAAAATTATATAAAAAACATATTTATTAAAACATTAAATAACATATAAAAATCAAACAAAAAATATATATATTAAAAAACATAAACAATAACTAAATTAAAAATACAAAAACAAAAACAAAAACCAAAAATATAATACAAATTATAATATAAAAAATATTTAAAATAAAACATAAATCAAATACATAAAAAATATAAAACAAATAAAACAAAATGAACAAAACATAACAAATAAGTAGCAAACCAAACATATTATAATATATTATATTAAAAACAAAAATTAAAAAAAAAAAACACATAAAACAATCCTAAATAATCCTAAGTCATACCTCACCTACCCCCTCACGTCACTTTCCACTAAACCCCCCTCATACCTCACCCCTACGTAATACTTCACTCACCCATCCCCCTCACGTCACCTTCCACTCAAACATTCACACTCCCGCCCACACCTACCTCCACGCGCCCTCACGTCACCATCCACTTACTTATACCCCCACGCACATTCCATATATTAAATCCATTCAAATTCATGACTAATAAAATCAACGCACCATAATTTTTCCGGACCCCCCCTCACCTTCAGAAATTTAACGAGAGGGGGGGTCCGGAATTTGAAATAATGCTCGTGCAAATCTGAACGGCCCAGAGATGGGCATCTAAATCAACGGTCTATATTGAATTCCGGACCCCCCCTCCCGTTCTACATTTAACGAGGGGGGGGGGGGGCGAAATACCGCTTACCACACAAAAAACCACTTTCCTCAAAAATTTACCATTTTTGCCTATTTTACCACGTCCTCTTCCAGATCGATTTTTGGGAAAATGGAGATGGATTTTAAAAATCCGAGAGACATTTGTGCTCAACATGGGCCGAGGAACAAAAACCTCTTTCATTTTTTGCAACGGAGTTACGATAAGGGAGAATCGAAGACATCTTCGAGGCCTATTTTTTCAGATTTTCAATTTTCCGTTTCAGTCCCGATCTTGCAGGAGCTGTTACGGCCAGCTGGGAACGAATTTGGTGAAACCGAAGGATTTTTTTGTCCAGCACATGCCCATCTACAATAACCTCCTTCATTTTTCTCCCAGGTGTCATCATTGAATACAAAAGCACGTCTGTTCGGACCCCTTTTTCGCAGATAACCGGTCCGTCTTTCATGGAAGAAAACTCCAAATTTTGTGGGAGTGGTGGCTATTTTTGACCGAGGCGGTTAAACCGACTTCCGAAACTAATTGGTATGGTCTATCCTATTTATCCAGATGATTTTAGTGTAAAAGGGTTCGACCTGTGAGGTTCCTGGACGGGACTGTGGGTTATGTATGACCAAAAGACCTTTTTCTTCTCTGTAATTTTGAGATGAGCAATCAACAATGAACATGTTTTCTTTTATAGGATTCTTGTGTGGTGATATTGGTGATGTTGTTCTCTGTTTAATGTTTTTCTTATGATCATTATGCTTGTTTTCAGTTCTTATTATCAGAAGGAAAGTAATAGAAGCAGAATTTATCAGCAGATACTTTGCCTCTGAGCTTTTGATGATCTTTATGTTTTCTGCTAAATCTTAGTTCAGAAATTTTTAGCTGCTCCTGTGCCTAGCTTATATCTCCCCTATTTCTTCCTCAAATCCATACCATTAAAACTCAATTCGATCCAATATTGCTGCTACCTTTCCCTGTGAAAGAACTTTGTCCAGAGCTGAGAGTGAATCATCTTGTTTAAAGCGCAGACCCCATTTGCCCAATGGCCCTCCTTGTTGTTCCAAAACAACCTTTTAAAAACCCCAACCCATGTTCTTCATAACTAGCCTAATACCTCTTCAAACAAAGCTATATCAGATAGAGAGATCCCTCTCTGAGTCTTGGAGGGCTAGATCCAAGACTCGAAGTGGTTTTGATGTTGCCTCTATGACTGTCTCACAGCCTTGGGAAAATTACAGAGTGCTAACATGTGGAACGTCGAATAACTCCTCGCGGTTAGAGAATTATGGCCATGATAAGTTGGAGAATCCAGGTTTGGTTAATGGACCCAAGATTGTTTGATGGATAATGGTATGTTTTTTTATATATTTGTAGGAAAGACTATTCTATATGGATATTACATGTCATGCCATTTTCATTGATATGTGGAATGTCGCATAACTCCTCACGGTTAGAGAGTTATGGCCATGTGAAGTTGGAGAACCCTCATGAGTCATCTAGAAGCCCCAAAAGGTCAAAATAGTCAAAGTGGTTTAAGAGATTTTAGAAGGTAAATAATAAAGTGAAGTTATGAGTGTACTATAATTCAAAGTGAATACAAAATAAATTGTTTAAATAATAAAGTTAATGGATAAATTAGAAGTGGGTTAACCCTAAAATAAGGAAAGTGGGTTGAAATGGTTAAAAGGTAACCCCTTGAGGAAGCTACATTAAAGTATAAATAAGAGGAAAGACTCTCATTTCAATCACAATTGAGAATATTGAATATCTACAGGTGATTGAGATAACCAAAGGATATCTAAGCTAAATTTTAGAGGGAATTTGAAGTAAAGAAGGTCAAAATTCAAGGGAGGATAAATGTGTTTGACGATGCTTTCTGAGGTATGTTATTTATAGGTCATCTCATCATTTTCGAAAAAACTTTTTTTCTAGAATGACTCAGACCATGAAATTGGGAGGCCATCGAGAAAACATATCCAAATAGTTGTGATATAAATTTCAGCTTATGGTTCGTTGTATTTTTGGAGTTACACGATGTGGAAAATAGGGTTTGTGTCTAGTCCTGAAAGTACTCTAAAACATGTGTTTTGGGTAAAAACATCATAACTTCTTCATAACAGATCAAAATTCAGTAATACAAAATGGAATGGTTAGAGTACAGTATGGATTATGCTGTGTAAAATTTTCAAATCCATATAACAACAATTCCATGTTGGACACGCTCTACAAGTCTTCTCTCGAGAATAAGTCAAAATTCAACAAGGTGTATCATTTTTGCTATAACTCTTTTTTTGAGAGGTTCCAAGTAGTAAAGTATGGAGGAATTGCATAAAACACACTGAAGAACATTGTGTACCACGTTTAGATCTTTATTCATTACAGGTACATAGTTATGATTATTGCAAGTTAGGGTTGTTGACTAATTCAAAATTAGTCACGTGAGACTAAAGTAAATCTTGATGAAAATGTTAGTCTCTTGTTGTAAAAGTTAAGGAAGGTTGGCAGGTATGTGATCATATACACCAGGTCTATTATAGAATTACAAATCAGATTTGGATGATGAAATTGATGACGGCTTTTGGTTGAGGTACATGTTGGGTACACGGTTGAGACAAGTAGTTGATGAGTTGGCACATACATGACGTGTATAGTTGATGTTGTTGGTGCATCTTGATGAGTCATATTTTATGTGTATTTTATGCATGATTGGTACATATTTGGTGGATGGTTGATGCACTCCTTGATGGTATAGGTTGAGGTACAGGTTGGTGCATGGTTGATGCACTTTTTTATGGTACATGTTGATTATAGGTTGTTTGGTACAGGTTGATGCATGGTTGATGCACTTGTTGATGGTACATATTGAGGTACAGGTTGATGCATGGTTGATACATGATACATGTTAGTTCAGGTTATTGGTAAATGTTGTTTGGTGCAGGTTGATTTTTACATGTTTTATAGGTTATTGGTACAGATTAACAGTGATAGGTTGACAGTGGCAGTGGTTTATCCAGTGACAGTAATAGTTTGTATACATTTGGCATTTATATTTCAGGGCGGTTGGATGGAGCAAGGATAGGTGGTTGTAGCCACCTTCCAGTTGTATTCGAAGAACATAGGGGGTTGTAGCCTCCTTCTGATTGTAGCCAAAGAATTAGGGAGTTGGAGCTTCCCTCAGGTTGTAACCTAGGAAACTAAGGGGTTGGAGCCTCCTTCTAGTTGCAGCTATAAAAAAAAGGAGTTTGGTGCTTCCAATGAATGTAATTCTTGAAGACATAAGAAAAAAATATATGTGGTTTTCTCTCTCTTTGGGTTTCCACTTAAAAACACCGATGTACTGTGTATGTGTATGATTTGTCATTTGTTCATTGTTTATTTACTCTACAATTATTGGATGATAATGTTACATTGATATAATACTTGCATATTGTGGTTAGAAAAGTATTGAATTTCTCTATTACTTAATCACCCCCCCTCTCAGTAATCCAAAAGTTATAGTTTTTTATTAGATGTAAAATATGGTGTTATCATAGATCATATAGTTAGTAATGATCTTATTATAGTAGCAAAAGTAAACTTTTGATGATATTATTGGCATGTTACCTTATGAGGATAAGGTAGAATGGTTAATTAAATGTTGACCCTGAATGTGGTAAAGGAAGTGTTGGGGTATTTCTAGATGACCAATTGGTTAGATTAACATTTAGAGGTGGATGGTAGCCATATAGGTATGGCTTGGTATGCTCAAGTAGCAGCGAGAGGAAATATAGAAAAGGATTACCATGGTAAGAAGGTTTGTTGATCAAGAATGATTGATGCTAGATTGGTTGTCTTTTTGCCTTAGGCACTGCTAGAATTACCCACATAGTATTTATGGGTTGTGGAATACTTTGATATAAATTGAGGCAAGAGTGTTTTCTTGTTGGTTTTTGTTATGTAGAGAGGGGCAACATAATAATTAATATGTCTGTGAGACTTTCCATGTGAATGATTGTAAGATCTCAATAGAGAGGGAAACATAGTGTTGAGTACTCTTATGTGACTGTCACAAGAATGGATGTAAGATATCTAGGAGGAGGGATTTGGAAGTTTGAAGTGTCCATTTGAGTGAATGACATGGTAAAAGGTACAAGTAGTGAACTTGCATGCTATATATTTATCCATGTTTGTATATGCTTGAGTGCATGGATTGAATGCGTTATAAGGTTGCTCGGTATGAAGACTGATATTAAGACCAAATAAATATGAATGAATGATATAAAAGTGTGCAAGTGATGAACATTTATGATGTATGAGAATATGTATACTAAAGGCATGATATAATTGCATGAATAAGTGAAATGTAAGGAAAGAATTGCACATGCTAGGATTGAATAAATACCATGGATGCCTGGTTGACTCTATTCTAAAGAGTCAAGACTATTTTTGTTTTGAATAATAGCATGTTGAGGATGTGTTCCAATTCCTCAGGAAAAGCTAGTATAAATTGATGAAATAGTAAATGTGCAGGGATGATTTGTTGTCATGATAAAAGGCAACATGATTATGCTTTTAAAGACTGCATGTAAATGATTGTGAACAACCATGAAATAATCAATTTTCAATAGATATGAAAATGAAACTATAAAGTGTGCCTACGGTGGAACACACACCGCATGCTAAATCATGTGATTAAAGCACGGTGTGAATGAAAAATTGATGGAATAAATGTGCATGTGTGAATGCACAATATAAATGTATAATAGAGATGCATGATGATAATTTATTATGGAATATTGGGTAATAATCTGAAATAAAAAGCTTAGGGTGACTCGAGGTTGAGGCCATCTCAGATAGTGATGGATATACAATAAGGAAGTTGCATGATGAGAGAGTTCCATGTGGAAGAATTTTGTGATAACTCTAAGAACATATTCATAATCTTAATGGTTGATGGGAAATTATATAATAGACTACAAATTCTATTTGTACAAGAATCTTGGACTACATTTTAAAATATCATGAATGAGAAAAAGGCATGCAAACGAATGTTGACTAATCTGATTTTCTCCTTGGTGAATATGTAGAATGCACCAGTTCTTAATTTGTGGGAAAAATATTATTGTTGTGGCATGGTGAATTTTCTAGGGAAGTCAAGATGAAACTTGGTTGAAACAACTCAAGAAACAGAGCAGGAAAAACCCAAGAGAGACAACTCGCTTGAGCAAAGGAGGATGAAAGGAGAAACACTTTCCTCTCTCCGAAAAATCTGATTTTCTTAAAAGAGTTATAAACTCCAAAGAGGAACAATTGTGAAAGAAAAGGAAAGTAAATCAATAAGTATGTTTAAATGAATAGGCTTGGTTGAGCCATGTTAAGTAAAGGTTGTGAGACCTTGGAAATAATTCAGCTAGACTGAAATTCATGGGTTGTGTAGAAGGATTTAGATAAGGGAAGAGTCCCTTAACCCTTTCCTTGTTGTTTATTGTGTTTTTTTGGGATGAGAAACTAATATGGTGATGGTTGGAGAATACACCATAACTGAATTATTTTATGGTTTCACTAGTGAGAACATTCAAGATTAATGTGATGAAGTACATGTAGATATGCTAGGACATATTTGATAATTCTAGTTGATTTAGATGATATGACCATGAATTTTATTTAACATGACTGCTAATATGTTTGTGATTGTGATGATGCATGTTAAGTGTAGGAAAATATTGGAGTTTTTAAGGAAGGACAACTACCAATGGATGAAAACCTCAGGAAGAGAATAAATTCAAAAGGGTTGTTGTTAAAATATTGATGAAGGGACTTTAGGGAGTCCCCATGAAGCACAACTGATGATGTAAAATAAGAAAGGGGTGTTGGAAGCTAGGAAGGTATAAATATTTTCATACTAGTATGGTAAATGGTATGAAGGGATTGGGTAAGAATACCTTCTGAGATATTTTATTATCTTATGATAAGCATGTGATTTTGAATGATCGTTGTATTCCATTGATACCCAAGTAGGGTATGATTCACGAAAGAAGAACTTGAAGGATAGAGGGAGGAGCCCTAGCAACGAAGGATGATTGAGATCATTGTAAGGAAATTCATGAACTAACAGTGTCATGGGTACATTAACGATTCAAGAGTGATTGGGAACAAGAGTGCTCATAAGAATCACATTGAATTGAATACATTGAGTAAATGCAGGTTTTCATGAGAGGTTAGGAAATGGACTGCCCATTATGGAAGCAGGACTTTCCAATACTCTACTAAAGTTGTAAAATGGTAAAGAGAGGAAGTGGGTGGTCATAAATGTCGACACCCTGGTTACCAATGAAGAAAGAATGCTTGAATGCGTTAATGTGAAAATTTTAGTTTCATGTATGTTGATTTGAGTTCATGATTAGTTGAAGGAGGAAAACACAGTCATTTTGTAAAAGTGAATGTGTATAAAGGAACCATGTGGAAAAATGTTGGTTGAGTTCCAACCCACCAAGGAAAAATGCCTAATCTAAAAAGTAATAATATGAAAATCAATGCAAGGGTGCATTTTGTGTGAAAGTGGTCATGGGCATTGGCACATTGATTAATTTAATTTGATGATTGATTGCATTTTGAAAGGCTTGGTATGCTAAAGCAATGCATGTGTAAGGAATGTTATTTCCTTTTGAGTAAATGAATGCAATTGTTAGTATGCACAAATTTTGAAATTGTTTGAAATCCATCACAAGTGTACAATGAGAGTGTAATGTGCATGAAAACTAATAATTTGTTTGGTTGTGTGAAGAATGAATTGCAGGAGGAATGGGTCTTCGATATGGCAGTTCTATAAGCCCATAAGGAATACCAAAAAAAAAAAAAAAAATGGATGTAAAAGAGTCAAACTTCCCAGGGAAAGAAGTCTCAGGCTTGTGAAATATGGTTCTTGTATGGAACAAATCTGAAAATGAAAATATGGAATTAAAAATCTGTGGGTAACATATTTGAAAGGAATTTTGATTGAAATAATGAAAGCATCTCATGATTTACTATATGCATGTGATATAGATGATATGGAAAGATATGTCATTGAGGGACAAATGATGGTTTTCAAGCTAGAAAGCATGGAAAAATGCTACTATTGTGACATCAGATCCATGTGATAAGCCATGATCATCATAGAATATGTTGTGTTGTGGTAGAACAAGCCATAGGGACACCTCAACAGAGCAAGTCATAGAGACGCCTTGGTTGTAAGACTTGATGAAGTCTCTGAGATTCTTCTTGTGCAATAAATCCTTAGAAAGGAAAGATGGATCACCTGAGGGATTGTATAACAGAGAATGGGATGCATGAGCCTAGGCATGGAGGGTGAGTGATCGAAAGGAAGAGGAGACTTCGATAATTCTTGTAAATTATTGGTTGGGATCATGCACACAATGGGTATGTCAAGGAAATAGTTGGTCAAGTTAGTAACACATCCAACTTGATGTGCATCCATGAAATTGCACAGATAAGTATTGTGTTGATGTGAATATTTCCTCTTGAGTTTTGAACAGTAATAAAAAAATTTGCATGAAATTTTGATTAATATTCTTATTGTTTGAAATTATTGTAGGCATGTGACAAAGTCCAAGATTATTGGAAAGGTCCAGACCAAGGAAGCGAAACAACATTGTTGAAGAACCTAAAATAAGAATAAATGACTTGTGTTGTCGAGATGCAAAGAATATCAAGGACGATATTTGATCTACATAGATATAGGTGGCCACCCACCTATTCCACTGGCTCAAAACAAATTTTTCCACCTTGGCAATTGTTCGACAGTACTTCAAGTCCCAAACTTCTAGGGTTGTTTTGAGGCCCTAAACGACGTTTTTTGGGGATTTTGGGCCCAAGAGACTACTAAACGCACTATCTTGGACTAGTCAAAAATAATTTTTCTCATTTATACCTTTACAATGGTGTATCAAGCGCCCCAAACAAAAATCATATGTAAAAGTTACGCCCCCGAGAAGTTGACATATCAACTACCCCCATCGGGGCCTGCAAACCTTTTGGATTTTCATCTTCCAAGGTTAGGGTTTTGGATTTTACTTATGTTAAAAAGGCCTTTGGAGACTCATTGTAACAATCATCTTTTGGCGAATGTAAGTAGCCGTCACATCTCTTCTCGGAGATAAGCTGCCACCATTTTGGAGATTCTTTCACTCTCTATTTCTATAGTTTTGTACATTTCTCTCATTGATAGAAATTTTGTATTACTGTATATTTGTGCCTCTTTTTATATATCTAATATACCTTTGTTATATTATTGGATATCTAATATATCTTTGTACATTTATTTATTATATCTCCACTATCATTTTGTGCTGAAAATAATCCAAATCAGTGGTATCAAAGCAGGCTTGTCTTGATCATTTTTTAGTGCATGTCCCCGACGAGGTCCAAGTATAGAAAGTTGGGTCTTGAGCTTATCTCTCTTGAGAAAAATTATTCTTGCATGCCCAAGAAACCCTCCATGGAATAAGAAAAGAAAAGTGATGGAGCAAAATATTTTATTAATATGTTGCTTGAGAAAGCTCTCACGTGACAGAGGGATGAAATGATGGATAATTTTTCCCACATCCTTCAATGTGGGTCAATAAAAACAGGTGCATCTCCATAAAGTGGTCAATTTGGAGGAACCACTCCTTTAAAGGTACAAGTTAATTTTGATATTCTTGTATTTGAAGGATAGATAGATGAAAATTCCCTAGAAAAATGGTTAAATATGCTAGAAGGTTATTTCTGTGTTCATAATTTCTCTGACAGGGAAAAGATCACCTTCACACTCCTTAAGGATCTCCCCCATGTCAAACATTGGTGGTAAATTTACTAGGATAAAAGTTTCACACAGGATTCTAGGATATATGGGGCTAAGCCCACTTGAGATTTGTTTGTGGATGCAGTCAAGGAACAACATTACCATGTTGGTAACTATGATGACCAGTACATGACATGGACCACACTACATCAATAGAGGGACCAAGCAGTGTCAGAGTTCACCAATACCTTCCATACCTTGCACACCAAGCTGGGTATCAAAGAGATTGAGTGACATTTTGTTCTGAAATACCATGGGGCTCTACACATATACATCCAAACTGAAATGGATTTTTTGGACATCTCATCATTGGGTGTTTCTTATCGATATGTTGTTAAAATAGAGTAGAAATTTAAGCACCGGAACAAGTGGGAGTTCAAGTATGTAAATCCACAACAACCAAAGTATGGTAAATACAATCCTAACAACCAGCCTTCAGAAAACCATTCCAAGCCACAGGAAAAGAAGGGTAACGGAAAGACGAAGAAGGACACTGGAAAATGGTGTGATTTCCACAAAATCCCCTAGCACAACATCGATGAATGTCTCTCAAAAAAATAATTGGTGGTTGAGATCAAAGAAAAGGATTTGAACCCTGATTTAGAATTTGATTCAAAAAATATTGGAAGAAGACAGATCATCGACGCAGACCCCATGGTTATTGTCCCAACCACAACAATTCAATCAAAAGAACCACCAGATCCTAAAGAGGAGTAGCACCTTTTTCATTCACAGATGTGGGTGAATGGGACCCCGTTGCATTTTATTGTTGATAGTGGAATCCAGAAGAAAATCATCTCAACAGAGGTCATCAATCAGTTAGGATTGTCGACAACACCACACCTGCAACATACAACATCAGGTGGCTTCGCCAGGGACGATATCTTTTTGTCATCCAGCAGTGTCGATTGTCATATGGCATCTAGCCCTTCAAGGATGAGGTATTATGTGATGTTACCCTATTGGATTTTTGTGATGTCCTTTTGGTCCAACCATATATATGGAAGTGCCATTTTATTTATGAGTCTCGACTTTGTAGTGTCATCTTTAATCTAGGGGGTCATCTCTACAGGATACTAGAGGTAGTTCCAACTATTGTCCCACCTAAATAATGTCGCAAGGTAGTATCTCATACGAAAAAATTCAACTTCTTCACAATTTGTTCAAAAGGTGCACAAAATGACATTGCAACCACTACAACCTCGGTACAAGCACCTTCTATCCAACAAAAGAAGATCGACAAGATTGAAGAAAAGAGAAAAGATTCATTCTACACACCATCATCCCATGTATTCATACTGGTTAAAAAGGTCCAACCCCTCCAACATCAAGTTTGCGACAACCTCCCACAAGCCAAGCAGTGCAATTTCTCCAGCAAGGAAAGCAGTTGACCAAGTTTCAATTTCATCAAACGCTTCCCCCTCTCTCCCGGAAACTCAACACAATGGAGACCATTTCTTCCTAAGGAGGGAGCATTTATCCAAATGGATATTGATGGCCACCCACCTATTCCATAGGCTCAAAATAGATTTTTCCATCTTGGCAATTGTTCGGTAATTTTTCGGGTCCCAAACTTCTAGGGCCATTTTGAGGCCCCAAATGACATTTTTGGGGATTTGAGGCCTATGCGAATACTAAAGGAAGTGGCCTAGGCTAGTTGAAAATCATTCTTCTTAGTTATACCTTTCCAACGGTGTATCAAGTGCCCCAAATAGAGATTGTATGCAAAAGTTACGCCCCCGGAAAGTTGGCATATCAACTACCCCCATAGGGGCCCGCAAACCTTTTGGATTTTCATCTTCCAGGGTTACGATTTTGGATTTTACTTATGCTAAAAATGAATTTGGAGCCTCATTGTAACAATCATCTTCTGGCGAATGCGAGTAGCCTTCACATCTCTTCTCAGAGATAAGTTGTCACTATTCTAGCGAGTCTTTTACTCTATATTTCTATAGTTTTGTACATTTCATTCATTAATAGAAATTGTGTATTATTGTATATATGTGCCTCTTTTTATATATCTGATATACCTTTGTTATATTATTAGATATCTAATATATCATTGTACATTTATTTATTATATCTCCACTCTCATTTCGTGCTGAAAATAATATGGATCAGTGTTCTTTTAAGGGGGATGAGATTCTAACACCCATGTTTTCCCCTACTTGTAAATATAATTATATTATTTCTAGAAGACTATGGAATGATTTGTTATTTATGTAAAAGGGAAAATGTTAAATGATTGTTGAAGAGTATTTCCTATATAAGTTATGATGTCATGAGAGGGAATGGTGAGGGGAACCGTGGCTAGTTGAGATGACCAATTTCATGTAGTACTCTGCTGGATTTAAAATACTCAGACCCAGAACAGTCCTTTACTCCGAAAAATCATAATTATCAGTCAAGTTGGTGGTTGGTTGGTCCTCCTTAGAAATAAATGAGAGGATGGGCATAGTACCCATCCGTAAAAAAATTATATGACCTATGAATTGGGGGATTTGACCCACGAAATCGTGTTGTAGAAGGAAAGAAAAAGGCAGAAATTTTTGGCAGAGAAGAGAGGAGACAAATAGTTGAGTTTGGGGACCAATTTTGAGTGGAGAGAGTGTGAGGAAATCCTCTAGTTATTAGCAGAATGGGGAGAAGTGAAGAAACATGTTTTCTGGGTGCAGGAACCATTGACAATTGTATTCAAATCAGGATGATAAATGGGGCTACAAACTTTTAGTGATTGGTTGAGAAATCACGAATGAATTAAGAGGGGAGAGTGATGATGGATTTTTGGGTAGTGAAAGGCCTCCCTTATGTTTTGTATGACAGTTTTTTAATATCTTTGTGGAAAGAGCAGCCCCATTGCCCAGTGGATTGAAGACTTAGCTTGTTTAGTTATTGTAAGTGAAGGAGAGTGGCCTTCATCTTGTCTCATATGTTGAATAAAAGAATTTCTTTCATGGAATCATACTCTAGATGGGGGGTGGCCAACTGAGAAAATACCAAGAGAAGATGTGTCTATGGTTGGGTGGAAAGTGAAACACCCTTCAGCAATTGCCAGTAATTTATAAACCTCAAATAAGTGGTTTTTGTGCCTTGTAATGCCATGGAAAGTTTACAAAATATTATGAAATTTATGTATTAGTTATTTGAAGATTTTTTCTTCTTAATCAAATAGTGGAAATGTCACTATAATTATTTGGATGATTGTGAATTTGAAAAATATATGGGAAAACACATTATGTGTTGGTTTTCTACCCATCTTTGTTTAGAAAGGGAGATTGTCAAAAAATGTTTGTCACTCATAGTATGAGCAGAGTGTTTGTTGGCCATTGAAATTCAATTATTTGTACAAATCCCAAAGTTTTAGTAAATACTAAGTCACTAAAGTCCTTACAGAAAAATCTTGGTAAAAGGGAATGAAATTGCTAATATAAACATGAAGATTGGTCATCTGGCCTTGGCTATTTTGTTGGCCTGAGAAATATGCTAAGCTTCAGGATTAGAGGGAAATGCATACCCCTGTTTGGCCATGAAATAATAAGCCAAATGTTGAAGAAAGACAAAGTATTTTTAAAATAATTAATGAGAAAAGAAGGATAAATTATGAATTGGATGCATTGTAATTAATTAAATTTCATTAGAATTTGGTAAAAAGAGGAAATTCGACCATGAATTACATAGTAAATTTGATGTCCAAATGGGAAAGATTTGGAAATAGTAACTAATACTTAAAAATAGCAAAGATATGTGTTGTAACCTAGATCTGCATCCCTGCCCTTTTCCCTCCTTTACCTTATCCATCCATCAATTCTGAGTTTTGTGGTTGTTTTCTTAGCTCATCATCCATTTTTCTTCATTCAACTTCATGACCCTTGCTCATCTGTACTTATTGCACACCATATGTTTTCTTTCTTGAAAAAGGATCGCATGTCCTAGTTTGAGTTTCAAATTATCGTCATCATATTTGTCACTAAAGTAGCATGCAGCAGGTCCACCAAGTCTTTTGTGTGTGCAGGAGATATCCAGGTTCAAAAATTCCATTGAAAGCTCGGTAATCTTCCGCAAAAGCTAGCAACAAATCAGATTAGGCCATGTCAGACTCGAAATACATGCAGACGGACAAACTGAGTCGACAGATGGACTGACTCGATGGACGGTGGATATCTGGCATTGAGTAGATCGACGGTTCTCGCTCATTCGGGATTATGAAGCATGAAAAGACATGATGTTTTGTCATGAGGCGCCTAATTCCCATGCTAATCTCTGTATGGTGGTAGCCCATCTCCTCCAGATCAATGGTCCTTATCCCATTTCGGACCCCCCAACCATTCTACCTTTAAAGGTGGGGGGTGGTGGGTCTAGACTAGTGGTTTCCCCACACTTGGGCCCACCTAACGTGGAACCTCCTCATGATTTCAGAACCCCCCTCTCTAATTCTCTTACCACCTACCCCCCCCCCCNGCCAGAATACCTCCTGATACTGCCCCTCTCACTGCGTGTCATTTTTCCTCCACTCATACTCTCGTCACCTCCACTCACATTCTCGATTCCTCTCTCCACATAGTCCACATCCACTCATATCATCTCCCATTGGATGCTTGACTCCACGTCTCCCTCCATGACCGTTGAACCAGCGACCTTTCTAGCAAATATTTTTGAAAGTACAGATGACAACTGACGAGTCGAAACGAAGTGCACTTAAAGGTCGAGAACTTTGTTGTAGACAGAGGATTATGTCTCGGTCTCAGTTACAGATCATTCCATAAATTTAGTGAAGAAGTAGAAGATCTTCCCATACAGCCAATTATCCTCCAGAAGCATCAAATCGCTGGCAGGCATGTGAGGGCTCAATACAGAACTTTGTTTTGTCACTCTTAGTTTTTCTGCCAATCATAGTTCATCCAATGCATGCATCAGTTCAGTCTCAGAGACTGTAGCAGTTTTTAGTTATTCAATTCCAGAATTATTTTAGATTAAATTAATAAGTGGTCTTTTGTGTGTGATAAGAACCACTCTCTTGGTTAAATTAAGTGTGAAGCGCACATTTTTGTACTCCATGCAATGTTTTAGTTGAATTAATAATTTGTTCTACAATCGGTTATATAGAGTTGGGTCTCAGTCCCAGATGGACAAGAACCTATGCAACTTTGTTAAATATGCAATCTTTGTATGTTTCAAGGGGGTGGGGAGTTTTGTAAGGAAAGTAGAAGTAGTAGAAGAATTGGATCAACTTAGTTAATTGTAAAGTTTTCTACCTAGTGAATATAAGTTGATGACAGTTTTGTTCTCTTACTCAAATCCTTATGTGTTGATTCTTATCTGGAATGCAGATTCTGTGTTGTGTCCAATGTACATTTCCTTATTCTTTCAACAATTGTTTTAGTTTATATTTTGTTGATTTTGCAACCTATTATATAGTTATTGTTCAGCGATAGGTCCACTATTTTGCAACCTATTGAATGATTTTCATACAGATGTTTTTCTAAGTCTTGATATATTATTTTAGGTCTTAGTTTTCACATAGCAAGTGATTCATTGCATTTCTGTTTATTGTTCCTTGTGTCTATATTTTCATATCCCTAACTGTCTATTAACACCCATACCATTAGAAAAGGAGAAACTACATTTATATTGAGTGGCCTGTCCAACCAGAGTACCATCTTTGAAAACCTATCCTTAAGCTGACCAACAAAAAACCAAATTACTAAAGAATGATCATTCCAAAACTGATAGGTGGTCTAGTTTTTCCCTTTAGCAGCCAGGTGCAGACCTTAGGACCAACATCTTCCAGCGCCATTGTCGGGGAATGGAGTAAGGAAATATATTTCCCTAGGAGAATTGTTACACATTATTTTGGTCACCCCAGTGTTCCACTAATAACATGTGTTCATGTTCCCATGAAAATATAAAAAGAGTCTTTCTCCATGAGGAAAGTGATTAGCTTTCTCTTCTAAAAAAACCTTATTAAGGAAGGTCGGCATACCCTGCAAAATGCATGGGGTGCGACGATGCCTGATCGTCGCCCCCTGCTCTAGAGCTAGACTGTGACATCTCCGCAGGCTGCACTATACCTAAGGTGCGACAATGCCAAAATCTAAGGAAAATTCAAACTTCACGAAAATTCTAGAAGGGGATCTTCTAGAAGATGAGGTGGCCTCCGAACGGTTTGGATATTACTCTCTTATCTAATTTGGTGGGATCATCCTAATATCCTCAGGCATCTCTCTTTCACACTATATAAAGAGGGATATCTCATGAAAAAGGCTAAGGTTGAATAGGCTAAGATTTGTATGGAGATTTATGCTTCCTCTTGAGGGCTTTGCTTTAGTTCTACAAGCTACATAGTGGATATTCTTCATTCCAAGGCTTTGGAGAAAGTGTGTGTGTTGGAGAAAAGTGCCATTGAAAGGGGACCTTGCGACATCAAGGATTTGGTTGTAATATCCACTTTCCTTTTAATATGATACGGCGATATGTTTCGTTCCCATAAAACTAGTCTTGTTTTATTGTATGATTCCTTTATCAGATACATAGGTTCTTGTTGACGATATTGTGTTGCTTTCACTTTGGTTGGCTTGTGTTCCCTTCTAGGTCCAATATCACAGGAGCATTGGAACATAGCTAGGATGGAAACGAAAATAGGAAATGACATTTAAAAGGTATGTTTTCTATCTATTCTTAATCAGTAAACTCAATAATTAGAGCCTAGCGAAAGTCTTATATTTTGTTCTGTTTTGTTCTAGTTTCCAGTGGAATCTAGGGAGATCTGTCTGTGTCCGCATTTACCGATTAATTGTATAATAAAATTGGCGACCATACTCAAGATATGACTCTCTTTTGGTTTTTTGCTTCTTATTTTCTTTTAGCCTTACTTCTTTTGGTTGAATTCATTCTCTGATTCTACGGCTGATCCATCTGGACTCCCTAGGTCTGAAAGTTCATTTAGATTGTTTCCTTTCTCCCATTTTTTTCCTTAGTTATAGATATCGTCTCATTGTACCATATATATAGCCTATGAAGACCTCAGACATTGCATCCTTCTTGTGCAATTCAGTGTGTCGACGTCGCACTGTGTCCTATTGGTAGTATGCAACGACCTTAGCTCATCGCACTATGCCCCACTGTCAGCCTGCAACGATTCCTGTAGGATTTGTTGGAATGAGCCAATTTTTATTTTTCACTCAGTTTTGCTTTAGTTGCCTGTGATGAACTTATGATACCAGTGATTGATTGATTTATGAGTTTAAATCTTGCATCTGATTGGTTTTCGGTGATTGAAAATCTTTCTTTATAAATTTTGCATTTTTTTCTTTTGATTCTTGTCGCAAGGATTAAATCTCTGGATTTTGATCTGAGTGCTTGTTTGACAAAGGGTCTTTGGTTTATTTAAAGTTTTGGATTGATTTCACTTTCCATATTGTTTGTTGATTGAGAGACATTTTTGTTTTTTCATTTGAAAAAAGTCTTTCTTATCTTTTTCATTTTTTTCTACATTACAAGTTTGATTTGGGAATTGTGTTGAGAGTGTGTTAATTTTCTTGGATTACACTTTCCTTTCATCATTGCATATCTGATTTTATTTAGGAAAGGAAGAAATGAAATCATTTATTCTTTTTAGTAATCTTTCATAAGAAAATTATTGCATTCAAAATACTTGATTAAGAGAGAAATTGGAAAATTTCATAGCTTATGATTATTTGGAGTTTTGTTCATTCGAAATTGAGAAATTGTATTTCGTAGATTTTGTACTTCAAAAGAAATACCTTCTCCCTAATGTAATTAGATTTAATCGAAATGAAAGATTTCACATTCATCTCTTCTTTCATTTTATTGGGTCAAGGTCATATACATCATCCGTTTCATTCTCGTCTCCCTTTTGAGTAAAAAACAACCTTTAAAATACAGCGTAATTTTAAAATTTATTAGAAAAAATTATTTTCTAGAAATTCTCTTCACCAACATTAGATAGGATAGCTCTTTGGAATAGGTTGTAAGGCACACTCTCCAAATCATCAAAACACACAATAGTATCTTGTGGTAGGGAGAGTTCAAATCCAATTGCTACATTTTGTCCTGGGAAGTCCTTCTAACACAAGGGTCAATCATGAGATCGCATTAGGACTGGCAAAGTTACTCACCCTGCTTTGTTGGTCTTAGTGTAGAGATTTTGCGTATTATTAGGGGTCACTTGAGATTATACCCATGATTATGTGTGGGAGCTTCTCGAGTTGATTTTGGGCTAGATACCCTGCCTTTGCGCGTGGATCGGATTGTCGATTGTTTCCCCAGGCATCATTGTTGTAGTTGGTAACCTTAGTGGCCTATCTCTTTAGGGTATTTACACGAGGTGACTGTGGAGGGGAAATTCTTCATGGTACTTGGATTAGACATTGTTCAAACTCACTTGAGCTCCTTGGATGGTATACCCACGATTATGTGTGGGAGTTTTCACCAAGGTGTAAGTCCGTTAAGAAAGTCGTCAACGTAACTTTTACACTTGCTTTATCCCAACCCCTTCTTGTCTTGATTTTGAGACGTTGGATTTCATCACCAACTAATGACTTTGAAATAAGAAGGTTTGTTTGCTTGGTTTGATTTCTAGATTTTATTAGTGAGTGTTGTTTGTTTCTCTAGTTGGCCATAGATTTTTTTCATTCTTTATTTGGTTCAGCCAACATCAGCCTTCATCGTTCACATAGGATGCAAGGACTATGCCCAAAAGATCTGGAAGGTCACCTTCCTTTGCTTCCTAACTCACCAGAGGGCTCTCCTAAGGGAGAAGTCAATAACGAAGTAGCCTCACAGGTTGGAAGTTCACACTCTTTAGAGGGATTCCAAATTGTTTCAGATTCGTTAGAGGCATTCTGACTTCCCCCAAATCCGTTATTTAGTATTCGAAAAGACACACATTTTCTTCGGATGAACTCATCGAGAGAAATTGTTGTTGTTGATAATACTAAAG
Source organism: Picea engelmannii (assembly GCA_009831015.1). Lineage (NCBI taxonomy): Eukaryota > Viridiplantae > Streptophyta > Pinopsida > Pinales > Pinaceae > Picea > Picea engelmannii. Next base: position 161,290 of record ML789905.1, on the reverse strand, counting down.
TACCTATTGGACCTAACGCGAAATCTAGAGTAGATGATCCAATTTTTCAAAGTGAATCCTTTAGAACCCTGTCTCACACTGCTGTAATTTTTAATCCTAGCTCTGCCCCTTCTTCAATACACGATCTTTATGGCGCACTAGGAATGGGTTATAATCAACCCATGGCATCGCAAGTGCATGAGATGTATGTTACATATACGGTACCTTTAGATCATTTTACTAGCATGACCAGTAGTGTCACTACAGTTTCATACCAATTGTCGGTTGTTTCTCATTCAATTCTTCCTCTCCAGATGTCATATTCTACTATGGTCCCACAAGCTACTATCATTTCTACCATAAATGTGGTTATCACTCAAGATCCTATTGGAACACCACTTCCGCTTAGACTGAATCCATCACTTCCCTTTGGGTACAATGCTTTGAACACTTCCATTGATATTCCTACTCAGAATCCATCTGGAGGGTCTAGACTTTTTGTTCCTCCTGGGTATAATGTTGCTAGTCAGTGTATTCCTACACCTACCCAGGTTCTCTCCAAAGGGCCTTATATTCTTCTTCCACCTTTGTTTGGAGGGTCTAATCATCCTGGCCCTAGTGGCTCCAATCCAGTTGGAGGCACCAAACATTATGTCACTTCTAGTTTTCAAATTCATGCTAGAGGTCAACCTCAAGTTGGGGGGAAAACCCAATTTGGGGGGCAACCTCAGATTGGGGGACAACCTTAACTTAGGGGGAAACCTCAAGTTGGATTCCATAACCCAGTTTATGGAAAAAATACACATGTGGTACAATATCAACCTTGGAATCTTCCTTTCCAAGGGAATCAACAACTGTCTCAGGGGAAACATCCTCAAGTTAATTCTTGTGTACCCCCTAATCTCATTCAACCGTATATAGGTTCTATGAATCCTGCCTGGGGTCAAAATTTTCAGTCTAATGTTCCTTTCCAAGGGAACATACCTAATATTAATCAAAACCCTCCACAACTGAATCTGTCAAGACTGTCTAACTATCTACAGACAACTTATGGTCCTACTGGTATACCTACAGGGCTTCCTCCTCAAAACTACCAGTTTCCTCAAGTGAACAGACAGTTGCCTTTTCTAGTCACTTTGGATTTACCGGATTTGTCTAGGATTTTGAATGATCCTATTTTTCATTCTCCTTATTGGCCCTTCATGCCGACCAAGTTACCATATGACATCCATAAATTTGACGGTTGATCGAGAGAAGACCCAAATAATCATGTTATGACTTTCCATCTTTGGTGTTCATCCAACTCATTGATGGATGACTCCATAATATTACAACTTTTCCAACGAACTCTCACGAGTTCGACAACAAAATGGTACATTGATTTACTATGAGGATTCTTTAACAAATTTAATACCTTAGCCATGGCCTTCTTAATGTATTATCAGTTGTCAATTCGATATGAGATAGGAACTGAAATTTTGAGTTCTTTTAAATAATCTTCTTCCACTCATATTTTTGATCACATCCATGAGTGGAGGAGGAGAAGACGCTTAATCAAAGTTCCCCTTCATGATCAAATAATGGATGAGTGGGTCACCAAATCACTCATTAGGCCCATACCCCATGATGTGGCCATGGGAGGTGTCTTCACTGAAGAACATGTGATTAGTCCTGCTCAATATCTAGATCTCGTTTATTTGAAAATGGGCACACTTTACAACTTGATCCCTGATGTTCCTTGTCCTTCCACGAATCCTACCCCAACACCTCCAGTAGCTTCTCATGTTGTTGATGTTGTGATTGGCACCTTTCATGTTGAGACTCAGTCTATAATACATGTCAGTCATACCAATCCCAAGTCTACCACTTCTAATGTACAAAATACTTCTACTCCAACTCCTTCTGCCAGTAAAACTTCTGAAGTTAATTCAGTTCAATATACACCTACCAGTAAAAATCAAAATAAAAAGAAGGGGAAGGGTAAGAATAAGGAGGAAAAAAATAACAATCAACAATATGAGAAGTCCAAAATCTAGCCCGATGATGAGAAAGATAAATGTAAACCTCATTACCCTTGTCTTATTTTTGGTGATGATCATTACACGAAGGATTGTCCATGACGCACCGAGGTTACTAAGTTCCTCCAAGGGACCGAGAATCCTCCCACACCTGTCGTTTTGTCACAACTTTTCCCTTCTCAGCAACAGGCCCAATTGGTCATTCATGACCAACCCTCTCCTTCTACCTCATCATATGTCCTTATGTGCACTGGTGACTCCAATAAGAATGAAGTTGCATTCGCAACTCAAGCCAAAGATTACTCTCCATCAAAAGAGAAAGTTGATGATATACCACCTTCGTTGGTTCAAATTCCACCTCCAACTTCACCTCCAAATGGTCCTCTTCATCTCGAACGAATGCGTCTTGATACATTTCTTCACCCTCCTCCCAAGGGAGTTGTTCTAAATTATTCATTTAATCCTCACAGACATGCTTCCCAAAACTACATTATTGTAGAATACCTTGCGCAAGAACCCTCTATGATGTTGGCTCTCGAAGTCCTTCAAAGTCCTCCTACTCAACGGAAGGTGTTGTTAAAGGATATTGGTGGAATTGATCTTAACGATACTAATTTAATAATATTTGACTTGGAAGATCATATTCCAAGGCTTCCTCCTCAATTAGCGTTTCAGATCCAAGTTGTTGTGGAAAAAAAGAATATATGTCGAACCATTATTGATGAAGGTGCCTCGAATTGTGTTATGTTCGTTACTTGTTGGAAAGCTATTGGCTCTCCTACCCTTACTGAGTCATGCAATACTCTTAAGGCCTTCAATGGTATATTTTTTAAACCTTATGGTATTCTTCCTTCATTGTCTATTACGTTGGAAGGTAAATTGGTCAATGTTGAGGTTGAGATCTTTGATACGCCTATTGATTATAACCTTCTACTTGGTCGTAGCTGGATTGATTCCATGCGCGCAGTTGTGTCTACCATTTTTTGTGTGTTACGTTTCCCACACCAAGGAAAGGTTGTTATTGTTGACCAACTAGCCTTATTTAATTCTGATTCCCATACTAGAAACATACCTTTATCTTGAAAACACCTCCCGGTTATGAGAATGTCAACGTGGATATTTTAAAAGATTCCACTTTGATGGGTACATTTCCTATTCCACCACCCGATATTCCTCCTCCTTTTGTCTCTTCGATTAACATGATATCAATCGTTGTTCATGAAACCCCCGAGTCATATGACCTGTGGATAGTACCTAACTCTGGTGATTATCTTTGTTACGATGACCATATGCCTTTAAGTCCGGTCGAATCCACTTATCAAGCTATTCAATCGACAACTCCTTCTTCTCCTTCTCTCTATGATACATCTCCTGATTTGTTTCACGTGATCTTTCCTAATGATGAGATGATCATGTCAGTCATATATATGGAAGATACCCCATGGGATGATGGGAATCATCAATCTATTCTCTTCCTAGAACATGATACCATAGAGAGCTACCAACGGATTTCGACTTCTTCGACCATTGTTGTTATTTATTTTGTTCCTGAGTCAACACATGATGTTTTGTACGAAGGGAAATTGAGAAATATTCCACCTACCATTCCTCTTGACATATCAATTAAACCCGGAGTCGTGGAAAATGTTCATATTGGTGCCTCATGTTCTACTGATGAGGTTTGCACTTATAAGTCCCTTTTTCAAGAATTTGGTGACGTTTATGCCTGGAGTTATGAAAAATGCCAAGTATTGATCCTTATATTGTTGTGCATGAGATTAAGACATATCCAGATGCTAAACCCCTTCGGCAAAGACTTCATCCATTACATCCATGTAAAGTTGTTGCTATCAAGCTTGAAGTTGAAAAAATTCATAAAGTTGGCTTTGTCTATCCTGTGGCTTTGACTGATTGGGTATCCAATATTTTTCCGGTAAATAAGAAACAAGGCATGATCCGCGTTTGTGTATATTAGAGGGATATAAATAAATTTTGTCCTAAGGACAATTATCCAACCCCTTTCGAACCCCTTTCGTCGACCAGATCGTTGACGACTATGCCAGGAGTGAAATCTTCTCCTTGATGGGTGGTTTCTCCAGCTATAATCAAATCAATATTTTACAAGCGGATCAACACAAGGCTGCTTTTATTTTCCCTTGGGGAACCTTTTCCTACTGTAAATTACCCATTGGTCTAAACAATGTTGGTGTGACCTTTCAACGCGCTATGTCTTATCCTTTTCATGACATTAAGCACATTGTACAACCCTATCTAGATGATCTACCGGTGCATTCCATGTGTCATCAAGATCACCCAACACATTTATGGGCCATTTTCCTACGTTGTCATTATTATCGCATACGTTTGAATCCACACACACGTGTTTTTTGTGTGGAATTCGGCTGACTTCTTGGTTTTATTGTGTCTATACACGGGATTCAAGTAGACCCCTTGAAGGTTGAGGCTATTCTCAATCTACCTCCTCCTTCCACACTACGCCAGCTCCAAATTTTGCAAGGGAAGGTAAACTTTTTGTGTCGATTCATCCCCAATTACGCTAAATTAACGAAAGGATTTACTCAGCTCCTCAAGAAAGGTTACGATTTTGTATGGAACGATACTGCAAACAAATCCTTTGAAACTTTGAAACTTTCCTTAACCCGTACACCATTGTTGTTTCCCCCTGACTATAGCTGAGATTATTTCTTGTAATTAGTTTCTTCAGACTCTACCATTACTATGGTCTTATTCCAAGAGTATGATTCACACAATGAACATGTGATATTCTATTTGAGTCAGAGTCTCACGACTATCGAAACCAAATACCTACATGTGGAGAAGTTGGCCTTGGCAGTTGTTCAAGTTGTTCAACATTTTCATCACTACATCTTATTAAGTAGAACCACAGTCATTTTCGACTGCAACCCCATGCATCATATCCTTACTCGACAATTACTGGGGGAGAAAGTACTCTAAATGGATAGTTATTCTCCAAGAGTTCGACTTGGAGTTTGAACGTGCCAAGTCAAAGAAGTATTTGGTTTTTTTCGAATTGATATGTGACCTTCCCTCTACTGAGACAGAAAATGTGGTAGAGGATTCTTTACCTAACGAATCCCTCTTTCTAATCAGTTATGATGACGTATGGTACGAAGATATTATCATCTATCTCCAGACTCAAAAAATTTGGCCTGGTCTTTCTAGTACAGATCATCGTCACATACGGTATCAAGCCCGTCAATACATCATCCTTGGTGATACCCTTTACCGTCATGGTATGGATTCCATATTTCAACGATGTCTCACCTACGATGAAGCCGATAAATCTTTGAATGACTGTCACTCTAGATCATGTGGTGATCATATGTCTAGGTATGCCACTTCCCAAAAGATCTTACGAGCTCGATATTGTTGGCCATCATTCTTTGAGGATTGCATTATTGTCGTCTAGAAATGTCGCGCTTGTCAAATTTACAACAATAAAATATGATCTCACCCTGCTCCTATTCACCCTATAGTTTACGTTGGTCCATTCACCAAATGGGGCTTTGAATTCATGACATGTAACCCTCACTCATCCGGGGGGAATGGATACATTATTGTAACTATGGATTATTTTACTAAGTGGGTCGAGGCAATGTCTGCATTTGATAACACTAGGAAAATTGTTCCTTTGTTCATATTCAATCATATCATTACTAGATTTGGTGTCCCTCAAGCCATCGCTACTAATCACAGTAGTCATTTTTGCAATTTTATGATGTTTGAACTTACTGAAAAGTTGGGTCTTCACCATGAAAACTCAACCCCCTATTATCCACAAGTCAATGTCTAGGTTGAGGCAATTAACAAAATTCTCACTACTATGCTTCGACGGATGGTAGAAATTCATAAATCAAATTGGCACATGATGTTGTTCTCGGCATTATGGGCCTATCGGACATCCATTAAGTCTGCCATGGGATTCACACCTTTCCAGTTAGTATATGGTATCAAAGCAATTTTTTCGATTGAATGTGAAATACCATCTTTGAAACTAGTCGTTGAACTTCTCCCTAACACCTATGTTGAAGAGGAGTGTCTTTTGTATTTGATGCAATTAGATGAAACCCGTCGTGATGTTTCCTTAGTTATTGAAACTCAGAAAAAACATGTTAAAGCCCAATATGACAAAGATTTCAAGCCACGTGTTTTTTTTTAAGGTGATCTAGTTCTTCTTTACGAGCAAGATCGTGATTTGCTAGGGGCCGGTAAATTCGAGCCCATGTGGTGGGGTCCTTATATTTTCAAATGAGCGTTGGAGAAGGGAGCTTATGAGCTAGTAGATTATGATGGAGTTCCTTTGAATGAACCCAGAAATGGTCTTTACTTGAAGAAGTATTATTCTTAAATCACCTTTGCATGAGCGTTGTGTATTTTTAGTGTATCATACTCTTGTGTGATTTTTCGTTGTTTGGTTCCACCTTTTGAATGCTTACCTTACATTGTGCTTGGTTTCCATATGTTGGTGTCTTCACTACCCTACCTTGGCTTCACTGATGGCACTAGTCACAGTACTCCAAACCTAGCATTTCTTGCTTGGGCAATCTATGCACCTACGGATGAATTGATTAGTCTACACTGTGTATGCCTTGGTCGTGCAACCAACAATATCGCGGAATACAGTGCAGTCATCTAATTATTGACTGACATTGTTTCACTTGGAATCCATCATCTTATTGTACGACTTGATTCACAGTTAGTGGTACTACAGTTGAGTAATGTTTATTCTATCCGAAGTCCTACGTTGTTAAGGGTATATTTACAAATTCGTCTCTTGGAACATCATTTTGATTACATTGAATATCAACACATTCTTAGATGTATAAATCCATTAACATATGCATTGGCTAATTATGTGTTAGACATACATTTGAGACATTTATAAAATCCAATCACATTTTTGTACATAAAACAAGTAAGCCAGTAGGAACCTCATATTAATAACAATAAAAGTTTACAAAAATTGTTTTTGTCCGAAGACCAAAATATCAAAAATGTGAAGCACATGGCTTCATATACAATAGAGAATCAAGGATGTTTCTCACTATAACACGAATTCCCGTGCTATTCTATGGAGCAGTTGACCAATGGATGCAAACATGCCCACTATGTGGCGTTGATAGTGCCTAGGAATATCATCGATAGAGGCATATGGGATATTCATTGTGAGTCCCTACAGATTTTGTTCTATGGTCTCGAAGTTAGTAGCAGCTACTCCTGCTACAACACCTCTCTCCCCTCGCCTCTCAATAGGGGATGAACCTAGAGGATAATAAGGTCCCACATCTGCATTTCCGAAGAGAATTTGATTAGTCATCGGATAAACAACATAAAAAACATTTTATATCTTTAAAAATAACAAAAACATGATATAAAAAAAAATTATTTCTTACCTATGTCCCCCCATTGGGAACCTTCGAGAAGAGCTAGGTCCAGATCTACACGGAATACTAGCCCGACATATGCATAATCATCGACCATGAGCATTTGAGTTCTCAACCAGTCGAAGAAGACATCGTTATACTTAACGATGGGACCAACTGCATGTCGGGCCATAAGGTACACCCACCTCTTCATTCTCATATTTTGTGGAGTAGTTATACCCCACTCTACCTGCAAGCGTAAAACTGGGACCCACTCCAGTAAGAAAGATACCAAAATTGACCCGTATCTGAATTGTTTCAACCCACCACTTCTGCACTTGGTAAGTTGTTTTTTCATACTTTTAAGAACCCCTTCACACTAGTTGAAGACTCGAGGTTTCATAAACTCCAATGCATATTGAAAATAGCTTTGCAGAGCCATGTGGGGAGTTTCACTCCCTACCATGCGCATGATAGTATAGAGGATGGTCCGTAGAGGAAAGTCTCGGAAATCCCTAATAGTGACTTTACCACTATGTTTCTGGGTACCCGACACACAATGTTCACTGATGTAGTGGTTCATAGGGTCACTACCACCCTTACTACCTGTAATTGGCACCCGTGATCCATGGTGAGACAGTCATGTTAGGAAATATATATCCTTGATATCTATAGTGAGTGTGTGGGCACCCACATTAAATGCTTTCTCATTCACATCCCACATGTGAACTAGGTATTCAAGTAGTATCAGTTGGGCCCTCATACCCTAAATCTTGAATAATTTCAACAACCCACAATGTCGAAGGGCCATAACTATTCCCGAGTCATTCCCGATGAAGTAGTCTTCTTCTTCGTTCTCTCTCTGGTGCCATTCCAACATCTTGACTATGGAAGACCTGCCAAGGAACCATAAAAAGAGATTAGCATCATAATTTTATTTCCTGGAGGGTTTTTCTTGTTGGATTCATCTTTAAAATCATTTTGGGTTGCGGTCATCGTAGGCCTGTGCATTTTCATAGTGTGGAGTCGTCACACCCTATATTTAGGGTCAACTGCGGTGATCCTAGATCATCACAAGTCTCGATATAGGGCACCTACGATGACCGCAATGCATGGGTAACCTCAAAAAACCAACCCAAAAGCACATTTTCAACCAATGAAAATCAATTTTTAATCCATGAAAAGATGGAGGAGATGAAGATTACCTTTTCTACGGAGACGATTCTTGAAATGATCAGTCGTGCACTCCGCAATCTGCAGTTGAAAATCGAGGTAAAAAGAGGGTTTGGACAAATGTTTGAGTGAAGTTATAAATGAAATAGTGAAATGTGGTTTTTTACCCATTTTATTGATTTTTATTACTATTCATTAGAATATTATATTATTTTTTATGCTTCATCCAAACCCTACAGTTCTAACAACTTTATAAGTGGTTCAATTTTGGAGATTAAAAGTCTATAGGTGAAACATTGGAACAACAGTCCGCTTTTTTGGTTTTTTTTTATATATTTGTCGCATGTATAGATCCTTTTAGGGTTTTTCAGGAAAAACTCTGAGCGAAGTCTTAATTATTTCTCACGCTCATAAAACTATGAGAATGTAATCGAGTAGTCTTTTGTCATTTTTTCGAACTCGTAATGGTGACATGGAAAATGAAACCTATAAATTATCCTTTAAGCTCTTTTCACACTCCCTAAACATGAAAAGATTGTCGAGGGACCTTATTCTTTTCATGCTCGTAAAAGTATTTGAAGAAAACATCTAATGAGAAGTATATTATCACTTTTTCGGTCTCGTTAGATTAATTTACAAAAAAGGACCTGATGGAGTTCTCTTTAAGTGTTTTTCAGACCCTCTAAAATTGAAAAACCCCTGATTTTTCTCTCTTTGGACTCATTAAATAAAGATTGAAAGACCCACATGGGATCGAACCACTCCTTCTTAGGGTTCGTTAAACATACTCTGAGGGACTCATCTGAAGGATGAGCTTACATCAACAAACATATGTTATCCTACTCAAGCTTGCGTAAAAATAAAGAGGTACTCGCCAGAAATGGTGGGGGGGAATTGGGAAAAGAATGTGTCTCTGTATTTGTGTTAGTGGCAGTAATAGTCGCTCTTGAACATGACACCCCCCTTCATCATTGTATCCAGGTTGGAAAATCCAGTTGTCTCTCGTTTGACCATCTGCATGTCCATATGTTGGGTCCTCCTTGATTCAATGCTTCCAAGATCATTTTCGTTCATTCATGTTTTCAAGAGAAGTCCAACCGAAACAAGCCTTCTATTGAGTCGGACATCTGAGTAACATTTAAGGATGAAATATCGGTGCCCAGAAAAGGATTCAACAAATCTAAATCTAAAAATAGAAAATCCAAGAAGGCTCATCCTGACCCTACGAAGGACACAGTAGTCTTTGAGACAAAAAGGAAACTAAGGAAATCCATCGTAGCTCAGATATATACCTCACCCCTCAAGGGAAAATTTGCACACAAAGATCCTACGTCTAATCACAATCAAAAGTAGCTTGAATTTGCTATCCCTAAGAATCATAATTCCAAATATGCTCAGACATATCCAACTCTTGATTCTACCTCATCATCCAATCCTTCATCCACCCATGTATCTCCCATAAATCTTCATATTCCTACTATTCAATCCATGGTTGTTAACATGATGGATATCATAATTGTTGCCAGATATGCACCCCTAGTGCTTCCTATAGGCTTACATGCACTCCCAGCCATATATTACATGAAATATTTACCAAGATATAATGGGGAAGGTGATGTAACTTTTGAGGAACATCTGCTAGCCTTCTACAACTTTGCATACAACTTTAACATTGAATATGCAAATGTGTGGATGAGGTTTTTTGTGCAGATCCTGGATGGGGAAGTAAGAAAATTGTTCAGGGGTCGTCCTCCAGCCTCCATTGCAGATATTGAGGAGTTGTATGAAACTTTCATAAAACAATGGGGATATAGGAGAGATTATATCTACTACATCACCGATTTGGGGCCCTAAAGAGAAAGAATGGTGAATCTATTTCAGATTTCACCAAGAGAATAAATAAGATGTATGGCAGAATTCCAGATGAGATAAAACCAGATGAAGCCTCTGCCAAGATCACTTATGCCAATGCATTTGATGCAAAGTTCTCCCTCCTTTTGAGGGAAAGAAGATCCACCACACTGTTGTCCATGCAGGAAGAAGCCATTGGGGTTGAATCTAACATCTTGGCATTAGACAGGTTAAAGACTAGATCGGATAAAGACAAGAAGAAACCGAGAGAGGATTCCCCTGCCTCCTCTAACCTAGCCATGTATGATCCCAAACTTGATGAAATGACCAAAAATTTGAAGGATCTAACATATGAAATAGCTAAGTTGAAGTGGGAATCTAAACAGCTAAACAGAGCTTTTCAAGGAGATGTAAATAGAAATCCAAACCAATTTAGAAGGCCTAATGATACCCCTCAAATAATGCAGAGAGAAAGGAGAAATGTTGATTATCAAAGGGTAGTGCCTCCTTTCCAAAACAATAATATTGAGGGGATGGATGCAGACAACGATGTTGTGGATGATATTGTTGTTCTTTTCAATGAAACATATTATTATACCAGTCACTTAACACAACAATAATATGAGGTAGCACAACTATCAAAACAGTTTGATAATCAGATAGGGGAAGAGGGAGTTATTTAAGACCAACCCCAGAATAAATATGATTTGAGGACAAGAGAAGGGGTTATCAAAGCCACTAACTCATATCAAAATAAACAGGTTGAATTACCTCCCAAGCCAAATCCAAGTAAAGGTATGTCATCTAAAGCTCATCCACTACCCCCATATAAACCTCCAATCTCTTAAATAAAGGAAGTTGATAGGCCACCAACCTCTTTCATCTTATAATATGAATTGAGCAAGATCAAGATCCATGTGCCTTTGACATAATTGATGAAGAATGAACCTTTCAAAAAATCTATCATGAAAGTTTTGCAGCCAACCGCTCCTAGTGTATATTCTGATGTAATCAGTTTGCAGGATGAAAACCCAGCCATTATAGTGGGTCCACACATTGAGGATGGCTCTGATGCTTCTCCATCATTCTACATATCTTTAAATGTTCATGAAAATATCATGCATAATTGTCTTATGGAATTAGGAGCCTCACACAATGTTATGCCCAAATTTGCTATGGGCGAACTAGGTCTAGAGATCATCAAACCTTACCAAGACCTGTATTCCTTTGATTCTAAGAAAGTGAAATGTTTGGGATTGATAAAGGATATGGTGGTTTCTTTGGCACAGTTACCCATGAAGAGTGTAGTGATGGACATTGTGGTGGCTCACATTACCCCAAATTTTGGTATGCTCTTATCCAGAACTTGGGCTAACAAGGTTGGAGGATCATTGCAAATGGACCTCACTTATGCCACCATCCCTGTGTTTGGAGGAGAACATAGGAGGCTATACAAAGAGGTAAGGTTAGCCTACATTGTCAGTGATCATCAGAACCCAAGTAATCACCCCATTTATGTTGTTGAGGATGAGATTGGTTCATTTGTTTTTCATTTAAATAATGATGAACCTGAAATATCAGTTAGCCAATGCAAAGGTCAGCCATGACAAGTCAGCAAAGCAACATATGGAAAATGTATTTTGATGGCTCTTCATATAAGGAAGGATCAGGTGCATGTATACTCCTTATTTCCCCTTTGGAAGAGGTAATCACACTCTCTTATAAGACGGAGTTTGAAACTACTAATAATATAGTTGAATATGAAGCTTTGGTGCTAGGATTGAGGGTTGCCAAAGACATGGCCATTGTTTATCTAGCATTTTTTGTTGATTCTAAGTTGATCATCAATCAAGTGAGGAACATCTATCAGGAAAAGAAATAGAGGCTCAAGCAATACATAAATGAGGTATGGGATCTGATCCATAATTTCTTTTTAGAATTTAACATTTCTTTCTTTCCCAGAGAGTAGAATCAGAAGGCAGATTCTCTGACCTTAACTACTAGCACTTTTAGGCCTCCAATTGGCCCAAATATTAAATATCGGGTGGACATCAGGCATCGAACCACCATACCAGACAATGTAAGGCACTGGAAATTCTTTAGTGATGATCTAGAGATGCAGAAATTTCTACACACCATTGGCGAATTCTCCAATATCTCAATTGATCAAGAAAGTCAAGAAGGTGAAAATGAGGAATTAGAAGATCAACAAACATCTCATATGTTGAAGACAGTAGTTGGTCATGATATTGTGGAAATTAAAACCAATCACATTCCAAGAGGACTCGTGCCATTGGAAAAAAAAATTGACAGTAATGATGTCTACAGAGGAGCTTCCATGAAGAATCAAGAAGAAGAGATAACAAATTGCAATATTGGGACCATTGAGAATCCCAAGATCATCAAGTTGTCTAATGCAATAGTTGCAGAACAAAAGGGTGAGTATGACAGTCTCATAAAAGGTTTGTTGATATTTTTGCATGGTCCTACGAAGATTTAAAGACATTTGACGTTGACATCATCCAACATAAGATCCATCTAAAGGTTGGCTCCAAGCCATTCAAATAGAAGATTCGACAATTTAATCCCATGCTAATTTCCATAATTGAGAAAGATTTGAAAAGAATGTTGGATGAAAATATTATTGTACCATTGAGGTACTCAAACTGGGCATCCAACTTAGTACCCGTAAGTAAGAAAAATGGGGATATACACTTGTGTGTCGATTTCGTAAATCTCAACAAGTGTTCTCTTAAGTACAATTACCCCCTCCCTAAGATGGATCATATTTTACATAGGGTGGTAGGTGCACACAAAATTTCCTTGTTAGATGGATACTCTGGTTATAAACAGATAGCAGTGTGCAAGGAGTATAAAGAAAAAACAACATTCACCACCGCATGGGGAACATTCATGTACGACAAGATGCCTTTTGGGTTGACGAACACAGGGACCACCTTTCAGAGGGCCATGGACATATATTTCATGGGGGAAAAGGATACATTTATGGTTATATACTTGGATGACATCACCATTTTCTCCAAGTATGATGATGAGCATTTGCAGCATCTAGAACAGGTTTTCAAGAAATGCAGGAGATATGGAATATCTTTGAATCCTAGGAAGTCTCACTTTGTCATGCCAAAGGAAAACTCTTGGGCCACATCATATCAGCAGGAGGTATAAAAATTTATCCAAAGAGGATTTGTGCCATTCAAGAGATTGAGATCCCCAGAAATAAAAAGTCTATCCAGTCTTTTATTGTCAATATAAAATTCCTCAGACATTTTGTGCCAAATTTTGTCGAAATTTTGAATCCTATCACTAACATGTTGAAGAAATATAATGTGATAAAATGGTCACTAGAGGAAAAATCATAATTCCTAAGGATCAAGCCGGATTTAGTTGAAGCCCCATGTATTATCCATCCCTGACTATACCAAATATTTCTTCATCTTCTCTTTTGCTTCGGAGGAGACCATTGTTGTTGTGCTACTGCAAAAAAATGAAGAAGGACATGAACAACCCATAGCATTTTTTAGCAGAGCTCTCCAAGATGTTGAGCTGAAGTATGATATACTAGAGAAGCAAGCTTATTCACTGGTCAAAGCACTCAAATCCTTCAGGGTTTATGTGTTACAGTCTAGCATAACAACCTTTGTTCCTAGCAACAGTGTCAAAGAGATTTTGGTTCAGCCAGGCAGTGAGGGAAAAAGAGGGAAGTGGATCGTCAAACTATTGGAGTATGACTTGCACATAAATCCCACCAAGTTGATCAAGGGACAAGGACTTGCCAATTTGTTATCATAATCAAAATGTAAGGTGATATAATTGCATCAAATCTTCATCCAATCAAACACACCCCTCATACAGCCTGGACAAAATAGCTTACATGTATTTGAAAAATACTCTTCACCTTGGTATAAAAACATCATTTATTTTTGTAGCATTTGGAATGTCCACCAGATGTCAAAAATACAAAGGCCAGGTCTCTCAAATTGAAGGTTATCAAATTATGCATTTCAAACCAGAGCTTGTATTGGACGGATCCTTCTGGAATCCTATTAAAATGACTTGATAAAAATGAATCTAAACAAGTCAAAACAGAAATGCATAGAGGAGTATGTGGAGGACACCATCATGGGAAGGCCACAGCTCTCAATATCGTGAGGGTAGGATACTACTGTCCCACCCTTTTCTCTGATGTGTTTTCTATTGTCAGGGCCTGCAATGAATGTCAGATGTTTGCAGGGAAACATAATTTATTGTCACTACCCCTAAAACCTATCATTTCCAGTGGTCCATTTCAGCAATGGGGGTTAGAATTCATAGGAGAGATAAATCCACCCTCATGTGGATAGCACAAGTGGATCCTCAGTGTCATCGAGTACTTCACCAAGTGGATTGAGGTTGTACCCACTAGGAATTCCATTGACAAGGTGATCATGAATTTCCTGGAAACTAATATTTTTTCCATGTTTGGCTGCCCCAGCAAGCTTGTGACAGAAAATTCCCAAGAATTCAAGTCCAAAGCCATGACTGACTTATGTGGCAGCCATAACATTTCATTGACACATTCCACACCCTATTACCCTCAAGGGAATGGTTTGGCAGAATCATCAAATAAAAATCTCATCGGGATTATCAAAAATTTGTTGACTGAAAACAAGAAATCATGGAACTCTAAATTCAAGTATGTTTTGTGGGACGACAGAATCAGCACCAAGAAGTCTTTGGGAACCTCACCATTTCATCTTGTTTATGGCATAGACATTGTTTTTCCCACTCAGCTCGGTATACCAGTCTTAAAATTCTTATAGGAAGAGATTGAAGAGCCAAATGACATTAAAAGGAGAATCTTCCATATTATAGAAGTTCAACAAAAGAGAGAAGCATTGGATCATAGGACAAAATCATACTAGAACAAGATCAAATCAACTTTTGACAAGAAAACCAAGAAGGAAATCTTTCAAAAAGGTGACTTGGTCTTGAGGTGGGATGCCATAATGGGTGACAAGTCCAAGCATGGTAAGTTTGACAACCTATGGTTTGGTCCTTTTAAGGTGGTTGAAGTTATGGACAACAACACATTTATCTTGCACAATCTAGATGATATAGAGATCTTTGGAGGCCCAGTAAATGGGCGCTTCCTGAAACACTATTTTGTTTAAGGATGAGGGAAAGTCCCTCTTGTATCATAGATTCTTTCCTTTTATTTTTGCATTTGATTACTTAGTTGTGTGTGAATAAAGACTCCATATCTCAACAAAGGCACGGGGGTGTAGTTGTGGTTTTCAGTTCAATAAAATGCATGGCTGAGGGATAGTAGCAGATGCACAGGGTTGGCAGACAACAATAGAGGTAAGTGAAGAAGGTGAGAATAGTATTTAATCCCAGGCACTAATATACAGTTCTTATCACCTCACAGGGACGTGTTATCCTCAATTGGAGCCAATGTTGTAACCTAGGTTTGTACCCCTGCCCTTTTCACTTCGTTACCCTATCCATCTATCAATTATGATTTGTGTGGTTTCTTTATTAGCTTATCCTCCATTTTTATTCATTCAGCTTCATGACCCTTTCTCATCTGTACTTATTGTGCATGTAACAACCTCCTCGTTACGACGACCCAACTCTAGTAACTAGTGCAAAAAAAAAAATTGTGTGTGTGTTTAAAAAGTGTGTGTGTGCGTGTAACAAGGAAACAATCAACGCATTCGACTCTGCGTTGCCACCCGACGACGAATAAGATGCAACCATGATGAACATAAAAATACGACAAGGATGCGCGATAAGTAACTGCATGCATAAACGACGATCACACGACGATAAGTAGAACTGACTACCAGCCTGTCCTACCCTGCAATGGTTAGGACCTCCAAGACACATAAGCAACGCTCAAGCCCAGGTTCCCATCGATTGTAACCATTTAAGGTCTCAGGGCTGGCGACTGTTCTGAGGATCATCGAGGTGTCTACCACCCTCCCGACACAAACAGACAATCCCACTAAGCTAAGGACTCTCATCAGACCAACCCAAGGCAAACAACATAACAATACAGTAACATAACCCTTCAATTGCGAGCGAGAATTAGAAATCAAAATCCAACATTGTGCATGGCGCGCAACCAAAAATCTAAACATTTAAACATTTCTTCAATCCAAATGAAATTACAAGCGCACAAGGTGTCTGATATACGTAAACTATCTAATAGTAACCAACTCGAGGCACAATTCCTTTTTATTTCCAGGCGTGCTATTTGATCAATCAATCATTAATTAAAACATAACACATATCAATAATCTGCGATATCAATACTATAAATGATGACCACATGATCAAGTACATCCCCTTGAATATTAGTATTAACATAAGATATTTCCCAACATCGCATTAATAATGACCTTACCTCATATTGACCTCCCATTACATCCCAGTACCCAACATTAACATTTCACTATCATTTCATTCCATTCCATTCCATTATATCAACTTCCCTTGCTTTGTAAAAACATTAATTAAACATTAACTGAATTAAATAGATTGTTATTAATGAATACTAACTACATAAGTAAATGGTTGCTTCATTTATGGCTGTCATATAATAATTCTCAATCTGCCCTCTACTCTAATTTCATCCAACTAGCCACTAATCTACTGCATTAGTAAAAATCTTAAGGTAACAGTAAAAGTTCGATGCAAGGGTAAAATGCTTAACTATTATAATATTATTGATTATAATATTGTTAAATAAAAACATCCATAATAACAATGTCATTATAAAAACCTTGCAATTGACATAACATTAATTTCATTCCCTACTAGCTAACACTAACAATACATGTGCCTTACTTGCAATAACGATAACCCTTCCATAATAATAATGTCATCATGATTTAGATCACAAAAACCCTACAATTAGAATATTATTAACATTTCATTCCCTATTAGCTAACACTAACAATTCATGTGCCTTATATTGCCTTATCGTTACCCCAACAGAATTAACATTATTGTTCATATTATAAAAATTGCATACAGGATGTCAACAAAATACCTTCCTATATCTAACACTAATATTTCATTGCATTAAGTTGCAATAACAGTACCTCAACAATTTAACATTTCTTGTTATATTATAATAATTGGCAACAGAATATAATTAAAATACGTTATTCCTATAACAGAAACCACCTTAGTCCAAGTTACACCAATCATTCAAGAAAACAAGTTTCATGGAGGGAAGTTACAAGATGGATGGAAAAATAAACATAAAATAAAACAGGGTAATGAGTCCTGGATTAGTTTCTAGTTGATGAGTCTTAAAGGGAAAGTTTAATCAAAGGTTTAAGACATGTTATACCCAGCCTAACGCAGGACATTGTTGGACTGTATCATGATCATTTTTAACGCCCCATCTCCTTTGGTATCCCTTACCGTAATGATGCGCAGCCAACAATTTAGGTACAGTTAAATCTCTGACCGCTCAGGTGTCAGAATCCCATCGAGAGTGGTGTAGGAAACGATTGACTAAATACAGGAATGCCAGGAATGGTAATGCCCATGGCTGAGAGATGGCAACTTCGCCACGCGGCGAATGTAACAGACAGTAATTAATGGCAACATTGCGAGAAGGGTGGTGCCCCAGGAAAACACACGGGGCAATGAAGCATGCGCTCGTAATGGCAAGGGAAATTGTAGAGATAACTCTATACGCGGATGCTGAGGTGAGGGTCTCAATGTTCAGATTCGTGAGGTGGGATTTCGAGCAGTGAGCCTAGATGCAATTATAGGAACAAATTCATTTAAAACCTCCCAGGCGGATTGCCCACAAAAGTGGAAAAAAAATGAATTGCCAGAATGATTTTACAACCACGGTTTTTCAAAAACGAAGCCAGGGCAACTTTACAAACACGATTTGCCCCTACACCTACATAAACACGCCCATAGAAGTTTTTAAACATCCACAGCAAGGTAACACGCCCACAGAGATTTATAACGCCCAGTCATCCAAACGCCCAAATCAAATAAAACAAAACGCAGAGGAATGAACTATGAAACCGCAGGGGAATTAAACCAAACACGCAGAGAAGGTTCACCATAAAAACACAGGGAAAAATTGCAGAGATCGAGGGCGCCAAATCGTGGGGTAATCCTCCAACTAGTTAGACCACGAATTCCAGAATGCAACGAATTCAATAAAGGCCGAAACGCATTCCAGAGTAGAAAAACGAATCCAATAAAGCCAATACGAAAAGAAAAATGCCAGACGCCCATTCAGAACGGATCCCCAAAATTCATAGTTTTACTTCCAGAAAATAAACCGCGGTGTCTCTGTAAACCTAGACAGATCGAGAGCCCAACAGGACGAGTTTGAAGTTTTAGACAGAAATGGCAGAGGTAAAAATCTAGATCTCTGATGCAGGCGAATTCACTGTTAAAAGGCCCACAGATATAAGAAACAAGACGCAGAAAACAAAAGAAAAAGAAAACGCAGAGATACAAGAACCCATCGGGCGGAATCTGCTCAACACTAACCCGAACGAATCCCAATCAGAAAATAAAATATCATCCAGAATAACAACAACCATTTTACACTGTCCAGAATATTATCAACTATTTTAAATAGTCCAGAATAAGAAACAAAATCCATTTTACACAGTCCATTCATGAGTTTCACAATGCCATTACCATGCAGGCTAGCTATCACAGTGTTGGTCATTGACGGTAAGATTTTACAGCATCAAAATTACAGCGAAGAATCCAATCCGAGCATTCTACTCTACCAAATAACTTGCGTACCTTTTTCCTTGTCGACCGCCTCGATTGATGTCCGCGCCCCATGTCGCTCCTGCTTTGTGCCGCTCCCGCTTGCCGACCGTAGAGACTACACTGGTACCTCCCAGCCAATCGCTAGGGGTACTTTGCTTCCCCCTTAGCCCCCCGAGCCGCAAATGGGCCACACAAATCCAGAAGGTATGCCTAGCTTCCCAGCTCGCCTCGCAAGGCTGAGCTACCACTCCAATATCGAGCTGAGAAATCCCAACTCCTCACAAGCAATCAGTCCAGTCCCAATTCGGCAGCATAACCATCCCTAACCCTAACCCTCCTTTTCTTTTTTATCGTGTTTTGAGACCCCCCTCCTTGCCCTAAATCACATTTAATTTAAGTTTTCGTGAAAACCCTCTAAAAATTCTCTGTCTTACAAGTGTCACTCATCCCCCACGTTTCTCNAATGCATCTTTTCATTTTATTTTTAAATTCATACTTTTATACTCCCGCTCGTTAAATAATTTTATTTCTATTGGTTCACTCTGAGTTAACTAAAACTGTATTTATGTATATTTTTATTTTTAAGAAAAGTTATGTTTCAATTTGAATAAAAGTTATGAATTCATTAAAAGTTAACTGGTTGAAAAAGATTATGAAATATTGCATCCGTTAATATATTGGTTGTATAGTTGGATGAAGTTAACATTAATAAATCCAAGAACTAGAGCTCAAGTACGTTCTAAAAATTGTATTCTCCTTGCACTGTAATGAGGTGTGAACTCTAGCCTAAAATCTCATAATAATGTTTTGCTTAATTATTTTAATGGTTATTAGGGTTAATTGCTATTAATAAAGATATTTGGGTATAGGATTAGGTCAAGATTCATTGGATCTATCTCATTTAGAATTAGGGTTAGGCTCTTTTTAGAGTTAGAGTTAGGGCCCTTTTTCTTAAGGTTAAACGAAATTTTTATCTTAGAGAAGATTTTTTTTTATTTTTATTTTTTACTTAGGTTTAGATTTTGAACTGGACGAAAATTGTTTAGGGGAGTCGTTTTAAGAATTTATTAAGGCGTTATTGTCTTAGGGCTATTTAGGTTTGTTTCCTTCATCCACATCAATGCAACGTGCCCTTTAAGACGCACCACGTGCTCCAAGGGTGCCACTCGCCTCGTTCATTTCCTTTACGCGACGTGCCCTTCAGGATGCACCACGTGCTCCAAGGGTGCCACTCACTTCTTGTGTTTCTTTTGTGCGACGTGCCCTTCAAGATGCACCACGTGCTCCAAGGGTTCCACTCGCCAACTGGACTGATTGGTAGACATCTATAACCCCTGGAGTCAACACTCTGCCAGGTGAACTTGTGGGAGACTAAGGGCTCTAAGGAATAAGGCCCCCGCCTTATTGTGTGTCCCTTAGAATCATCATGAGCGACTGTCGCAGTCTGCCCTCACGGCATCGTGGATCCTCTCGAACTAGGTAATCGTTAACCTACAGTTCGAGCCATGGCGGGAGTGCTAGTAGGCGGTGGCAGGGATGTTGTCCACCCCTCTCCCTCAACCTCTCTGAAAATCGTGTGTGGCCCCTTTACTCCATATGTGAGTCTGGTCGGCAAGATGTCGTCAGCCTGCATCATCAACAATCATGTCAGAAATGTCAACATCATATCATCAAATCAAATGATATATCACAGTAAATAAATCAACCCGATAGCACACTCCCTGACTCAATCCGGAGTCCAAGGGGGTTCCACCGATGCCTCTGCATCATCAAGGTCCAAAACCCTGCACACTCAATAAAACTGAGTCAATAGAACCTGTCTACATCAAATAGTAAAACCTCGTGTCGTCTATCATAATGCATCATAATCAAGTATAAATGTTTTAACATCAGAAAAGTCCAGATCACTTGCGAGCAAGCGTCCCCAAATAATAAGTTTTCTCAGTGCACCAGAGCGGGATGTTACAGCGCACCATATGTTTTCTTTCTTGAAAAATGATCACATGTTCTTGTTTGAGTTTTGAATTCTCGTCATCATATTTCCCACTAACGAAGCATGTAGCAGGTCCACCGAGTATTTTATGTGTGTGCAGGAGATATCCAGGTTACAAAATTCCATTGAAATATCGGTAAGCGTCCACAGAAGCTGGAAGCAAATTAGAGTAGGCCATGTTAGACTCGAAATACACGCAGATGGACGGACTGACTCGATGGACAGTGAAGATCCAGCATTGATTTGATCAACGGTTCCCGTTCATTCGGGATTACGAAGCATAAAAATACATGATGTTTTTTCATGAGGCGCCTAAGTCTCACGCTAATCTCCCTCGGCGACAGCCTATCTCCTCCAGATCAATGGTTATTATCCCATTTCCGACACCCCCCCTCAATCATTCTACCTTTAATGGTGGGGAGGGGATCTGGAATAGTGGTTTCCCCATCCTCGGTCCCACCTAACATGGTGCCTCCTC
>ML789905.1:111391-131135 GCA_009831015.1 Picea engelmannii | reverse complement strand
AGTCCATATTAATCATTACTTTGGTCCCGAAGGGCAACATAATAGGACCAGACTCTTATCGCGTTATTCCATGCTAATGTATGCTAATGTGTGTGTGTGTGTGTGTGTGTAGATTGATCCGGATTTATGAGAGGAACAAAATGAAACCATAGATTTATAATATTAACACAGTGAACAATAACAAATATACAACAAAACTTTGCTTCTATTAAATAAGAATATGTTGAAAACTGTAAAATGTAGACTGAAAACAAGCTTGCTAGAATGGTGGCATCTTATCTCTGAGAAGAGATGTGACGAATACACTCATACACAAGAAGATGAGTACATTGAGACCTTGAAGGCCTTTTTACAATAAACATGAATGCCAAAACCCTGGACATCCAAAAACCTAACCCTAGGAGATGAAGCGTTGAAAGTCATGTGGGCCCCATTGGGGTAAGTTAGTACATCTAATTCCTGGGGTCATAACTTTTGCATACGATCTTTGTTTAAGGTGCACAATAGCTATTTGGAAATGTATGTACAAGGAGATTCATTTAGGGGCCCAATCAGAGCCTTTGGCCATCATTGAGGTGCCTGATCACGAAAAAACTTCATTTAGGCCCTCAAAATGACCCCAGAAGTTCAGAAACCAATAAACTGCTAAAAATAGTAAGTTGCCAAAAAAATGTTTTGAGCCAACTAGACAAGGTGGGTGGCCACCTAGATCCTACTTTATAAATCATCCCCCATTAGGAAGCAATGGTATCCATTGCATTGAGTGCCCCTATCAAATGAGGAAATTTCTACTGAATTTGGCCCCGGGTGAGCCACTTGCCTTGGTGTAGGAGTTTCCCAGATTTGACAACCCGATAAAGATGGATCCTTTGTTGGTGACTTCCCTTGAGCTTTGTGTCCATGACCTGATCAATGGATTCATGTTTCATGTAGTCAGGGTTGAGCTCTATTGGTGTCAATTGTTCTGATATCTCCAAGGTGTCCAATAATGGTGGAAAATAAGGCCGAAGGAGGTCCACATTTAATAATGGGTGCAATACAAGGAATGGGGGAAGGTTGAGCTCAAAATCATTGTCACCCACTGACTTTTTGATGGTGTAGGGTCCATAACGGAGTGGACAAAGCTTCGGATGAGGCTCTGTAAGGCGTTCTTTCTACAAGTGCAGCCAAACTTTGTCTCCCACCTGAAACTGGTGTGGCACCTGGTGTTGATTATGGAACTACTTGTACTTGTCATCGGACTTCTGTAAAATATATTAAACATGTTGGAAGATGTGTTGGATCCACTCAATGAACCAGGTGGCTTTGTCAGCTCCAGTTGGAGCATGTGACGAGTCTTCCTGGGTGGTTGCAAGGGGTAGTGCAACATCCATGGGACCCAATGGTTGAAATCCCAACCCCACCTGAAAGGGGTTGTGGTCGGTAGAGCTATGTATGGCTATGTTGTATATTTGTTGAACATAGGGAAGACTCTCATCCCAATTGCATGGATGCTTGTAATTGTACATGTGCAATATTTGCACAATCATCTGGTTGATGACCTCGGTTTGGCCATCTGTCTGGGGGTGGAAGGCGGTGGAATTGGCGACCTTGGTGTCTAGCAGTGACCAGAGGCTCGACCAGAATGTGTTGATGAACCGGCTATCCTAATATGAGATAATTGTTTTGGGGATCCCAAAGTGTACCCACCACACTCATTCAAAGAAGAGCTTGGCAGTGGCCTCTGCTATGATTCTCTTCTTGCAAGCAGCGAGAATTTCCATCTTGGAAAAGAAATCAACAACCAAAAAGGACAGTAATTTCCCCGATTAATGAACAGAAGGCCCGACAATCAGTCCATCCAGTTGGATTCCCATATCCTTTCAAGAGTAGGCAGAGGAGTGTACAGGCCTTGTTTCTTTATGGTCGGTTTGGAAATAATGGAAGCAATGAAGGACTAGATATACTTGTTGACATCCTGTCGAAGTTTCAGCCAATAGAAATTTCATTGCAACACTACCACTGTATTTTCCACACTGAACTGTCCTACCACCCAACTGTAGTGGGATTCCCAAATCATCTTCGCTCACTCACTTGATGGAACAAATAGATGGCCCAGATGGAACAGCAGCCCATCCTGAAGATGGAAATTGGTGGCAGTTGTGTTTTCACCCAACATTTGGCAGGTGTTGGCGAAGTCGGGCTCTATCTCATAGAGGTGGGGCCATTCGGAGGTCTCATTGTTGTAAGAATCAAGCACCGTCGTGAGTGTCGTGACTGGAGGTCGGTTGAGGAAATCAATGATTCGGTTGGTACTTCATGTTTTATACTTGATGTTGAGGTGGAACTGCTACAAATATGTGGACCACTATTGATGGAAGTCATTCTAAAATTTTCTGTGTGTTTGCATGAACTGCAGCAGCTTATGATCAGTGTGGATGATTGTCTCCTTCCTAAGAATGTAATGTCTCCACTAGAGGAAGGCTTGCACGATTAATTACATGTATTTTTCATAAGTAGGGTACTTACGGATGACATCTGATAGTGTCTCACTATGATAGGCCATGGGGTGGTCATGTTAAGTGATGACTGCACCCACATCATAGTATAAAGAATATTTCTCAATCTCAAAGGGTTGCTTCAGGTCAAGTAATGAAAGCACCAGGGTGGAGCACAAGTGTTGCTTCACATCATCGAATGTTTTTTGTTGGGATATGTAACACACCCACTACGGAATTCAAAACTTTTCATCCTTTTTCATATTTTCTCCGATGAAAAAAATTCTTGAATCCCTACGGGACCTGATACAGACCATGCCATCCCTTATCCATACTCAAATGATTGGAGGCTATGACCACAGGTCTTACCGGAGAGGTTCTCCCGGCTTTCGCGATTAGAAAAAATCGCGATGCATGTATTCCCTTGTTCATTTCAGGGTTTCATCCATCGGAATTTCGTGTCTAGCGAACATGAGGAAAACTGACCTTTGGATATCATGGGTACCGAAATGTCGAACACCAAAACCATGTGTGCTAGTCCATTTCAGGACTTTGCCTATCAGGATTTCACGATATGCGAGGGTAGGAGGATTTCGCATCCAGGTCTCCCGGAAGCCGAAACTCTGAAACATCATAACCTATCCACGCTCTATCATTTCGGGATGTCGCAAGTCGGGATTTCAGGAGTCGTGAGGACAAGAGACTTGCCTCCAGATATCTCTGGTGTCGAAACACCGGAGCATTAAATTCTAGTCATGCTATACTCCTTTTGGGGTTTCATCCTTCGAGATTTCGCGATATGCAATGACAAGAGGATCTTACCCTTAGGTATCCCGGGAGCCGAAACTCCGAAACACCGAACTCTGAAATACACTATACTATTTCAGGATTTCGCAAGTCCGGATTTCGGGGCTTGCGAGTACGATAAGACTGACCCTTGGGTTTTCTGGTTGCCGACACACTGAAACACCAAGGCTTACCCACGCTAGACCTTTTCGGGATTTCATACTTCGAGATTTTGTGATGTGTGATGACAAGAGGTCTCACATATAAGTTTTCTGAGTACTGAGGTTCCGAAACGCCGATATATATATATATATAACCATGAGGCTAAGTTCTTTTTCAGGGTTTCGGGAGTCGTGAGGACAAGGGTTCTTACCCTATGATCTCCCGGGTGTCAAAAAGCTGAAAACACTTACTGGCCACCACGTGTACTCTACAGCTGGACGGTCCAGGTACTTATCATGGGTCTTGGGATCGACGGTCCCGATTTCTTCGTTACCTACAAAGGTTAAAAAGGGGTAGAGACATTAACGCATGCGTTCCTTCATAAAATTTAATGGTCATAACAGACCTTAGATCTTCTGAAGGGATCTCGTTCGTGCATTTAGCAAGAGGAAGGGAAACCTGGGTACCGAACCACCGAAAGGTCATAACTCAACCACACATTGTCATTTCGGGGTTTTGTAGGTCAAGGTTTCGAGACTCGAAAGTGTAATAAAAATCGCACCTAGATACTTCGGGTGTCGAAACTCCGAAAACTCTTAATTTACCCCCACGCTAATAATTCAGGATTTCGCAAGTCGGGGTTTCGGGACTTGCGAGTGCAAGGGGACTTGCCCTTTGGTATTTCAGGTACTGAAATGCCGAAATGTTGAGGTCTATGAGGACCATTCTCCCTCGTGCAAGATTTTAAGACTTAAACTATAACATCCTCCTTGGGGTCCTCGGGTAATTTACACCAGGTTTTGAAGACCAAACTGGAAGGTCTTCTCGAAGGTAAGGGAGTGGTCTCAAAAGGGTACCTTCATGGGGAAATCTATCCAAAGCATCAGGTAGGACAAACACAGGAACAGGAGTGTTGCACGGTCTACCATAAAGGAATTCAAACAAACTCATCATTAAGGATTCTTGGTAGCCGTTGTTGTAGGTGAATTCCACCAGTGGCAAGCAATCTTCCCACTTCTTAGGTTGATGCATTACATACATCCTTAGCATATTCTCTAGTATTTGGTTCACTCTTTCTGTCTGTCCGTCGGTTTGAGGGTGATAGGTGGTGCTAAACAACAACTTGGTCTCTAAACTAGCCATCAGTGACTTCCAAAAGTTGGAAGTAAATTTCGTGTCTCTGTCAAACATGATCTCTTTCGGCATACCATGTAGTCTGAATATCTCCTTCATGAATACCTGAGCGATGTCTATTGCCTTGCAAGTTGACTTGATGGGGATAAAGTGAGAAGACTTGCTCAATTTATTCACCACTACCATGATGGAATCATTCTGTTTGGTCGAGGTTGGTAATCCGGTGATGAAATCCATGGAGATGGTTTCCCATTTCCATTTTGGGATTGGTAGAGGTTGTAATAATCTCGTTGGG
This sequence comes from Picea engelmannii, assembly GCA_009831015.1. Lineage (NCBI taxonomy): Eukaryota > Viridiplantae > Streptophyta > Pinopsida > Pinales > Pinaceae > Picea > Picea engelmannii. The sequence goes on along the minus strand of ML789905.1, from coordinate 126,281 downwards.
TGTCGATGTTCTACTTTTACCTGTTGGCATTCTATGCATTTGGCTAGGTACTCAGCTATGTCTTTCTTCAATCCAGGCCAATAGAATTGTTTCCTGGTGGCCGTGATCATCTTCTGGTATCCTGGATGACCGGTATAGGGTCTTTTATGTAGTTCATCCAGTATGAACCTCTTCAAGTCGTCACAAGATATACAATTTGCTTCGGTAAGTGAGCAGACCTCCTTCCATCATCTGGTAGCCTCCATACTTTATCCCTGTGGGTTCTTGTTGTAGGTATGAGGTCACGATCTGGAAGAATGTGTCTGTCTCTAATGCATTCTTGACTCTTTCCTTGACATTTGTCTCGTAGGTACTTACTATGGCCAGGTGAATTGTTTTCATGCTTCTGCTAAGGACATCTGCCACCCTATTTTCTTTTCCTTTAATGTGTTTGATTTTGAAATCAAACTCGCTAAGGAGGGTCATCCACCTAGATTATCTGGCATTGAGCGTCGGTTGGTCAAACAGATATCGCAATCCACAATGATCTGTCATAAGTAAAAAAAATCTTCCCATGAGCTAATGCCTCCACATTTTCAAGGCATGCACTATGGAAGCCATCTCTAGATCATGGGTCACATAGTTGACTCCATGCTCATTCAATTTTCAGGATTCATAGCATACCACACTTCCTCCTTGCATAAGGCCTCCTCCGAGCCCTTCCTTACAGGCATATGTGCACACGAGGAAGTCAGCTTCAAGATCGGCGATCTTCAGCACGGGTGCGTGGGTCAGTAGATGTTTCAGGATTTGAAATATTTCTTCACATTTTTGTGTCCACGTGAATTTTATCCCCTTCTTATAGAGGGTAGTGATTGGACAACCAATCTTGGAGAATCCTTTTATAAATCTCCTATAGTATCCTGCTAATCCCATAAAGGATCTGATATCTGAAACATCCTTTGGGGTAGGCCATTCCATGATAGACCTTATTTTTTCATGGTCTACTACTACTCCTTCTTCAGATAGGACATGGCCTAAGTAATGTATTTGCTTCTGGAAGAATTCACATTTGTTGAATTTGGCATAGAGTTGATGTTCTCTTAGCACTTGCAGCACAACTCTAAGATGCTCTTCATGCTCTTCTCCATTCTTGGAGTAAATTAATATATCTTCAATAAAAACCAACACAAATTTGTCTAGGAATTTACTAAGTGCATTGTTCATCAAGCACATGAAAGTGGCAAGGGAATTGGTTAACCCAAATGGTACTACCACAAACTCATAGTGACCATACCTCGTCCGAAAGGTAGTTTTATGGATGTCTTCACCCTTAATTCAGACTTGATGGTATCCCGACCTCAAGTCAATATTTGAGAAAATAGACGCACCCCCCAATTGATCGAACAGGTCATCGGTCATGGGTAAGGGGTACTTGTTCTTTATGGTTACCTTATTAAGTTGTCTATAATCTATACACAGTCTAAGGGTATCGTCCTTCTTTTTCACAAATAGGACTGGTGCTCCCCATGGAGACAAGTTGGGCTGAATATAGCCCTTATCCATCATTTCTCTCAATTGCAATTTGAGTTCAACTAGTTCAGGTGTGCTCATCCGACAGGGTGTCCTAGACACTGGCACCACTCCCGGTGCAAGTTCTATCAAGAAGTCTATGTCTCTTCTCAGAGGTAGACCCGGTACCTCTTCTGGAAACACATCTCTATATTCTCTCAGGGTAGGGTGGTCTTTGAGGCTTGGTTTGTCATATTCAATAGTTTTCAACACCTGTATTGCATATAGGGGACATCTTTTTTGGCAATACTTTCTCATTTGTAGAGATGATATTTGTCTCACTGAGACAGGTTTTCGGATCCCTTGAAGGGTTATCCTTTTCACTTCCTTACTTATGCATTCTAAGGTTTTATGGTAATAGTCCAATCTGGCTTTATGTGTGGCTAGCCAGTCCATACCAATCAGCAGATCATACAATCCCAGGGGTAATATGTTAAGGGTTGTTTGGGTGGGGAATTCACCCAACATTAATTGGCAGGCTGGTATGACTTATGCTACCCTTCTTTTGTTGCCAGTGGATAACTGTACCAACCATGGATTGGTAGGTTTTTGTGGCTATAGTTTACACTTATCAACAGCCTTAGGGGATATATAACTCAAATTTGAACCAGGGTCAATCAAAATAGACACTAGATGGTTGGAAATCATACCTTCTATTTCCACCACTGAAGCTTGGTGGTCAGCTTGGTTATTATCCAAGGCTACATAAATTTGTGACACACTCCTGGCCACATCATTGATGGTGGTAGCTTCCTAGATGTTGTAAATTCTCTGACTATTCTGTTGTTGGTGTGGACAGTCTCTCAGTAGATGTTATTCTCCACAACCCCAACATTTCAAAGGTTCTCTCTTTGGGTTATCAATCTTTACTAGGGAAGATCCAAAAAGTTTATTTCCGCTCAAGGAGGGAAAGTTCTGTTGGTGTACACTTCGGGCTGGGAATCTCATCCTTGAGTTCTTTTCATAGTCCTTAAATCTTGGGGATTTAAACCCCTTTTTCTGGAATCCCGAACTGTTCTTCGGTTTCCAGCCTTCGTGAGGTTCTGTTCGATGCCCAAGTTGTTCATAACAATATCTTGCCTTTCGGATAGTATCTTCTAGGGTCTTTGGTTCGTCAAATTCAATCTTGTTCTGATAGTCTTTAGGTAGTCCACTGATGAATCGTTGCACCTTTTCCTTTTCTGCTTTTATGTAGGGTACATACCTCAACAACTCGAGGAATCTACTGACATATTCCTCTCTGGTGAGTTTCCCCAGCTTGAGTTCATAAAACTCTTTAGTCTTTTCGTTGAAATATTTTCCGACAGATACTTATTCCTGAAGTATTTCTCAAATCGTTCCCAAGACAGGTATTCTTTGTGAATCCCTTTTACATTCTTAAGGTCTTCCCACCAAATGGAAGCCTTTTCGTTCAAGTTGAAGGTAGCCACTCGGGCCTTCAAATTTTCTAAGAAGCCATGGACTCTGAAATACTTCTTTAGTCCAAGCAGCCAAGGCTCTGCTTCCTCTCCTTTCTTTATTTCACCGTCGAAGGAGGGTGGTTTTTCCTTCCTGAATTCTTCGAAGTTATGACCCTTGGAAAGCTTTCGCTTCTTCTGTCTTCTTCAGGTACAAGAACTAGTTTTGTTGCTAGAAGAGCCCTCTAAACCGCTAGCTTCCTTCCCAGAGGAATCGTCTGTCGCTTGTCCTTTACCTCTGGGATGGACCTTTTTTGAGGTGCTCCTCTCAGTGTGGCCACTGATATGGCCATGTTTCTGTACCTCAAGTTCATGTTTCATTTGTCTTTGTAGTTCGGATAAGCTCTGCAGTAAAACTGCATTAATTTATGTTTGCTTCTCTTGTTCTTTCATCATCCTCTCATTGTCAGCCTTGCAGCTTTGTAATTCGACCATGAGGCTCCTCACAGTCTCGGCTAGATCTGGAGGGGTCCCTACCACCCTCCTTTCATCAGACTCTTTGTCTCTATTGTGGGAGCCCTCCCCCACTTCATGGTGAGTCACCATTCTATACGTTGATAATTTCCCATGGTTGATCTTATGCTTGTGTGCAAAAGGTAAAACGATGGTTGTTAGTCAATGTTCATATTCATTTATAACCAGTACATAATTCATATTTTTCTCATGCACACACACAATAGGAGTTTTCATTCTTAACTTCGACTTTTTAATTGAGGGGGTCAAGATAAGGAGTTACTCTTGTTAACAGTACTTTGAAAGGAGTCTTTTGTGCAACCCGTTCATGAGCCCAAGCAGGCCAAGTGTTGTAACCATGCTCTGCTACCAATTTGTAACACACCCACTATGGAATTCAAAACTTTTCGGCCTTTTTAGTCTTTTCTCCAATGAATAAAATTTCCGAATCCCTACGGGACCTGATACAGACCCTACCATCCCTTATCCATACTCATATGATCGGCGGCTATGACCACAGGTCTTACCGGAGAGGTGATCTCGGCTTTCGTGATTCGGAAAAATCACGATGCATGTATTCCCTTCTTCATTTTGGGGTTTCATCCATCGGAATTTTGTGTCTAGCGAACACGAGGAAAACTGACCTTTGGAGATCCTGGGTACCAAAACGTCGAACACCAAAACCATGTGTGCTAGTCCATTTTGGGACTTCGCTTATCGGGATTTCGCGATATGTGAGGGTAGGAGGATTTTACATCCGGGTCTCCCGGAAGATGAAACTCCGAAACATCATAACCTATCCACGCTCTATCATTTTGGGATGTCGCAAGTCGGGATTTCAGGAGTCGTGAGGACAAGAGACTTGCCTCCAGATATCCCGGGTGTTGAAACACCGAAGCATTAAATTCTAGTCACGCTATACTCCTTTCGGGGTTTCATACTTCAATATTTCACGATATGCAATGACAAGAGGATCTTACCCTTAGGTATCCCGGGAGCCGAAACTCTAAAACATCAAACACTGAAATACACTATACTATTTCGGGATTTCGCAAGTCAGGATTTCGGGGCTTGCGAGTACGATAAGACTGACCCTTGGATTTCCTGGTTGCCGAAACACCGAAACACCAAGGCTTACCCATGCTAGACCTTTTCAGGATTTCACGATGTGTGATGACAAGAGGTCTCGCATATGAGTTTTCTGAGGGCCAAGGTTTCAAAATGCCGATATATATATATATATATATATATATATATATAACCATGAGGCTAAGTTATTTTTCGGGATTTCCCCAAATGGGGTTTTGGGAGTCATGAGGACAAGGGTTCTTACCCTATGATCTCCCGGGTGTTGAAAAGCCGAAACGCTTACCAGCTGCCATGTGTACTCTATAGCTGTATGGTCTAGGTACTTATCATGGGTCTTGGGATCGATGGTCCCGATTTCTTCATTACCTGCGAAGGTTAAAAAGGGGTCTAGACATTAACGCATGCGTTCTTTCATAAAATTTAACGGTCGTAACAGACCTTAGATCTTTCGAAGGGATCTAGTTCATGCATTTCGCAAGAGGAAGGGAAACCTGGGTACTGAACCACCAAAAGGTCCTAACTCAACCACACATTGTCATTTCAGGGTTTCGCAGGTCAGGGTTTCGGGACTCGCGAGTGCAAGAAAACTCGCACCTAGATACTCTGGGTACCGAAACTCTGAAAACTCTTAATTTACCCCCACGCTAATAATTCAGGATTTCGCAATTTGGGGTTTCAGGACTTGCGAGTGAAAGGGAACTGGACCTTGGGTATTCTGGGTACCAAAATGCCGAAATGTTGAGGTCTACGAGGACCATTCTCCCTCGTGCAAGATTTTAAGACTTAAACTATAACATCCTCCTTCGGGTCCTCAAGTAATTTACACCAGGTTTTGAAGACCAGACTGGAAGGTCTTCTCGAAGGTAAGGGAGTGGTCTCGAAAGGGTGTCTTCATGGGGAAATATATCCAAGGCATAAAGTAGGACAAACACAGGAACAAATCTCCCGAGAGCAGACTTGAAAATCTGTATTAGTTCGTCATATATATATATGTATGTATGTATGTATGTATGTATGTATGTATGTATGTATGTATGTATAAACATAAGCCATACATGATCTTTCAAATAAAATCATGCAGCCATCATTTATGATCAAAACACCATGCAGAAAATCTTATACTAAAACCATTCATAATTGCACAAACTATGAACATACATGTCAACATATAAATTTCAATATACAAGATATAACACCTATCAGAAAAACACCAGGTGATGCAACTGTTGAGAGGGGTGCTCGTTTCCACCCAACCGTAGGCTCAACAACTCCAAATGGATTTACCACTATCCACCCTCGAGCTAGACCACGATGCTTGAGACTCTCTGTCTCAGTTCTTCAGCGATCGAGAATGAAGGTTACTCTCCTTCTTCTTTGCTATCGCTCACTTAGTATCCTATTCCAGAGTTCTTTTGATCTATTCCTGCAATCTCTCCCCTCGCGTCCCCCCCCCCACACCTTTTACCTTCCTTTTCTTTCCCGGTGAGGTTGCATGTGGCACAAATTCCCCCACGGTGGTCAGGTCTGAGGCCTCCACAGATGGGAGGTTCACCCCCATCCCTCGTTAACTCATGAGGAGCCTCTTCACCTACCATTTTGGTGAGTAATTCATTTCGAGGCCAACGAGCCACTCTTGGTTCTTCGGGCCAGTGAAGACCAAATATAGTTTGGTTCGGTGGAAGTTAACGCCACCATTCCTGGTTCCTTCCACCACCTTTCTTCAGCCATCGTGGTCTCTTTGTCATCACATCCCCCTCTCAGTAGTTATATATATATATTCATAACATTATTTACATTCATGGACCTTTTTACTAAGGTCCATTCAAATCACACATTCACATCTTTGACTCTGCCATAGTTCTTGGCCAGTTATAATTATTTTTACAGACTGGGGGAAACAGGGTGTTATAGAATAGGCCCCACACAAATTTTTCCTTAACACCAACTCTGGTTATTTGGTTGAGGGCCCATGCAATATGGAAGAATCCCAGCACGAACCTTTGATAGAAATTGGCAAGGCATAAGAATCTTTGAAGCTCAGTGAGCATGGTTGGGGATGGTCAGTCACGGATGACTTGGATCTTGGCAGGATCAACATGCACACCATGTGCATCAAAAATGTATTTGAGGTACTGGACCTCGTCCATGCCGAAGGAGCATTTTTAAAAGTTGGCATATAGCTTTTTTTGTTGCAGAGTGTGCAGAACCTACTGAATATGTTGCAAGTGTTCTACCCAAGTCTTGTTGTAGATGAGGATGTCATCCAGATATGCCACCAAAAAATAATTAGTGAAATACCACAAGATATCATCCAACATTCTCATGAAATTTGGTGGGGAATTTATCAAACCAAAGGGCATAACTATCCATTCAAAAAGACCTTATTTTGACTTGAAGATAGTTTTCCATACATCTGATGGTTCTTTTGGGACTTGATGGTAGCCAAAATTCATATCAATCTTAGTGAAGTATTTTTCCCACTTGAGTTTATCAAGGAGATCGTTGATTCGGGGAATCAAGTATTGGTTCTTGACTGTGATTTTATTTAGGGCCCGGTAATCAATGCAGAGTTGCCAAGTATAGTATTTCTTCTGCACCAGCATGATTGGGCTTCCACAGGGTGATGATCTAGGCCAGATGTTCCCCTTGTGGAGAAGTTCTTGGATCCAACGCTTGATCTCCTCATTTTCTAGAAGACATCGGCGATAGACTAACTCATTTGGTAGCGGCGCATCAGGGGTCAGATCGATGGGATGCTTGACTTGACAATGCATAGGTACCCCAATAGGTGATGAGAATATGTCTTTGATTCTTCCACGATATTATACATTGTTTTTTGTTGTGTGGAGAGGTCGTTCTTAGAGGCCATTGATGTGGTTGCAACCTTTCACTCACTCTAAGAGTGAATCACGAAGAACAAAAAATTCTTGGTCTGAGAAATGAACTTCATGCATTGCTTGGTAGAGATAAAGGAAATATCACTAAGTGGGCCTGCCTCGAGTATCCTGTACAATTTCATGTTCAAAGTAATAATAACATTGTGAGGCCTAGACTCATATATAGCATAATTTTTTTATAAATAAAGTTGTCCCAAAATAACATCACAAAATTCAAGGGAAGAAACATCACACAATACCTCATCTTTGAATGGTTTGATGTCATATGATAGGCAGCACTATTGGCTGACGCGAAGATCAATTCCTTGAAGGATCCATCCGATGGTGTAGGGATGTGGGTGCAGAATTGTCAGCAAGGGTAGACACTTTGAGAGCTCTTCTAAGATGAGGTTCTTATGGCTACCTCTATCAACGTTGAAGTGCAGTGGAGTTCCTTTTACCCACATATGTGAATGAAAGAGGTGCTCGCCTTCATCTGGCTCATCAGGTTCACCGAGATGGATCTTGGTGGTAGCAATGATGAAACTAGGTTCTGCATCAATGATCCATCTCCTATTTTCTAGTTTTGATTCAGATTCAGAACCCACATCTGATTTAGAGGCTTTTAAATCAACCACCAATGAATTCTTTGAGAAACAATCAACAGTGTTATGCCAGGGGCTCTTATGGAAGTCGTGCCACTTCCCAATATCTTTCTTCATCTTCCCATTGTGATTCTTTGCTTGCAGCTTGGACTGATTGTCCTGAGGTTTCCCATATTTTCTCTTTCATTTGTCCTGTGAGTTGAGGAGTACATGTCCCTACTTCTACCGTGAGGGGTTCCCAGACCCAAACTTTTGTGTCTTTTGTTTTATCTTTTGCTCGATTTTGATGGCATATCAATAGGCCGCGCCTAAGGATGAGATGTCAAAAAAATACATTTATGTATGGATGTATCTATGCATACCTCCATGGTACTTGATCACCAGATGTCACTCAGAATATTTGATACCCAGCTTGGTGTGCAAGGTATGGAAGACATTAGTGAACTCTGGAACTATTTGGTCTATTTCCTGCCACATTGTAGTCCATCTTGTATACAAGTCGTCATAACTTCCAACAGGGTAGTATTATTCCTTAATAGCATCCCTAAAGGAACCCCAAGTGGGTGCAATTGAAAATAATGTGGATCCCTCTATTTCCTTTTGCTCACAAAAAGTATCCCACCAATCTTTGACATTGGGGATGGCCTTGACGAGCGCAAAAGTAATATTTTGTCTATCGAAAAAGTTGTGGACAGAAAAATACCCTTCTAGAAAGTTTAACCATTTATCTATGGCATCGAAATGTATTTGACCTTCAAATATAGGAATATAAAAATTGATATGTACCTCGAAGGGGGTGGCACCTCCACTTGAGGTGGATGTGTCTCTTGTCAGCAATCATCGAAGGACTTGTGCAAAGTTGTCCATCATCTTGTTCCTCTGTTTCTCAAATGATTCCTCGAGAATCATTTTGAAAGGATATCCTATTACGTCATCTTACCTTTTTCCCACCATGGGTGGTTTCTTTAGCGTGTGAGATAATTTTTCCTCAAGATAAACAAGCTCAAGACCCAAATCTCTATACCCTGACCACATCAGGGACATGCATTTAAAAAAATGACAAGGAGAACACCCCTCTGATACCATTGATCTGTATTTATGAGTGGAATGAAATGAAACCACAAATTTATAATATTAACACAGATACATAATGAAAAATAATAGAGATACAGTAAAACTTGGTTTCTATTCAACAAGAAATATGTTGAAAATTGTAAAATGCAGACTGAAAACAAGCTTGCTATAATGGTGGAAACTTATCTATGAGAACAGATGTGACAACTACACTCATACACAAGAAGATGAGTACAATGAGGATTGGAAGGGAATTTTAAAATAAACATGAATTCCAAAACAATAGACATCCAAAAACCTAATATTAGGAGATGAAGTGCCAAAACTCATGTGGGCCCCGTTGGGGAAAGTTAATACATCAACTTCCCAGGGTTGTAACTTTTGCATACAATCTTTGTTTAGAGCGCACGGTAGATCGTTGGAAAGGTATTTACAAGGAGATTCGTTTAGGTGGATAAATCAGAGCCTTTGGTTATCATTGAGGTCTCTGATCATGAAAAAGTGTCGCTTAGGTCCTCAAAATGGTCCCGGAAGTTTAGGAACCGAGAAACTACTAAAAATAGTAAGTTGCAAAAAAATTGTTTTGAGCTAGTTGGACAAGGTGGGTGGCCATCGAGATACTCCTGGATCAATCCTCCCCCCTTAGGAAGAATTTTTCTCCATTGCGTTGATTTCCTCCATTCGATGAGGAAATTTATGTTGAATTTGGCCCCGAGTAAGCCACTTGCCTTGGTGTAGGAGTTTCCCTACTTTGACAACCTGATAAAGTTGGATCCTCTACTGATGAGTACCCTTGAATTGTGTGTCCACAATATGATAAATGGATGTTTGTTCCATGTAGTCAGGGTTGATCTATGTGGGTGTCAATTGTTCTAATATCTCTGAGGTGTCCAATAATAGTGAAAAATAAGGTCAAAGGAGGTCCACATTGAATATTGGGTTCAAGGCAAGGAATGAGGGAAGTTTTTACTCAAAAGCATTGTCACCCACATCCTTGGAGATGGTGTAGGTTCCATAACGGAGTGGACGAAGCTTCCGATGAAGCCCTATAAGGCATTCTTTTTGCAAGTGCAAGTAAACTTTGTCTCCCACCTGAAAGTGGTGTGGCACCCAGTGTTGATCATCATGTTTCTTAAACTTGGCATTAGAGTTATGTAAAATATATTGAACCTATTGGAAGATGTGTTGGATACGCTCAATGAAACGAGTGTCTTTCTCAGTGTCAATTGGAGCATGTGATGAGTCTGCCTAGTTGGTCGCAAGGGGTAGTGAAACATCCATGGGACCCAATGGTTGAAATACCAACCCCTAAAAGAGGTTGTGGTCGGTTGAGCTATGTATGGATCTATTATAGCTCTAATGAACATAGGTAATACTCTCATCCCAAGTGCGGGGATGCTTGGAATTGTACATGTGAAATATGTGCACAATCATCTGGTTGACAACCTTGTTTTGTCTATCTGTATGGGTGCGGAATGAAGTGGACTTGGTGATCTTGGTGTCCAGCAGTGACCAGAGGCTTGACCAGAATGTGTTGAGGAACCGGCTATCTAGATCTGAGATAATGGTTTGTGGGATCCCAAAGTGTACCCACACTCATTCAAAGAATATCTTAGCAGTGGCCTCCACTATGATGTTCTTCTTACAGGTGGCCAGAATCGCCATCTTGGAAAAAGTGATCAACAAACAAAAACACCCAGTCATTTCCCCGCTTGGTGGATGGAAGGCTCGACATGTAGTCCATCGAGATGGATTCCCGAGGCCTATTAGGAGTAGGTAGAGGAGTGTACAGTATTTTCTTCTTAATGTTTGGTATGGAAATAGCACAGGCAGTGCAGGATTGGATATACTTGATGACATCTTGTCGAAGTTTTGGCCGGTAGAAATGTCGCTACAACACTGCCACTATTTTTTCCACACTGAAGTGTCTCGGCACCCGACTGTAGTGGGATTCCCAAATCAGTTTTGATCGCTCACTTGATGGAACACATAGATGGCCTAGATGGCATAGCATCCCATCCTAAAGATGGAAATTGGTGAAAGTTGTGTTTTTTCCCAACATCTAGTAGGTGTTGGTGAAGTCGGGATCTATCTCATAGAGGCGGGGCCATCCGGAGGGGTCATGGTCGCAAGAATCGAGAAATGTGGTGAGTGCCATGAAAGGAGGACAACTGAGGAAATCAACGACTAGGTTTGTACTTCATGTTTTATACTTGATGTTGAGGTGGAACTGCTGCAAATATGTGGAACACTTATGATGGCGGTCATTCTACAATTTTCCTTGTGTCTGCATGAACTACAGTGGCTTATGATCAGTGTGGATGATTGTCTCCTTCCCAAGAATGTAATTCCTCCACTGGAGGTAGTCTTACACAACGGATTACATTTCTTTGTCGTAAGTAGGGTACTTATGGATGCCATGTGATAGTGTATCATTATGATAGGCCATGGGGTGATCGTTCTGAGTGATGACTGCGCCCACAGCATAGTCTGAAGCATTTGTCTCGATCTCAAAGGGTTATTACAGGTCAATTAATGAAATAAATGGATCAGAGCACAAGAGATGCTTCAGATCATCGAACGCTTTCTGTTGGGATAGGCCCCACACAAATTTTTCCTTACCACCACCTCTGGTACTTTGGCTGAGGGCCCATGAAATATGGGTGAATCCCAACATGAACCTTCGATATAAATTGGAAAGGCCTAAGAATATATTAATCTCGGTGAGCGTGGTTGGGGTTGGATAGTCACGGATGACTTGGATCTTCGTAGGATCAACATGCACACCATGCACATCAACAATGTAGTTGAAGTACTGGACCCTGTCCATGCCGAAGGAGCAATTTTCAAATTTGGAATATAGCTTGTGCTACCGTAGAGTGTGCAAATTCTGTTGAATATGTTGCAAGTGTTCTTCCCAAGTCTTGTTGTAGACGAGGATGTCATCCAAATACACCACCACAAAATAATTAGTGAAATTTTGCAATATATCGTCCATCATCCTCATGAAAGTTGTTTGGGAATTTGTAAATCCAAAGGGCATCGCCAGCCATTCAAAAAGAACTTATTTTGACTTGAAGGTCGTTTTCTATACATCTATCGATTCTATCTGGCCCCCTTGAGCTGATCAATGAGATCGTCGATTTGGGGCATTTGGTACTGGTTCTTGACTGTGATTTTATTTAGGACCTAGTAATCAATGCAAAGTTAACAAGTCTTGTCTTTCTTAGGCACCATCACAAGTGGGCTTCCACAGGGTGGTGAGTTGGGTCGAATGTGCCCTTTTTGGAGCACTTTTTGTATCTACTGCTTGATCTCCTCAATTTCTAGCAGAGAGCGGTGATAGACTGGCCCATTGGGTAGTGGTGGGTCAAGGGTCAGATCGATGGGATGCTTGACCTAACAGTGTAGAGTTACTCCAGTAGGTGATGAGAAGATGTCTTTGTATTCATCCACAATCTTATCCACTTACTTCTATTGCATGGAGAGGTCGGTCGCAGATTCCATGGATGTGGCTACAACCTTTCGCTCAGTTTAAGAGTGAATCACAAAGAATACAAACTTATCGGTCTAAGATATGACTTTCCTTCATTTCTTGGCAGAGATTAAGGAAATAGCACAAGGTGGGATTGCCTCAGGTATCGTTTATAATTTCTTGTTTAAAGTAATAATAACACTGCAAGACCTAGACTCATATATAGCATGACATTTCCATAAATAAGGTTGGCACAAAATAACATCACAAAATTCAAGGGGAGAAACCTCACACAATGCCTCATCTTTGAATGGTTTGATTCCATATGACAGGTGGCACTATTGGTTGACACGAAGATCGCTTCTTTGATGGAGCCATCCAATGTTGTAGGGTTGTGGGTGTAGAATTGTCAGCAGGGCTAGTCGTTTGAAGACCTCTACTGGGATGAGGTTCTTCTGGCTACCACTATCAACGATGAAGTGTAGCGGAGTTCCTTTTACCCACATATGTGAATGAAAGAGGTTTTCTCCTTCCTATGGCTCATCAAGTTCACTGGGTTGGATCTTGGTGGTAGTGATGATGGCATTAGGTTCTGCATCAATGATATGTTTCCCCTTTTCTAGTTCTGACTCAGAGTCAGAACCCGCATCTGATTCATAGGATTTTACCTCTACCACCAATGACTTATTTGAGAGGAAATCAGCAGTGTTATACCAGCGGCTCTTATGGAAATAGCACCACTTCCCGGTATCTTTCTCCATCTTCTCATTTTCCTTCTTTGCTTGCATCTTGGACTGGTTGTCCTAAGGTTTCTGATATTTTCTATATCCTTTTTTCTACGGTTGGAGCTTCCCTTTCCCTGCTTCTGTTGTGAGGGTTTCCCATACCTAAACTATATTGTCTTTTGTTTAATATTTTTCTCGATTTTGACATCATATCAATAGGTTGCGCCCAAGGATTAGATGTCCAAAAAATCCATTTATTTCTAGATGTATCTATTCATACCACCGCAATAATTGAGCACCAGATGTCACTAAGAATATTTGATACTCAACTTGGTGGGCAAGGTATGGAATAAATTAGTGAACTCTGGCATTGTTTGGTCTCTTCCCTTCCACAGTGTGGTCCATCTTGTATACAAGTCGACATAACTTCCAAAAGGGTAGTATGTTTCCTTAATAGCATCCGTGAAGGAACCCCAAGTGGGTGAAAATGTAAAAAAATTGGATCCCTATATTTCCTTTTGTTCACAGAAATTCTCATGCCAATATTTGACATGGGGGATGGCCTTGAGGAGTGCAAATGTAATATTTTATCTATCAAAAAAATTGAGGACAGAAAAATACCCTTCTAGAAGGTTTAACCATTTATCTAAGGCATCGGCATCTATTTGACCTTCAAATATAGGAAAATCAAAAATAATATGTACCTTAAAGGGGGTGTCCCATCCACTTGAGGTAGATGTGTCTCTTGTCAGTAATCGTCAAAGGATTTGTGCAAAGTTGTCCATCATCTCATTCTTTGTCGCTCAAGGGACTCCTCGAGCAACATTTTGAAAGGATGTCTTGTCCCATCATCTTTCTTTTTTCCCACCATGGACGGTTTCTTGGGTGTGTGAGAGCAATTGTACTCAAGAGAAACAAGCTCGAGACTCAACTCTCTATACCTTGACCGCGCCGGGGACATGCATTAAAAAAACAAGGAGAAGACTACACTGATACCACTGATCCAGATTTATGATCGGAACGAAACGAAACCAAAAATTTATAATATTAACACATAGACACAGTGAAAAAAAATAGAGATATAGTCAAAATTGGCTTCTATTAAGTAAGAAATATGTTGAAAACTGTAAAATGCAGACTGAAAACAAGTTTTCTAGAATGGTGGCAACTTATCTCTGAGAAGAGATGTGACGGCTATGCTCATACACAAGAATATGAGTACAATGAGGCTCTTAAGGCCTTTTTACAATAAAAATGAATGCCAACACCCTAGACTTTCAAAAACTTAACCCTGGGAGCTGAAGTGTCAAAATTCATGTGGCCCCTGTTGGGGTAAGTTAGTACATCAACTTCTCGGGCTCATAACGTTTGCATACAATCTTTGTTTAGGGCGCGCGATAGCTCATTGGAAAGGTATTGACAAGGATATTCATTTAGGGGGATTAATCAAATACTTTGGGTATCATTGGGGTGCTTGATCATGTAAAAACATCATTTAAGCCCTCAAAATGGCCCCGAAAGTTTAGGAACCGAGAAACTGCTAAAAATAGTAAGTTGCCAAAAAATTGTTTTGAGCCAGTGAGAC
>ML789905.1:91606-111295 GCA_009831015.1 Picea engelmannii | reverse complement strand
ATATATAGTTTTCCTCGTTGCTTCGATGGGTAAAGTGCAAAATATATATAAAAATTGCTACTTTAAATTAAGCATATAAATACTTTAAACTTTCAATATTTTCTTACCACTCTTAAAAGTAGATGTGAATCTTTAAGACACGAATAAAGAGAGATTAGCATCAGAGGATTTCAAATCTGAGTGATAATGTAAGGAAACTAACTTGGATTTTGCAATGTCATGAATGTTTGTATCTTTTGAAAGTCATCGCAATTAAAATATGTAAGCCTCCCAAAACTCTTAATTGTTGGGACTGCCATCACACACACAATCATACAAAATAGAAAGAGGGAAAGTCGAGTCCAAGTCAAGGAAGTATAGTGAATGGTGATTTGATTAACATGTCTGTTGCAACCCAAGAAGATAAGCCTGTAAGTTTTAAACATGTGAAGTAAAGCACTACGTCTAGATTCTTAAGCAAAACAGAAATTAATCAATGGCTCATACACATAGTACACAGATATTTACGATGGAAACCCTTAACCGGGAGAAAACCAATCTTCCTTGGTGTCTCGCCTTTCAACTCTTCATTGTATTAATTTCACCATTCACCATACAATATATACAATGTTTTTAGGTATTTCGTAGCTACCAAAACCCTAATCCCTTAACCCATGATTAATTTAGAAAACCACTAAAAATAGAAAAATCCACTAAAATATCAAAAACCTCAAAAAAACAAAATCGGAGCACTGCCCTAAATGTTGCGTGTAACCAGGGGGGAATACTTGGCCCCCATTAGGAAAGTGCCTGGTTCACACGACGCGGTTTTCGAATATGACGTTCCCACACACACACATGCAAAGAATATAACACATACCCAACATTCTCCTATTTGTTCTTTTCTTTGCATACAGGGGTTCACAAGATTATATAGTCAACAATCCAGGGCAGCAATGCCCATTGTTACTCTACACCAGAAGAAATTTTATCTTCTCACACAATTTTTCAATCAATTTGCAACATTCTTCAAAGTGTCAACATTTTCCAGCAACACCTTATTTTCTTCAACCATGTCTCTCACAAAGTGATACTGGACATCAATATGCTTTGTCTTTGAATGATAAGTTGGGTTCTTTTCCAGGAAGATTGCACTATGACTGTCACAATCCAATCTCACTGCTTGTTGTGCCAACCCAATACTTGAACACAATATTTGGAACCATATTTCTTCCTTGCTTGCATGAGTGGCTTCCATGTATTCAGCTTCTGTAGTTGAGAGTGCCACTACAGCCTGTCTTTTCCTCATCCAACTGATTGCTCCTCCAAATAGGTTAAAAACATACCCACTTGTAGATATTTTGCGATCTAGATCTCCAGCCCAGTCTACATCAACAAATCCATGTATGTCCACCACTATGTCCAATCCTGGTCTTCCTTGGTAGCACAATACATAATTGGTACTGCCATGAAGATACCTAAAGACCCTCTTTATTGTTTTTCAATGCTCCTTCCCTGGTTTTGACATATACCTACTAAAAATTCCCACTACATGTGCAATGTCTAGTCTAGTACAGACCATTGCATACATCAAACTGCTAACGACAATGGCATACGGAACATGGAACATGTCCTCTTCTTCTTCCTGTATCTTGGGACACTGATCTGTAGATAAATTTACACCTATAGGAATAGGAACCTTGACCGGTTTACTTCCATGCATATTAAACCTCTACAATATCGTCTCAACATATTTTCTCTGGTTCAACCAGAGTTTCATGTTTGCACGATCTCTTTTAATCTTTATTCCTAGAATGAAGTTAGCAACGTCAAGATCCTTCATTTCAAATTTGGAGGATGGTTGTGATTTCACCCTCCTTGATAACATCCATGTTATTTCCTACCAACAGCATGTCATCAACATACAACACTACATAAATGAAGTGATTAACAACCTGCTTGGAATATACATAGTGATCAACCCTGATTCTCACAAATCCTAATCCAAGGATGTATGTGTCAAACTTTTGGTGCCACATCCTAGGTGATTCCTTCAAACCATATAGTGATTGATTTAGCTTACAAACCAGATCTTTCTTTCCCTTCACTACAAAGCCTTTTGGCTGCTTCATGTAGATTTCTTCTTCCATATCCCCATGTAGGAATGTTGTCTTCACATCCATTTGTTTCACTTCAAGATCAAAAGAAACATCAATATATAAAAGAAATCTAATAGACTTTAACTTGGAAATAGGAGAAAAAATATCACCAAAGTCAATTCCCTCTACCTAGGAATAACCTTTTTCTACTAACCGACCTTTGTATTTCTCCAGTTTTTCTTCTGTATTAAACTTCTTCTTAAACAACCATTTTCTACCAACATATTTTCTTCCAGTTGTCAACTCAACTATATCCCATACCTCATTCTTATCCAAGGCATCCATTTCTTCAACCATGGCCATCTTCCATAGTTTACTATCCTCTGAATTCACTACTTCCCTGACAGTTTTGGGATCATCATCAGTAATATATAAAGCAAAATTGGAACGGAAATCAAGTGGACTATACCTTTCTGGTTGCCTCATTTCTCTCATTGATCTCCTCAATACTGGGGTATGAGGTTTTTCTTCTTCTACTTCATCTTCTTCATATGATTCAGATTTTGCATCATCCAACTCAAGATTTATTTTCTCAGGTTCTTCTTTCCTTGGTAGAAATTCCTATTTGGAAACATCTTTTACCTCTCTAAAAACAATATCTCGATTGTAAACAATCTTCTTAGTTTCTGGGTTTCAAATCTTATAGTGTTTCACACCATCTTTATAACCAATAAAGATACACTTTCCAGCTTTATTATCCAACTTACTCCTATTTTCCTTTGGAACATGTACATAAGCATCACAACCAAACACTCTAATATGTTCGTGAGAGGGTTTATTTCCAATCCATACCTCGTGTGGAGTTTTATCATCTAGTGTTGATGAGGGTGATCGATTGACTAGGTTACATGATGTACCCACTACCTCTACCCAAAATTCATGTCCTAACTCGGCACCACGAAGAATTCTCCTTGCTTTTTCCATAAATGTGATGTTCATCCTTTCTACAACTCCATTCTGGTGAGGTGTGTATGGAGTAGTCTTCTGCCTTTCTATATCACACTTCTAACAAAAATCTTCGAATTCATTTCCGCATAATTCTCCACCATTATATTTCCTCAATACCTTTATTTTCTTTTCTGTCTAATTTTCTGCCAGAGCCTTAAACTCTTAAATTTATCAAATACCTCATATTTCTTTCTAAGAAAATAAATTCATGTGTTCCTTGAGAAATCATCTATGAATGAAATATAATACACATATTTACCTAGGGATGGAATAGGAACAGGTCCAAACACATCATTGTGTATCAACTCTAAGATCTCCTTTTCTCTTATAGCACCATATGGGAATCTTACGCGATCATGTTTACCATATATGAAATGTTCACAAAAATCAAAATCCAGAGTGCAATTAGACATACCTTCAACCATACCTTTACCGTGTAGTGTTCGAATGCCCTTTTCTGCAATATGCCCAGTCTTTGATGCCACAACATGGTATTCTTTTCAGGGACAGTATTGGTCTTGTCTCCTTCATTTCTCTGCTCATGGACAATAGAATTGTTACACCCATTAGTATAAGTTCTTCCCAACAACTTGTACATAGTTCCACACCAAACTCCCCCATCAACACCATTGCCCCTCGTACCATCATGCAAGTGTCCTTTCCCAATATAGTATCCACTCCTACATCCTTCAACTTGCTTACAGATATCATGCTCCTAGATAGTTTTGGAATGTGCAGAACCCCAGGGAGAGTTCTAATCCTTCCATATTTTAGCAACAACTTAACCCTTCCACGTCCCATGATTTTTGTTGTCGATTCATCTACTAGGAATACATCACCACCATCATATTTTTCATATTCACATAACCATTCCCTGTGAGGAGTCATATGATATGATGCACCTAAGTCGAACAACCATACATCGCAGTTTGCATGTGTACCTGTAGATGTCAAGTAAACATCACCTCCTTCTTCAGTGGAGGTTTTTGCCTCTATGGAAGAGGTACTATTAGATCCCTTTGGTTTATCAACCTTCTTAGACTTGCAATCTTTCTTATAATGCCCTGTTTTAACACACTTCCAACATGTCCTCAAATATTTTAATTGAGACTTACATCTACCTATAGATTTAGATCTCCCCCCCGCCTCCCTCTCTCGGGAAGACTTACCAAGATTCATGTCTTGAGTATGACCTCTTACAAATAAATAATATGTGCTATGACCATCCATGTTTTTCCACCTCATCTCTTCAGATAACAATGATGCAACTACATCCTCATACTTCAATGTAGATTGAGTGCTACTACCAATTGCTACAACCAGATTATCCCAAGAGTCTAGAAAAGAACATAACAAAGTAATACACTTGTCTTCTTCTGCAATCATAATATTAACATAGACAAGTTGACTTACCAGAGTATTAAAGGAATTTAGATGTTCTGTCACGGAATCTCCATCTTCCATCCTAATATGACACGGCTTCTTTCGAAGAAACAACTTGTTTACCAGGGACTTTGATTGATACAAATTCCCTAACTTATCCCATAGTTCCTTGGTTGTAGATTCTCCTAACACATTCAACAACATTGAATCTCCTAGGAAGAGTCGCATATTACTCCTTGCTCTTATGTCCAACTTCTCCCAATCTTCCTTCGACATACCAGTAGGTGGTGTACTAGTAGTTTGTGTACCAGTCATATGTGTGTCAGTAGGTTGCGTACTAGTAGGTTGTGTACCAGGATCCACAGCGATCCATTGTTCTTTGTCTACAAGAAGTTCATCCATCTTGGGCTTCCATAGCTCAAAGTTTTTAACGTTGAACTTCTCTATCTCGATTCTAGAATAGCTCGCCATTCCTCTTTCTACACTCGAATAACCACTGCAAAAGATCCCACTAAACCCAGGTTTATCACAAACCCGAGATAAACTTGATCTATCAAGACCGAGCCAAACCCTCATCAACAAAGGCGTCCCTCTGAAGCCAAAAATGACCTCTCATACCACATGTAAGTTTTAAACCTGTGAAGTAAAGCAATGTATCTAGATTCTTAAGAGATTTACGCTGGAAACCCTTAACCAGGAGAAAACCAATCTTCCTTAGTGCCACAACTTTCAACTCTTCATTGTATTAATTTCACCATTCACCATACAATATATACAATGTTTTTAGATATTTCGTAGCTACCAAAACCCTAATCCCTTAATCACATGCAGTTTTCGAATCTGATGCACCCACACACACACATGAAAAGAATATAACACATACCCAACTAAGCCATAGGGTCGCATGCATGCATAGATGTTATATGATATTGTGAATTTCATCGTCAAATTGAGTAGATAGAGTTGCTATTAGAGAAAAAAGAAAAATCCACTAGGAAGGTCGCATTCAGATGAATAATTCATCGGGTGATGTGACTATTGATCCCTCGAGAGAGAGATATCGTGAGATTTGTAACCATAAAAATTGTCGAGTAGAAAGAATCTTCTGAGCCACCCTTATCTACCAGTAAGGAGTTAGAACCATATTTATGTTGCCAGCATGAAGGTTGTTGGTTATGGATGGACGCTAAAGGAGAAATGAAGTCATTTCCACTAACCGAACAATAGAAGAAGTGTTTTCATGGGGATGAGAATATTCTTCTATTGTGCAAATCAAAAAAAAAATCTAAGAGAATTGTAGAATTGTTCACAGAACAGAAAAAATACAAAGTCACTTGACTTTACAATTGCTAAAAATATATTGAATGTATTAATTGACTGAGAACAAAATAAGGTTGTTTTGGTGAAGAACGGACTAAAGATTGTGTTCCTAAATAATCAAAACAAGTTTTTACAAGGAGGACTTGAATTGAGAAACAATAAGAGATTCTACAAAAAGACTTTTGAAATATTGGGTTGGTTTCCATTGATATCAACCCTTGAATAAAGTCTGGTAGAAAATTATGGTAGCCCCGAAGGTATGTTCATGGAACCCATTGTTTATCGATGAATAAATACATAAAGGTTAATGTGCTTGCAAGTAAGACTATCATAGATGGATAGTATGCATCATGTTGTTTCCAGTGATAGGTGGTATGCCACATGGCTCCTTACAGTTGAGAATATATGTCTTTGTAAAGTTGGAGGTCCCTTGTTGGCATAGGGGCAGACCCAAGGTTCAAAACTCAACAACACACCAACAAAACCCTAACTATCATCCCTTTCGGCAACACATGTGAAGCAGGAAAAGTCTCACATGAGGTAGAAGCAAGGGGGGTTACAGAACTCAGGAGTCTGTAACCAAGATGGGACACAATTATGTGATAATAATACTTCACAGAGTATTCTAGCAACACTCAGAAGGTGACATGAATTAGTTCAATAGATTTATTAACATCACTAAACATACCCAAAGATAGATCGGCATAGTAACAATAAAGATTAATCACTTCAACCACTTAGCACACAACACTGAGTTAGATCTAACATTCATTTATCCTTAACACAAGTAAATCACTAAGCATCAACAGATCTATCCATCATACATAATAACCAAATCACTAAGCACATTCATAACATAAACAACATAGCACAAAGCAAGCCAAAGACACAAAATATATGTGGTTCACCCCAGTGTGGCGATACATCCACCAACTACTTCATCTTCTTTATTATTCGTCAATATATTACATTCAATGACTTCATTGCACTAAGCCACAGAGTCGAGCTTCGCATAGGACATGAGATCTACACATTGAGGACCAGATCCTCCTTCCAAGCTAGCTTAGGGCACCAAGCCAACTTCTCTAGCTATAACAGAGCCTTACTCGCATACATTCCTTGGCATAAATCCGTTCTAGATACTTGCACTTAGCTCCACAAGCTACTGACGCTTTTCTACAATACATTCTTACTTATTTATACTTTTACAATAATGCCTAATCATGGGTAAACCCCATGGGATGACATCCCATAACCCATTAAAAAAACATTAGAAAACCCCTTATTGGGTCGACATAGCCTGCAAAATCGGTGAGATCCGTGATCTCAACTCTGCCTGGGCGCTCCATATTCGACCAGCCTGTCGAAGTCCAAAATTGGTCCCAACCTGACCAAGGTTTCCTCAAAACTTGGTCGAGGGACAACAGGCCCCCAACACTCACCTGTGACTCGTCCTAAGTCACTCAGGTCTAGGAAATGTTTCTTTGAAGGCCTCGAGATTAACTCAATATGCCTCGACTTGCTTCTTCACCTGAGCCTCCTGCTCAGTGAGCTCCTGGATCATTTGCTCTGTAACAATCCCTTCTAGGCGCTCTTCTACTATTGCAACCACATGGTCCAATTGCAAGCCTTGTCCATCAATCTCTTCGAACATCAGGCAGGATTAGTCCTGCACAGGTTGCAGCTTATGTGTGACTTCCATTACCCTGCCCTGGATGGCAATAATCTGTTGTTGTATTGCGCACTACTTCTAGGATATTTTCATTCTCTCAATTGTAATGAGTGGCTTCATTTGTGCCTGCACGGAGAATGCATGTTGTTGTGCCTCATGTAATTACACTTCCAGCTTCCTTAGCTATGGGTCTTTTGCAATGCCTTCATATCTCTTCGCGCTTCTATCACTTAACTATTTTCACTCCAAGGTTAGGGCTCTTATCCTTCCTACTGCATTCTTAGCGGCTTCCTCCCTCTAGTCGCGCACCTCCTGCAGGGTGCTCGGCACTACTTGAGCCTCCAACTCTATTATCTTAGATTGAAGTTGTTGGATGGTCTCAATGAGCTTAACCACTTGAACCTCGACTGACTCATGTTCCTCTTGTGCCAAGCCTGGCACAGAATGACATGATTTACTCAGTACCTCTTTGACTGTGGCCCGTTCTGTGAGCAAAGGTTCATTTTCTCTTTGTAGTTGGGATTTTTCCTCCTTGAGAATCTCCTGAAACTCTTCTCTTTCACTTTCGTAGGTGGCCACACTATACCGCTCTATGCGTAGTTGTTCTAGAGATTCATCTTTATCTTGTTTCAATGCTTCTGTAGCCTTCTCCTTCTCTTCCTATATTCTCTGCAGTCGAGCTTCTGTCGCATCTGCAAGTCTTCTCAATTGGGCTGGTTTATCCCCTAATTTTGTAATCTGTGATAAGGAAGGCACAGTAGGTACTGCGCGGACCAAACGAATAGCTTTTTGTATTTCCTTCAATTCCTTCTTGACCCTTCCATATGGCCCTTCCTGCTTCACTCCATATCTCTGCAAGATTTTCTTGGAAGCGTCCTCCATAGCTCCGCGGACTAGAATGATATCGTCCTCTGTGAGCATGGCCTCTTATTGGGGCTTACTAGTGCATGTATTCTTTCTTTCTAAAGGTTTCTACGGGGAAACCTTCCTCTTATGCGGTGTGACTATTCTAGTAGGGGGATCTTCATGCAGTGTAGCTTCACCTCCTCCTTTCTCATCCCCTCCTCCTTTTCCATCTGCTTCGTCTCCTCCTCCTCCTAGAGAGCCAAATCTGTTTTCTTCAGAGGTGTTGTCCTCCTCATCAATCTCTATATCCTGGACTTCTTCCTGCTTCTTCTTTTTTGTCCCACTGGACTGTCCGACATGCTCGACCCGGGTGACCATGGGGATACCTATGGTGTCAATGTCAAAGATTTTTTCATTAGCAACAGGTACAAGGAATTACTCTGACCACTCCTTTTTTATCTGCTCCATGTCTTCATCTGTCAATTTGTAGTATGATTGTAACTCTTCCTTATTCTCATCTCTGTGTGAAGTGATATAGATGAAGTGTGGATCTATGCGGAACTTGGCTATTGGTATGTAATGTTGTAGGGTGTGCGGTGTCATGCACGGAAATGACTCGATGGAAACCTTCAGTTGTTAATAGTATGCATGAAACACAATGTTGCACTGCCACTTCTTTGTCATGTCATTGGTGTACCACAAGGTTGAAAACCCAACGGCCAACGAATTCAATGGTTCAATCTCCAGAAAGGTGCCTCCTTCAGTCATTTTCCAAGCGACAAATGTGATCAAAATGATCAGTCAGTTGAAGTGGAATTTGTATCCCAAATACTGAGATTCACGGCAGTATTTCTCTAGTTCATTGACAAGGTATCTCACCCAGTTCATCTTCATTCCCTCCACATATTTTCCTGCGAATTCCACCACGAACCCGGTGACCTATTTGGGGCGGTTCTTCCTGATGAGATTTCCATCTATGTGTTGGCAAGTGAGGCGCACTACGCCATCCTGGATAGAGGCTACCTTCTAACCTCGCTTTATTTTTTCGACTTCGTCGTAAGCCTCCTTGATGTGTTGTGCTAGGGATAGGTCTGAGGCCTTCCCTCAATAAAACTATTGAGGGTCACGTCCCTTCATGCTTAATCTTGTGATCTGGTGGATCGGCATCATATCCACAGTATTCCTCTGGTCGAGCCACAGGTATCCACCATGATAGCATGACAAGAGGAGTTTAATGCAAGAGTTAACCTCCTAGTGGAGGCCAAAATGGGGAATCTTCATCACATTTAGCACAGTGGACTGCGCCAGTCCCTTAATCCATGGCTGGGAGACGAGGCGAGGCTTATTCCTAGTTGACTTTGTTAGATAGCAGTGGGGTGATAGCATAGTATAGTTCTTCCTGTCTCCTAGATTGAAGTCGTTGTTCTTCAGCATCAGGATCTGTCCCAACTGACTCCTGACTATGAGTATT
Organism: Picea engelmannii; assembly: GCA_009831015.1. Lineage (NCBI taxonomy): Eukaryota > Viridiplantae > Streptophyta > Pinopsida > Pinales > Pinaceae > Picea > Picea engelmannii. The sequence goes on along the minus strand of ML789905.1, from coordinate 101,517 downwards.
CCCTTCGGAATGTACACGGTGAATAGAGTGTACTCATAATCTCGTGGGATTTTTTCGTGGTTAACTGAGCCAGCCAAAGGTGGAATGTACTCTAGTAGGATCGACGGGATCTTCTTTGCATTAGCGAGATCATCGTGATGCTTACTTTGATGCTTAGTCGCGGGGTTGACATAGCCAGAACGACATCCAGTTGAAGGGGAATCCTGTAGTCCCCTAGTCGACGATGCCTGGACACCTTCAGATAATTTTTTTTAGGCCATTATATTCTTGAGGACCTCCTCGACATACTTCTCTAATTCAATAGGTTCTCCCGACATTCTCACTTTTAAACAAACACATGGCAAGGTCTAGCTTCTGATAACACAGCTCAATACACAATCAATTCTCTTTTGGCTCAGTTAATCACGGGTAGCGAAAAGTGGTCCCAGTGCAGCGACAGATAAGTTAAATAAGCGGGGCCTCGTAATGGATTCTTCCAACGACCAGGAATGCTTCCATTAATGTGAATCTATCAGTTATGGCGCGGTCTCAACGTCCAAAAAGTGGTACATCCTCCCATAAATGCATTTTCTAACCGTTATGGAGCATCATTCTAATGGTTGAGGCGCCTCCAACGGTCATATATCTTCGCCTGGGAGAAGTCCCATTTTGTGTGGTTCTGATGTTTCGGTGAGGTTCAAATCTTGCGAACCTGCCTCCTGGGAGGTTTCAGTCTGCGAAGTCTTCCATCTTTTTTTTGTATCTTCTTGCAACTTTTCCAACTTCGCTTTCTTCTTATTAATCTTCCTTTCCTTATTTATTGTGATCTAATTCTTTCTAATTGGTTCTAGAATCCTCTTTCCATTCTTATTCTTATCTTCTCCTAGCGTGGTGGCTTCACACTGTTGATGTGCCTTCAAAGGGTCTAAAGTTAATATCCCTTCTTTTAATGCTTCCTGGGTGGATATACTTCTTTCTTGAATAGATAGGTCCTCCAAACCTTATTGCATTCTTTTAGCCTTGACAACTAATTCTCTTGCCTTATGTTGCTTCGTCCTATCCTCTCGTTCTTCTATTAGTCTATTTATTTCTCTAGCCATGAAATCCCTTAGTTATTTCTTTTTCTTTTTTATGGCCTCTTCCTCTGCTTTCCTTCTGATATAATCTTTGTCAATCCAAATCTTACCTAGTAAAAGTGGGAAAGGGGTGTTGTTCTCAACAAACTTAATGACTTCAAACTCTTCTTCAGTCAATGTTCCATGAATAATAATAAGTAAATTAGTAACTCTTCCACATAAGGTTATCATATTTCCCTTAAACAAGCCTATCATTATCAATGAAGGTACCATAGCGGGCTTTCCCATAATTTCCCAAGTGTCTTCTGTCATAATATTCACTTGTGTTTCCTCATCCAAGACACATTCTATGTTGAAGTCTTTTATTCTTGTACTTATGCGTTGTTTTTCTTTGATGATTTTTGGTAAAATAACATCTTTGTGAACATCCATCGTTTCTTTCAACTGTAATAATGTAGTCTGAGCTTTCTCTGATTCTTTCTCTTTATGATTCTCTAACATTCCCTTAGTCTCTTTACTTCCTTCATAGTTTTCTTGTCTCATGTTCATTCGTTCAACTTTAGCAATCATCCTTGGACAATCCTCAACCTCAAGACCAACAATCTTACAACAAAGACAAACAAGACCTGTGCCAGAGAATTCCTTAGCAAGATGTCCCGGTCTTCTGCAATTATAGCACAATCAATCCTCTTTTTCTTTTATATTTTCTCCAACTTCTTTTGTACTGTGCACTAGGATCACGGTGTTGAACCTATATTCTGCAAAAATTATTTCTAGGTTCCTGCATCCACTTATTAGTCCAAAAATTCTTTCTATGCATAGGAATAACATATCTTTCTTCATTTCTATTAAATTTACTTAAATCAACTCTTTCTTACAACTGTGCCCTAGCCTTCAGACTAGGAAAAAATCTATTAAACATACTTAAATTCATGCTTCCGAAACAAAAAGAATTCACTTATCTTTCTCTTATCAAAGCACAAATATTTACCTCTTTTAAGATATTACCTCTTTTCTTCGAGTCAGCTTTATTTTTTAGCACAGAGCTTCACAAGTCAAGTAGAGTACTGCGCACTTCAGCAGCAGATCTATGCATAGAGCTTCTCTTTTATTTACTACAGTTCCCAGCAATCATAGTTTCAGGTCCCGACAACGGAACCATTTATTGGCACAGGGGCAAACCCAGGGTTCAACACTCAACAATGCACCAACAAAACCCTAACTATTAGCCCTTTCGGCAACACCTACGAAGCAGATGAAGTCTCACCTGAGGTAGAAGCAGGGGGGGTTACAGGAATCATGTGTTTGTAACCAAGTTGGGACACAGATCTATGATAATAATACTTTGCAGAGTATTCTAGCAACACTTAGAAGGTGGCATGCATTAGTTCATTATCTTTATTAACATCGCAAAACATACCCAAAGATAGATCGGTGTAGTAACAATAAAGATTAAGCACTTCAACCACTTAGCACAAAGCACTAAGTTAGATCTAACATTCATTTATCCTTAACACAAGTTAAGCATTAAGCATCAACAGATCTATCCATCATACATAATAACCAAAGCACTGAGCACATTCATAACATAAACAACACAGCACAAAGCAAGACAAAGAAATAAGATATACGTGGTTCACCCCAGTGTGGGGCTACGTCCACTAACTGCTTCGTCTTCTTTATTATTCGTCAATCTCTTACACTCAGTGACTCTTGTGCACTAATCCATAGAGTCGAGCTTCGCGTAGGACAGGATATATGTGAACTGAGCACTAGATCCTCCTTCCAAGCTAGGTCAGGGCACCAAGCCAAGTTCTTTATCTAGCACAGATCCTTACTCACATACATTCCTTGGCACAAAGTCGCTCAAGATACTTGCACTTAGCTCCACAAGCTACTGACTCTTTTCTACAATACATTCTTACTTATTTATACTTTTACAATAAGGCCTAATCATGGGTAAACTCCATGGGTCTACATCCCATAACCCATTACAAAACCCTAGAAAACCCCTTACTGGGTCCACATGTCCTGCAAAATCAATGAGATCTTCGATCTCAGCTATGCCTAGGCGTTCCATATTCGACCAGCCTATCGAAGTCCAAAAGTGGTCCAAACATGACCAAGGTTTCCTCAAAACTTGGTCGAAGGCCAACAACCCTCAACAATAATATAGAAACCCCTAGAAGGTCAACAAGAAGTCATTTATTATAGAAGGCCCTAGAAATTCATCAAGAATTTTTCTAGTTAAAGTGGTTGCAACAAGAAGTTAATTATGGGTAAAGTAGTTGTAACAAAAAAAATGTGAGTTTACTAATTATGAGTAAAGTAGTTGCAACAAGAATGTGGGTTATCCCTAGAAGAAGGAAAATGGGTAAAATAGTTACAATATTTCCCGTAAAATAGTTACAATATTTCCCCTAAAGGAAGGCACTTGGGAAGTATAAATAAGATATCAAGAGACTCCCATTAGCACCTATTGAACACATTGAATATCTATCTTGTTAAAGGTTTTTGGCAGGAATTTTATTGACAAATCTGAGGAAGTGAAATTATGAGGCAGCGGAGGAAGAATGACAACAAAGTTACATGATTACAGAGAAGAGCGGTGATTTTGTGAAAAAACTTGATTTAGTTGATCCCCCTACAAGTGTCAGACTACCAGTGTCCTGTGAGGCACCCATGTGGGTTGTCTAGGGATCGTCACATGAGGCCATGCTAGACAATAGGCTTTGTCCCCCAAGGAAAAGCCAGCTCTAAAGGATGAGGTTTGTATCAAGCTACAAAAGCTAAGGAGAGTCTACATGAATGTGTGACAATGTTCAGGTACAACAGAATCATCTATAGAAGTAAAAGGTATGTTTCTATGGTTGTTTGAAGTTGGATCTTGGTGATTGCCTGAGGTATGGTCATGTGAGGTTGATTATATTCCCTTGAGGTACTATTGGTTGTATGGTACATGTTGTATGAGGCAGATCTATAGAGGAACATTGTTGTTGCACTTGTTGTTTGTACTTGGCACACATTCTTGGGTATTTTGTTGAGGCATATCTTATGTCATATGGTACATGTTTGAGACAGCTTGGTTGATATGTATTGTTGAAGATATTGGTACAAGATGAGGCTTCATAACAGTGAGGGTTTGATACATGGTTGATGTGACAACTCATTATACATGGTTTATGGATGTTGGTACATGTATGGCACATGATTAGATAGATATATGTGTGATGATAGGTTGTAATGATCCCAAGCCATTATGCAAGGATCATCACTATTTTGGTGTCTTTTAAAACTTTTTCTGGTTGTGGTATTTCGTCAAACAATTTGTTGATCTATTTGTTTAGATGTGTTTATATGTGTGTATGCAGCAAATAACAGAAAGAGATAACCATGGAACATACCTCAACCATATGCAATAAGATAGACAAGCCAAAACATCTCAAATCTTCTTTTAGTCATAAGATAGAAGAACCTGCTACAATGAAGATGTCGATCTGGAATGCTCAATAGATGGCCAAGAAGATAGACAATGGATAATAAGTATGAGCTGCTACAAAATGCTCCCAAAAATACAAAATGAGCCTCCAAAGGCTGGATATAAGATGAAGACCAATGCCAAGTGCCAAACCCCTCAAGCTGGAAGATGCCACGCCCTGCTGTAGTACTGGAGCTCCTCAATATTTCAGCCCTGCTATCAAATATGTCCAATCACCCTGAGAAATATGCCAATTGATAGATCGGGCAACTGTAAGGACAACCCAGGTGTCCAAATCTCCAAATCCACTCTCAAACCCTGTAGATCTGAAATCCTCCACTGAATGGTGTGCCCCACTGGATGATTGAATCCCTAGATAATTCGGCCCTACTGAAGGCGGCCTCCAAATGCTCTGAAACTCTCCAAAAATATATATCAGGACACTGCAAGTCACTAGGTGAAGTCTCAGGGTCAGATATGAAGTGTAACTCCTCCAAACTTACTAGATCTGAATCTCAAAAATGCCCTCCTTCTCTTCAATTCATCCCACTGCTCTAAGAAATAATCCGAACCATGAAACTCTTTCAGAAAGCACTAGGAATGATGGTGAAGACCCTGCAAGAAGAACCCAAGTGACGGAATCTCCAAAGACCATGCCAATCTCCTACAATGAATCTCTCTCCAAGGATGGTGCACCCCTCTTGCTGGAAACCCCCAACTGGTGCACCCTCTCTCTATATGCACATGAAACTGATGTAGAATCCCCTTGCAACTGAGTAGATCTGGAACTAGAATGGTGTGGGAGATTATTGCATCTCCGAGACCAAGCTTGGGACAAGCTAGGTGAATCTTTCACCACCGAATCGTCCTCTAGGGTTTGTTATGTCAAAACCCTCAAAACCCCCAATGTTGGGCTCACTAGCTAAAAGCCAGAAATCCAAAAGATAAACATACATGAATGAATGAGAAGAGGCCATTGCCTTTCCTTTATACTTTTGGCTCACCTTGTCCCTCCAAAGTGACTTTCATTTTATTAATATTTAATTAATTAATTAAATCACTTTAATTAATTAACTAACTTTTTTACCTCTAAAAAGCTCCTTATCTCTCCTTGTGGCTTCCCTAGCCACTGAAAGTCACTTCTAGCCATCCCATCCTGCAGTGTTTCTTCTCTCGATTCCAATGAGTTATTATACTGAGAGGTTCCTCCAAGTAATGTGCCCAAAATGACCTCTTCATCGAATTTAATTGACTTATAGCTCAAAATAGTCAAAATCCTGGAAATCATCGGAATGCAACGAAACCAAAGCCAACCTGTGCGGAATGGTTCATAATGATGGAATATAATCATCAATGCAAGCTAGACCCCATAATTCCTCTCAAATACCCCTGTACTCGCCATAGCATCCATCTGGCTACTCTGGTCATCATAAATCTCTGCCCTGTGATGATGTCCCAAAGTGGGGACATTACATAGGTACATGGTTTGAGATATACACTTGTGATAGTGGATATGAGATTAATGTGATCAGATCTGATTGGTTGATGATATTGATGTGATAGAATTTACAGTCACAGGTTTTATAGTGATAGGATTAGCAGAGTCTGTGGTAGTGTTAGTTTTGTCTCCATTTATATTTCAGGGAAGGAGGATGAGGCAAGGAAAATGGGTTATAGCCTCCTTACGGTTGGTGACGGAAAACTAAGGGAATTGTAGCTTCCTTTAGGTTGGATCATGAGAAACTAGGGGGTTGGAGCCTCCTTTCAATTGTAGTTGGAAAACAAGGAAGTTGGTGATTCCTATGAATGTGTTTCTTCTGACATATGAGAAAAGAATTATGTGGTTTTCTCCTACATTGGGTTTCCACGTAAAATTATGGTGTATTGTGTACTTATGTGATTGCTTAATGTTCACTGTTTATTTATACTATTCATGATGTTTTGAATGTTATTGATGAACTTCTCATAAATTTAAACAATACATATTGTGGTTAAAAGAAATAAAATTTATAATATTGATTCACCCCCCCTCTCTCAGTATTCAAACAAATACTACAGAGTGAAGTATAGCTACACAGAGAAAAGCAAGATGTTCATATGAAGAATCCCTCCTTAGGTTATTGGCACCATCTTATGAGATCTATTGTAGTGTATCTAGAGAGGTAGTGGGGGGGTTGAAGGGCCCATAATGATAATAGTAGATTACATTCAATGTAAGGTGGGATAGTCCACTATATTATTAAATAAGGCCCACTATGGTAGTTAGATATATTAATGTGAACGTAATAAATGTAAGAGGACTTATTAGAAGATTTTACTTCTAAAAGGTTCCTCATATAGAATGTTCTTAGGTGGTTGGTAGCACTATATAAATGGGTTCAAGCAATGTAATGGGATGTCAAGAAGAAAGTATTGTATTTGCAGCATGTATCTCATTAGGAGGTTTCCCCCTCGAAGAGGCAAGTGAACAGAAGAGGATCCCTTCTATAATAGGATCCATTGTATGGTGTTGTCCTACCCTACGAGTTTGATAATAATAAAGTGTTTGTTTTCTTTATTTCTCTCTATATCTATTGTGGTGTTTTTGTATTCATAACTTTGGTACTTAGCAAGTGGTATCATAGGAATTTCCTTGGCAGGAATTGTGGGCAATTTTTTTTTGTTTTGCATATTTTTCGAAGAAGAAAAAAAGGGGTCGTGACACTCTAGAAAAATCATGTTGTGTTTTGTTTTTGGAATTTTTAGAATCTGGTTGAAGATATGATTTCCTCTCATAAAAATCGCCAGTTTAAAAAAAACAAAAATTGTATGAAATGGAGTATGGTAAGTGAAGTTATCGGTATTTTAAAATTTGTAATTTTTCATGGTTTTCCATGGATGGTTGCATGATTTTTCTTATTTCTATAGCACCTAGGTCCACATTGGCTCAAAAAAAATACATATCCGAATTTCTCTCACAATTTCACCCAATTTCAAAAAACAATTGTTTGAATCGGAGCTTCGGAATTGAAGAAATCAATGATTTAAAATCAGTCATTTTTGGGTTTTTCGTAAAGATGACAAGACTGCAGAGTTCATAAATTTTCACAGAGTGCTTATATTGCTACCAAATCAATGTCATTGGATAAACAATTTTAATATATTTATTTTGGTACATTATATGTGGTGTTTCCAATGAATATTCGACTTCTCATGGAGATTTGGTGGAAGTTTGAATCCCTCGAGACAAAATTTCATAGAGGGAGATGTAACCTGGAGATCATCACCCAAATATATAACATGGAGATCATTATCCATCACATCACAGAAGAATATAATCAAGAAACATATTCTTGGTCATCTTGGGAGGCCAAATGTGATGATTGGTATATGGATAGTTGTCATTTATGGGATTACAACAACTTTCATATTTTGTTTGATGACTCTACTCCACCTTCTGTAGAGAACATAAATGTGACAAATCAGGAACCAGTCATGACTAACATTTTCTAGCCTACACATTCTGTAGTGGTATTATTCCATCCAGATTCAGATGCAACCCTTTCCAACTATGTGAATGGATCTACATATTTGGATCCACATGACCAGTGTCAATCTTTGGAGCATCATTTTCAAGTGGCTCTTGAGATCCAATATCTTCATTGTAGATTTCACATGAGCACTTGGAAATGGGACTCAGGTTTACAGTGGTGGTTGGACTACTTCTGCATGGTGTCTCGCATTTCTACATGGGACCTCGGTTCTTTAGTCTACTTCAGCACTATGGTCCACACTTATCCATGGGACCCTGGTATATGGTTGTACACCCTCATAAAAATATTTGAGGAAAACACTTTCATAAGGGGGATAGAATGTAGTGTAGCTAGAAAGGTAGTGGGGGGGGGCGAAGGTCCCATAGTCATAATAGTGGAGATCATTCTATGTAAGGTGGGATAGTCAATTATATTATTAAATAAGGCCCACTATGGTAGTTAGATATATTAATGTGATCATAATAAATTTAAGATGACTTCTTAGAAGACTCTAATTCTTAAAGGTTCCTCCTCTACAATGTTCTTAGGTAGTTGGTAGCACTATATAAAGAGGTTCAATTAATGTAATGGAATTTCAAGACGAAAGTATTGTATTTGGAGCATGTAGATCATTAGGAGGTTTCCCCCTCGAAGAAGCAAGTGAACAAGAGAGGATCCCTTCATTAATAGGATCCATTTTATGGTGTCCCCCTACCCTAAGGGTTTGATAATAATAAAGTGTTGGTTTTCTCTATTTCTCTCTAGATTTATTGTGGTGTTGTTTTATTCAAAAACTTTGGTACTTAACATCTATGTCCTAAACAATGCAAAGGCCCATGAGGGTCCATTAATCATTTTTTGCGTTGATATAGGAAAAATCTAATGAAGAACAAAACCAAATTCATGCATCACTAAGTAAATAAATCTTACACTGGTAGGACTAAAGAATGTTCGACCCAAACCATAGTATAACCCAAGAGCATTATATCCTTGAAAATATAGCATTATTTCCCTATAATTATTTAAAATCATTACACAAAACCATTCAAGTTGATGAAACAAATCCATACCATGTAGAGTTAATTGTTAAAAAAGGGGAAAAATCCATCTACTCTAGAATGAACAGAAGAAAGGGACTCTTTAGTGATGAGTTTTAAATATGTTGAAACCAATCCTTTTTTTAGGTATTGAAATGAATTATATATATTTCAGTAGCCTTATTAAATCTCTATCTATAGTCTTGTTTATGAGGGTAGTGGTGGATCTCATTTAGTCTTTTAATCCAAGTGACTTTTGTTTTATAGATTGGAATGTTCCCAAAGATTGAAAGTTAGACAATGGTCGAGTATTAAACTAAATATTGGCAATGCCCTCGCCTTTTCTTCTACTCTGGTATTCTTGAATCTAATAGAGTCCAACAAACAATTAATGTATATTTTAAGCATTTTATATTTTAAGCAAATATCCTTTCATTGTTGAAATTTTATCAACTGATAAATTTGGCAATGACAGTAATGTATATTTTAATCAACTAGCTAGACTAAGATAGGAACCCAAACTTATCTATCTTTTGTGGGCTTAGGCACACTAGGAAGATGTTAGAAATAGTATACACAGCCTTTATGAGGGCATTAAGGTAGAAACCATAGATATGACTGATGAGAGCATTTAACAACCAAAGAAACACAAATCTTTAGATCCAAGATATGGTGGCTTTAGTGTAAGAGAGAGCTCTGATATATCATTTTTTAGGGTAGAGTATATATGGATAAGGTGTAAATTTACAAATCAAGATATAAAAAAAATATTGAGATTTTATGGCTTCGAAAAAGAATGTCCTTCATCAAAACCTTTGATCTAGCTATA
>ML789905.1:49454-59529 GCA_009831015.1 Picea engelmannii | reverse complement strand
TAACTGCTTATTCAGATGCAGACTAGGCAAACTGTGTTGATGAGAGAAAAAGCACCAGTGGAGGAGCATTCTTTCTGGGTGACTCATTAGTTGCATGGCTTAGTAAAAAGCAAGGATCCATTTCATTATCCACTACAGAGGCAAAATACATTGTTGCTGCTACTTGTTGCATACAAATTTTATGGATGATACAAACTCTTGCAGATATGAAGGTAACTTACACTAATCCTATTCCAATTCATTGTGATAACACCAGTGCCATTAGTGTCTCCAAGAATCCTATTCTTCATTCCAAGACTAAGCATATTCCAATAAAGTACCATTTTCTTAGAGAACAAGTTACAAACAGAATTGTTCAGCTGAATTATATTCCTTCCAAAGAACAGATGGCTGATATCTTTACTAAACCATTAGCAGCGACCCCTTTTGGATATCTTCGTCAAAAATTGGGGGTTATAATTTCCTGTGTCTAATCTATTCACCTGGTTAGGGGGAGTACTTATTGAATATCTGGTGTATTTCCAAGATACTTATAGTCGACGGGGGGAGTATGTTTAGAAACAGATCAGGGGAAGAATGTTTCTTCTTTGACATTGATGTCAAAGAGGGAGAAAAGAGTTTGGGAGGAGAGTCAAGTCTGAATGCATGTGGGTGCTTGTGTTGCCATCAATGCCAAAGGGGGAGATTGTTGGCAAATATTTAACAGACAGCGAATGGAAAATATTTAACAGACAGTGAATGCTTGTCATTGATGGAAAGTACAACAATGAAGATGGCATGAGTACAGGAAGTTTGTAACCGATAGGCAAACAGAAGATAAGTTCAGGAAGATCGAATGATCGAAGGAAATGCAACATTGATTGAATGATCGAAGACCCGTAAAGTTTGAGAATCATTTCTGAGCATTGGATCTCATTCAAAATTCCCGAAAGAACGAGGGTCGTCAGATCTAAATGTAGACAAGAAGAGCGCTGAAGAGGAGGATAGATCTCAGACGTTAGATCCAAGCGCAGGACCCGACCATCGTTGGATCAAGGAAAACCTGCACGCTTTTTAAAGTACAACAAGGAGAAACGGGCATACAAAATTCAGAAAGAAGGAGGACCGTTCATTTACGGGTAGGACACGTGGGGATAGATCGTCATTTCGTTGACTGGAGAGTCAAAGGAACAGGGTTCCCTAACCTCTTGAAATCGTGATTTAATCTGAGCCGTCAGATCAAGGTTGAATCTGGATCGTTGATTCCAGTCCATGTCGGAGTTTTGCGGATCCAGAGTTGGAGATGTCAAGTAATATCAATCACTAGAATCTCGAAATTGTGATATGCGGAATCGCGACGTAATCTGAGCCGTCAGATCAAAGTTGAATCTAGACCGTTGATTCCAATCCATGTTGGAGTTTCGTGGATCGAGAGTTAGAGATGTCAAGTAATATCAATCACAAGAATCCTGAAATCGCGATATGCGGAATCGCGACGTAATCTGAGCTGTCAGATCAAGTTTTGATCTGGACCGTTGATCCCAGTCCATTTCAAAATTTCATGGATCGAGAGTTGAAGATGTCAAAGAATAATAACCACAGGAATCCTGAAATCGCAATGTGCGAAATCGTAACTTAATCACAGTCGTCAGATCAAGATGTGATCTGGATCGTTGATCCGACACCATTTCAGAGTTTCTTGGATCGGGACTTTGAAGTGACAAAAACACTAAACATCAAGAATGTTGAAATCACGATATGCAAAATCGCGATTCAATCGCAGTCGTTAAATCAAGATCAGATCTGGACCGTTGATCTAATTCCATATCGGAGTTTCGTGAATCGCGATATGGAGAGGCAAAGAAAACAATGCAACAAGAATGTTGAAATCGCGATTCAATCGCAATCATTGAATCAATATCAGATCTGGACCATCGAATCATAGGACATGTGGCAAGCGATCGAAATTTCGCTAATTTGGAGTCAATGAAGCATAGTTTTGAAATTCACGAAATGAGAAATTGCAAAAGTGTTTTATGCATAAGCGCGTGGTCATAGCCATTGATCACATCGATGGAAGATGGAGGTAGAAGCTAGAGGTGATAAGCTTGGCCACAGAAATGCCAAAATGAATGCAAGATCTCATGAAGCCAATCTAATGGTGCAGGTAAATTTGAACAAAGATCGGAGGGTTAATGTTATCTCACACAGTTAACTCCTCAGTTACGAATCTGTTAGCGAAACGGACTCATGATTGCCAATCAGTTGGCGTTTTAGTTGCTTGGACAGTTGTCTTTCTTTTGCCTAAGGAAATGTGAAGTGGAACCGTCGTGGATGTGTGTATAAAAGAAGATGAGACAGATTGTGTGCAGTTAGTTGTTCTGTATGAAAAATGAATGAAACTGTAAGAAAGTAAAAATTATAGAATGTGTAGTGTAAGATTGAGAATATGCATAGTGTGAGATGAAACTCGGAGAAGAGTAACAGATGATGAAGAAACTTTAAGCAGAGAAGAATAACAGAACAAGTTGAAGCAGAGTAGAATGACAGAACAAGTTGATGCAGAGAAGATCTGCTGAACAAACAAAGGAAGAGAAGAATTGCAGAACAGTTAGAAGAAGACCAGATTTACAGAACAAAGAAAGATTGGTAAGAATTGATTTATCTGCATAGTTGACTGTTTATTTATTCGTTCATATTTTAGGGAGGTTGGGAGGTGCTCGGGAGGACTGTTGTCCTCAGAGTTTCAAGTGATAACTTGAACACAAGAAGTTGTATCTTCCATCTGGTTGCAGCCAGAGAAACCAGGGTGGCAGGGTGGTGCAAGGGAGAACTAGTGTTCTCTGTTATACAGGTTGGAGCCTGTGTAACTGGAAGTTGGTGCTTCCATCCAGTTGGTGTTGGAACATTAAGGGAGTTGGTGCTTCCTTCTAGTGGGTGCTAGAGAAACCAAAGAGTTGGTGCTCTCAAACAAGTTGCAGCTTGTAAAACAGAGGTAGCAGTCTCACATTGAGTTGGTGCTCAATTATAGATGATGTACAGAACTTAACAGACTGCCTATCATTTCGAAGAAGAAGAGGTTTTCTCCCTTTATGGGTTTCCTCGTGAAAAATCTGTCTCTGTGCATACCTTATGTGTGACTGATGCTCTTTACTTTTAATGTCCATATGATGTATATTGTTGATGATCACTTGAAGAAAGATTAATAATGTTTTAATAGACTTAAAATTGTTTAAGCTCAATTACAACTTATTCACCCCCCCCTCTCAGTTGTCTTAGTAATTTCAACAATCGATGGAGAGGCACTTGAAGGCATTGAAGGCTTTGTTAGACAAATATCATGTCCATAGGGTTCAATGGTTGAACGATGTATTGTATATTAGTCTATGATGTATTTTAGAAACTATTTATCCCAAGTAGTGGATGATGTTAATGTGCTTCTCATTTGGGATGTCAATTCCACCAACAAATTTGAAGGGGAGGTGTTATTGAGATAGATAAAGTGAAAGGTATTATCTTTAATTGTAATTTCTATCTTCATACATACATTTTAAATCTTGATTGATACCTAAATTTATTTTTCTTTCTTTATCCAAGTAATGAATAGTGGGATGATACATTTATACATTACAAATAATCTCAACTAGTTGAAGGTATGGATGGAACGATGTAAAGAAGTTTACCATATTTTATCATGGATTGGAGTGGTAGATTTGATTAGAAGATGTAAAGTGGATAATGATATAAATCTGACAAAAAAAGAAATTGATATAGCATCTGGTGCAAAATATAGAAAGGTAAGCATTTCCCATTGATTTTAGCTTTTAATTCTCATTTTTGTGTTGTTTTTTTATCCCTCAAATTATCTCGTACATATATTTATCAATTCATGACAATGAATTTATAATATGTCGAGTATGCAGATGAGACATCACAAATCTTTGTGGTCTAATAGTAGAAAATGTCACACCAAACAGTTGGATAATAAGAAGAAAAGTTGTGACAATCGGATAACTACAATTTTCTAGGTTACTAATATTTCTCATGGGGATGATAGACATGTAATCACATCTTATTTGAGATACTATAGTTATCTAGAAAATATATTGGATGTAGACTTGAAATCCTTCAAAGTGGTTCTCTTTAAGGTCATATGGTATTGATTGTTTCTATAAGGTGATGAAATCATTGCTCTTGATCATGATAATGGATTGACCATGATTAATACTACTAGGTATGAGCCAAGTACAAATCCCTATGTCCCTCCAAGTAAATGTGAATATTCATGGGTTCCAGGTAGAGACAATTAATCATTTGTTGTTAGATTTGATCAAAGAGGAAGGCTTGTAAAGTATGTGGTAGAAGAAGATGTTCATGAAAAATATGAATAAGATTAAAGAAAGAAAGTCGTGTTAGACCAAGAGGTCCATGAACTTGACCATATATTCAATGGTTCACATCCTATGCATCATGTTGATGATATTGATTATATTGATGATGACTTAATGTTATACATCTCAGACGCAGTTATAGACAATCCTTTCAATGATTTTGAAGAGTTGGATACAAAGTTTGATCTTGATGAGTCAAATATTGAATTAAATGAAGTTCAAGATCAATCCAAGTTGGATATGTAATAAATCTTATTTAATAAAGTGAAATGGTTCAAATTGAGTACTATTATACTTTAGGGTCTCAAAGCGGTTTGATTCCCTTCTAATTTTGTAAAAGGAAATGGAGGAATCATAAAACTAATCACCAAACAAGGTAGCAGTCAAGGGTTACCATATAATCACTTTTTTTAATCTATTAAAAAATAAAATAGAGAAGACCTTTTCTTTGTGGATTGTGTATTTCCTTTGAAGCATTATCAAATTTGAATAGTCTAGTTTTGTTAAAAATTTGTATATTCTAAATAACATAGTCCATATGGTTAAGGTGAATTAGTGAAAGTGGAGGGAGGTATTCTAAACCAGTGATGTAGCTGGGCAAGTCTCTAAGACTAGGTCTTGTTATTGTGATTATCCTCTCCTTATTACCATATATAACACAATCCATATAACCCCTAGCCATAATATTATAATCATTATAACTCCTAGCAATTAACCCTTATAAACCCTAAAATTTATAACCCTTGATCCCAAACTCTTTTAAACCCTATGAACCTTTAACCTTATGACCCTTATTTCCACTAAACTCCCATCCTTATAATCCTTACATTATGAGACCAAAACATTATCACGATTACTACAACTATCACCTCATGACTATAATTTGTATAACCCCAAACCCAAACCCTTATTAACCCTTCAAAATTTAGCATACAATGATTAACAACTAGATCACATCGGTCATATACGCACTAATTGTTAATCCTTATAAATCCTATCCTTTATTAACCCCTAATCCCAAAACCTTATGAAATTTGGTCCTTATAACAACCTTCAACACCAGTATTAACACTAACCGCGATATCAACTTACTAGTTCCTATAACCCCTAATGTTTTTAAATCTTAATCCATATAATCAATAATACATATACTTATAACCCCTAACCTTGACCTCCCAATCATTAACCTATATAATATTGAATGTCTATAAACATCAATCACTATAATGCAAACATAATTTACTTGTTAACCCATAAATACCCTAATAATAAACACCATCCCTTGTAAGTGTTATAACTCTTAACCCATTTCATCCCTCACCCACCACTTTTTTATCCTTTTACCATATATATATATATATATATATATAACCTATAACCCTTCATTCATATATCCTTTTAACCCCTATAAAATTTAGCATCTATAATATGTAATTCTATAACCCACAACCTAAATGAAAATTTAATCCTATAACCCTTAAATAACATATCCCATAAACCATATAACAATCATAACTCCAACCCATATATCCATTAATCCATATAACCACTATAGATCTTAACCTTTGTAATCTCCCTCCCCTAACCTTAATAACACACATAACCACTAACTCATATATCCCTCAACCAAAATTACTTTTATAAACCATAACCTATATCACCACTATAATCCATATAACCTAACATCTCTAACCTCTATCCCCCCGCCTTAAATATTCATAATACCTAACCTTTATAACCCCTAACCGTTATAGCTTCTAGGAACCTCAACCTTATAACCCTTAATATTTTTCAAACTTAACTTATTGCCCATATAGAAAAAAAACTTTTATACCCTCTAAATAATATAGCTACTAACCACCTAATGCATAACTCACTTCCCTAATTAACTAAGACCATCCTCTATAAATCCTTGCACTTGACACCTATCCACTAGCCATTATGTCTTTAACATTTAATCCTTATAACCCTTAATGCTTATTATCATTATCATTTTGAAAAGTTAATTTGCTATATTTATGATAAATTAAATGAAAAATATGAACGACTTTAGATGAACAAGTGTATAATTTTTCGAGGATATGAATTAACAAGTGGACAAACTCAACTTTTTGGATGAGTTCATTTTTTCCCAACGAGGCAAAATTCACTTCATCCACTCATGTTTTTCAAAATTTTGACAATCTAGATTCTTAATATAAGAAAAATACCCAAAGGGAAAAGTTTCATGGTCAAAGTTCCCATCAATCAAGGTGTAATATAACTTCTGATAAAATTCCTAGCAAATAAAATGAATCATTTTCACTTGAAAAAGGTTGATCTTTTCCATTTTTGAACCCACTCGATTTTCAAGATACTAAAAAGGTTGATCTTCATAACATATTAATTAATTTCCATATTTATTTTTTTATAGCTCAATGAACTAGAGTTGGTTTTTAATGGATGGTAGCCATCATCATCATCATTAAGTAGTTTGAGTTTATTTTAAATGGACAACAATCATCATCATTTAGTGACGAGAAAATTTTATTTAGATTAAATCCATTTTTTAACATTGAAAACAACAAATATATATTTCTAGTATGTATAATGCATGCTTTTCTTGCTACTTCATTATATTCAATGATTAAATTATCACAATTACTTGTAAATATTTCTATTTTATATATCTATATATTGAATTTGACCAAATCCTAACCAATAAAAATTTAACACATGGAGTTAATATCTCTATAAAGAGTGTTAGTATATGCATGTTCTAGTTTGTTTAAGGTTTGACTTTGGATGACTAGCACTAGGTTACCCATGTCTATTGTATCTAATCTGGATATCCGAGGGGATCCTACAATATTTCTATTTTGTGTGTGTAGTTTTCTTGCATAATTATTATCTAAATAGGGATTTATTCCACTACCTCTCAGTATTGCAACTATATACACTATTATCTCAATATAAAACCAAAACAATGGAATAACCTTCCTCTTTACTGAAAATAAGAAGTTTTCCATACAATATTTTTGTAGAAAAAGTGAAGGTTATAATCAAATGATGTATAAAAAAGAGTATCAAAAGTGGTGGAAGACATTGAGGGTCGTGCCTAGAAGTTGAAGCACACGATGCATAATCAAATGAGAAAGGGAAGCAGGAGGGAATTGGAATATATTCAAATACACTTTGTGGCTATCATTCTTGTGATAGATAACTGGTAAAAGGATAAACATGGAAACAATTAAAGTCACCCCCTCCCTCCCTCCTTATAACCATAATCCCAAGCTTACTATCTTGAGCAATGAATCATGCATATGGTTTTCCAAGAACCCTACAACTCTTATGGTCCACTCTCCATTAAAATAAGTGATTATAATAAGTGTTCTTGCCCACAATGATATCTTTAATCTTAAACATTATCATAGTATAGTTACACCTTTCTTCCCTCTCCTTTTAAGGGACACCACCATGTCTTTTTCAAAGGGATTTAGTAATGTATCACAATCATATGTCCACAACCCACATCCAAACTCTAAATATTTCATCTATAAGAAGACTTCCTATTGAAATAATATAAAATACAAGTTTTTAAGGTTGGTTTAAACAACTTCAAAACCTAATTCCAAATAGTACAACCCTCGTGCATTGGATAATTGATAATTGGAAAAAATATTCATGTGTTGTTATGTAAAAGGTTTCATTGTTTATTTTGAACGCTAACAATAGGAAATGAGTCATGGAAAATGAGCCATGGTTCTAATATGTGGCTAGATTCCTTCTAAATATATCCATTCTTGAATTTAATGTAGTCGCCATGAAAATATCATTGACTCCAATGTGTGTAAGGCTTTCAAATATTTGCCTCCATTTCTAGGAATTGTGTATTTGAAGGTGTTTCAAACTACCCCCTAGATTAAAGTAGTATATAATGAAGGTTATAATTGGAGGTAATTTGGGATTCAAAGTAGTCTATAGGGAAGGTTCTAATTCAAGATCTTGCTTGATAAACTATGTGTGCATGTGTTGTGATAATTTAGGATAATTTGAGCTTTAAAGTATTCTATAGCGAAGGATATAATTTTATCTCTTCCTTGATTCATTATATATTATATAATATAATATAATATAATACACACACACATTGTCTTGACATTCATAAAGCACAAAACTCCCACAATGCCCAAAACTCTTGCATGCGCTAATCACACAACTCGATCCATAATCATAGAGCATGAACGACCCCACATGTTTTTTTGGAGAATAGATGGACCCACCTACTAACAAGATGACCCTAGCCCTGGAGAAGAGACAAAAGAACGAGGAATCCCTAGACCTAGAAAATAGACAAGAAGCAATACTTTTTCATCACAATGGACCACAACCTCACAATCTCAATGCAATAGGAGACCCAAATTCCCCCTAAATCGGTGAGTCCAAAATCAAAATACCTAGTGATGTTATTTATACATATCTAATGTGTGAATAGAAGTGATATTTTTCTCTACTATTATGGGAATTCAAGCTAAAGCATATCCATTAATGTAATAAAAAAAATTGCAACCTCCACAAACATTGAAAGGAATTCTCATAGAAAATAATAGCACATTGATTGTAGCAGATAACAAGAAAGTATATTCCCCTACAACTTGGGATGCTTGACACATGTTCACTAGCATTCCAGACAAGTCTTGAATCCATTCCAAGATTTATATATGGCCTTATAACACCACAAGTTAGAATATACACAAGTGTTCAATCTATCTTAAATATATCATAACGTTGTAGTCTAAATGTGCTACATTTTTTCCCTTTTCCGAGCATTTTTTTTGGAGATATTTCCCGGAAATCCAGTGAGATATTGTTGGATCTGCAAATTTCAGTGGTTAAATATGTATAATCTGAGTGCTCTAGGGGTTTTTCAGCGCATTGAATCCATTTCAACATTCATAAATGCAATTTAAACAACAAAAAGTTGTGATTTTGTGCATATTTATGTTGTCGAATTCCGACGAGGACGGAAAAAATGTAGAATAATTAGACAATTCCTATCATAACGTTATATATTCTATCTCACTTTCTATTTCTATTACAACATGTGTGTCTCATCACCGTGAGCATGAGGCCTACTAGTGTCAACTATTGTGTTGGGGTCCTATAATTATAGGCAACTCGATTCTTCGACTGTGGATTTGGCATTTCCTCCGTGATGAAGACTTCTGGCTCGGTTGACCCCCTTTTTTCCCCTCCATCCATTTCACCCGATCCTCCACCATCCTGTTGCATCCATCATTTTTGCTTTCTCCCCCATCACCCTCTTGCATCCTTCATCCACGTTTTACCCTCACTCCCTTGTCCTTTTGTCCCGTTGACTACCTCTCGCCCATCACCTCTCCATGAATAAACAGGCTCAGGTTAAAAACATTAGGTTAATAATGCTAGTAATAAAGTTGTTTTAGTAGGATAATGTAAAAACGAATAATGATTAGATTAATTATTAATTAATTATTAGTTAATTATTAACTTAGTCTAATTAAGTTGGTTGTTTAAGGTTAGTAACTAGATTAGTTTTTAGATTAAATAAATAATAAAAAACATATATTAAAATAAAAAACAAAAAACAAACTAAATATAATACACATTATATTAAACACATATAAAAAACATAAAACAATATATATATATATATATATATATATATATATATATATATATATATA
>ML789905.1:28081-45135 GCA_009831015.1 Picea engelmannii | reverse complement strand
AAATGTTGTAGGGTTTATACACAATTCATGTAGTGCCCTATTTGTTTTGACTAGTTCAACGGATTCGACTTTATTATTTGAGGGAATTTTGTTTACAAAATGACCCAATTTATTGACTTGTGTTATGATGATGAAACATTAGACTCTTTGATTATTTTCATTGGTTTTTATTGACGTAACGGAAATTTTGAATTAATTTTATTTAAATGTTTATGTGAAACATGGATGGATCAAATGTACATTGATATGACACGATTGACATTATTGTTTCATATGGTTATGATACATGAAACAAATATATTTGATGCAATTATTTTCAAATGTTACTAATGGTTTACCTAGTGTGACAAGGAAGCCACAAGTGTACATTGACGTGGCAGTGCATCAACATTGTATGGACTCAAAATTGAGTCAAACTATGTTATGTAATTAATGATATGGTTTAATTTATGATTATGGAGTAGTTGGATGTGTTAATTTTATTGTGTGCATGGATAAGAAATATGTTTTCTCATTACTCCACACATGGTTAATGGGGTTGTATGGAAGTGTACATAGTATGATCAGTGGAGGAGGAATAACATTCATGTTTCCACCTACTAGCTCTCATTTTTCATGACTTAGGTTGATGAGTTAGTGATGCTTTTACTTAAAGGTTGCACATTGATGTGAGGGTAGGTTGTCACAAGGTTTAGTTAAGGAGTAAATAATAAGGTGAAATATTTATTTCTTAGTGATCATTAGTCTCTCAACAAGATAATGACAAAGTTGAGTTAACAGGGTCTCAATAGTTGCACCGTTTCCCCCGCCAAGAAAATTGGATGCTTGAAGGGCTTATGTGAACATGGAACCCTTGTTACTCATTGAAAGTTAACTCTTGGAGGGCATAGAGAAGCATGGAACTCTTTGTATAGGTTATAGTTTTCAAATATACATGAAATTATGGTTGTTTTAGCATGTGTATTTTGTTTAATATGAGAAAAGTCAAAATGCATTGTTGATTGATTTATTGAGCATATAAGTTACATTTCATAAAAAAGAGAAATAAAATAGTTTAAGTAAAAACCATTAAAAGAATAAATGCATTCTAAAATGTACATAAAATAGAAAGAAAAAAATTAATTTCAATTAACTAAAAACTAATTACTAGTGCATCCACAAATCAAGCAAAAGAAAGAAGAACAAGGAATTCATATTCAAATAGAAGTGTGGAAAAATAAAAGTGGGTGTGAGAGATATTAATGAAGTTTAATAATTAACAAAAGTAATAACTACATTTGCACCCACTCAAATAGGAAAAGGGGAGGAGATCAAGGGAACATTTAGGAGTGATAATAGATGTAATAGTTGGGTGAGGACTAATCACTAATTTATATTTTTAAATAAAGAATTATTTATGCACTTGTACATGTGAGTGACATATGGGTGGAAAAATAATAGGTAATTACTAAAATAGAAATTTGCATTTATGCGTGAAATAGACAAGTGGTTTGAACCACAAAACCTATAAAAGGAGGAATTGAACTAGAGGGCTCATACTTTTTGCAAGATAACACTAGATGGGTGTTGTAGTACTTAACTTTCTAATGGCTATTATTGAAGCATTTGGTCTATTGAAGAGTGTTCTTGAAGTAGATATTTCCTCTCAAGATTAACAACTTCACTCGTTTCTCATTTTTCTAGATTGGTACCTTTCATACAACCCCATTGCAGCTCAGCGATCCTTGGGGAAGGTGTTGAACTTATGTTTATACTGAGAATGAGGGGGGATGTGAATCAGCGTAAGATATGTTTTACTTTATTTAACCATTCATCAATCATTCATTAGCCGAGAAACAAAAATCACATATAAACTCAAATCATAATGCACAGAGTTTAACATGGAAACCCAATCGGGAGAAAACCATAAACTTATATGTATAAATGTTTGTAGGAACAAACCTATTATTAAAAATATTGTAAGCACCAACCTACTGAAGATACCAATATCCTTAACTGAGCACCAACTCAGCGAGATGTAGAAACCAACCTACTGGAGACAACAATCTCCTCAACTGAACACCAACTCAACAAGATATAAACACCAACCTACTTGACACCAATCTCCTTAATTGAGCACAAAATCAATAAGATATGTATAGAAACCAATCCAAGATCTTCATACACAAAGTACTTCTGACTTCACCTGCATGCTTCATTTCACAAACAATCATTCAAACCCTAACAAGCCTCATAGCATCATTCCTAGAATGTAATCATTGATGACAACATCACAACCTCAAAACAGTGCACACGACAACATCATAGACCTTCATTCCTTGATAGCGCGCCTTGAGAACAAGAAAGACCTTAAGAAAATCCCTTAGACTTCTCTTGCACACCTTTAGATCCCAGAAAAACACCCCAACACCTTTAGCGCACCTCAAAAAAAACTTTTGCATACCTCAGACTTGATCTATTACTTGGTTGCACTACAAATGCGAAAATATATCATGTATTTATAGTAATTATGTCCCCACTTTCAGGGCTGACCTGTAAACATTGGTTGAGTCGACCTCAATTTTTTGGTTGGGTTGTCGAACTGAATAATCCATATATCCTCATTCCTAGGGAGTTAGAAGGAATGTCATATACAATTGGAAAGGTCTCAAAATAATTTTTACAACCATACAATTTGTGCTCCCATTTGAGCTAGCTATGTAGGGTAAAAATGCCTTCAAATATAGGGTATTCAAATTGATCATCAAAAATTCAAAAGTAATACTTTCAAAAATCTCCATCTTGCAATATTTATCTTGGACATTTGTAGGCTTGCAATATTTATCTTGAACATCCATAGGCTCCCCCGGTCTTTAACATCAATGACAACAATATTTCCAACAATCTCCCCCTTTGACATCAATGGAAAAGGGTTGCTCCCCTGAGCTTTTTCTTCCCTTTAGTAACAATATGAGAGAGATATCACCCTCATACAACATTTTTCTCATTTGACTTTATAGAGTATGTATACATCTCTTGAGGTTCTATTTGTATTTGACACTAATCTTCCTGAAGTTGCTTTCCTTATCTCACACCCTTTAGAATGAAATATGAGTTTGTAACCTTGATCACACATTTGGTTGTCACTTAGAATATTATACTTTAACCATTCAACATACAAGACATTATGTGTCTTAGTTTTTCCATCATCAACACTAACAATACATTTTCCATCTATTCTTGCAGAAGCCTTATCTCCAAAGGTAACATTGCCTCATTTTTCTTCCTTCAAGGTGAGAAACTTGTTCTGGTCCCCTATCATGTGTTTTGAACATCCACTGTCAATGTACCATCGATTCCCTTCATTTTGAGCATAAAGTGCAAGTCCACATTCTTCCTTCTTCAATTCTTCTTACTTCATTTTCCACACCCTAGTGTATTATTCTTTATGTTTGGTAAGAGCATATTCTTCCTTGTTTTGTTTAGGAGACTTTATTATGTTGTTTCTACAGCCACGTGCTATGTGTCCATAGTTATTGCACTTATAACATTCGGTATCAAGTAGAGGAGCAAATGAATTGTAATTTTTGTTAGAAAACCCATGAGCACTTATGGTTTTGTTGTTCACATAATCATCCTTTGAGGTTTTGTAGGAACCTCTATTTCTATCTCTAACATGATCACTTCTTGCATAATCTCCACAATATATCACTTTATGACAAAAATTATTGCAAGAAAAACAATAGCCAAGAAAGAGATTTTGCTATCTATTTATGAAAGGTCTTTGTGGTGGAACAAATCTTCTGAACTCATTCTTGTTGTTCTTGTGAGAAGAATCGAGTTTATGTTGGTCATAATTTCATTTCCTGGTGTTGTTTTCATTGTTGGTGGAGCCTTTGAGAATATTAGCATAGCTTTCAGTCTTTTCTTTATTTTCTTTTTCTGATGGCTTTGTGAATGTAATGTTTACATCTCCCTTGGTGGTATTTTGTTTATCGTGATAGTCGAGGCATATATTGATGAATGGTGACCTTTGGAAACTAAGAATATTGTCTAAGATTTCAGTACTCTTTTCAAACTTCAATCGTCTATTCAACTAATCAATTGTTTTCTCTAGTTCCTTTCTTAAGAAAACTATTTTAGCTTCTCGCAATTTTATTCATTTTCTTTCAGTTTCCTTCTCACCACTTCTACTATCATCTTTTCATTTTCTAGTTGAGTCTTCAGAATAATAATATTTTTCTTTGTTTCTTCAAGATCGTGATCCTTCTTTTCATGTTTCTACAATTGCTTTTTCTTATTTAGATTCTCTTCCCTGAGTCTATCTATTTCTTCTAAGGCACTAACGAGTTATGCTTCAAGATTCACTTCCTCGTCAATGTCTTCTTCTGAATCTAGCTTTTCTTTCCGATTATCTTCATTTTCTACATCAGTGGGTTTTGTTTCCATGGTTATGGAGAGAGATTCTTCTTTATCATCGCTATCTTCCCTTTCTTTGAATTTTTTAGATCCTCCTTTTAGCTTTCTCACAACTTGTACTTATTTTGTCTCTAACTCACAACATGAATAATCATCAGATCTCTCTTCATAAATTTTGTGTAGCTTGTCCAAAATCTATTTAGCTGATGTACACATCATTACCTTGACAATATCAGAATCTGGTAGACCACTCAAGATGACCTATATTGTTTTTTCATTGTTTTCACTTGACTCATTCCCAACTTTATCTGTATAACCTGTTGTGATTAATTCTTAAATACCAAACCCAAGGGTCTGCAAATATATCATCATTCTTATACTCCATGTAGCATAATTTGTTCCATCGAACAAAGGAGCTCTATTTGTAAGGAGATCTTCCTTACAATCCATATGTGTTCAAGATATTCCTTCCAGTGGTTAAAATGTTTCTAAAGGGACCTACTCTGATAAAAATTGTTGAACTTATGCTTATATTGAGAGGGGGCATACATTTTACTGTATTTAACCATTCATCAATCATTAATTAGCTGAGAAATATTAATCACATATAAATTCAAATCATAATGCACGGAGTTTAACATGGAAACCCAATTGGGAGAAAATCATAAATTTATCTTTATAAATGTGTGTAGGCACCAACCTACTAAAGACACCAAACTCCTTCACTAAGCACCATCTCAGCAAGATGTAGGCACCAACCTACTGGAGACACCAAAATCCTTCACTAAGCACCATCTCAGCAAGATGTAGGCACCAACCTACTGGAGACACCAATCTCCTCAATTGAGCACCAACTCAACAAGATGTAGGCACCAATCTACTAGAGACACAAATCTTCTCAATTGAGCACCAACTCAATAAGATATGTGTAGACACCAATGAAAAATATTCAAACACAGAGTACTTCTGACTTCACCCACATGTTTCATTCCACATATAATCCTTCAAACCCTAGAAAGCCCCATGGCATCATTCATGGAACGCGATCATTGATGGAAACATCACAACCTCAAAACAGTGCACATGACAGCATCACAGGCCTTCAGTCCTTCATAGCGCACCTTGAGAACAAGAAAGGCATCAATAAAAGCTCTTAGACCTATCTTGCACACCTTTAGAGCCCAAAAGGACACCTTAGCGCCTTTAGCGCACCTCAGACTTGATCTATTACTTGGTTGCACTACAAATGCGAAAATATATCATGTATTTATAGTAATTTTGTCCCCACTTTCAGGGTCAGCCTATAAAACTAGCTAAGTCGACCTTAATTTTCTGGCTAGGTTGTCGGATGGAAAATTCATATCTTCTTGTTACTAGGGATTTAGAAGGAATTCCATATACCATTCTAAAGGTCTCAGGATAAGTTTTCCAACCATATAATGTGTGCTCCAATTTGAGCTAGATATGTAGGGTAAAAATATCTTCAAAGATA
This sequence comes from Picea engelmannii, assembly GCA_009831015.1. NCBI lineage: Eukaryota > Viridiplantae > Streptophyta > Pinopsida > Pinales > Pinaceae > Picea > Picea engelmannii. Next base: position 39,245 of record ML789905.1, on the reverse strand, counting down.
AGGTATCCAAACTAATCATCAAAAATCCAAAAGTAATACTTTCAAAAATATCCATCTTGCAATCTTCACCTTGGACATTTGTAGGCTCCCCCTATCTTTGACATCAATAACAACAATATTTCCAATAGAAGGAGAGTATGTATTGGAGTTGTTAAGTGTTAAGCCCTAAATAGTGGCATCTTACCCCTTAATTGGGGCATATTACATTAGTATTATTATTTTATTTATGTCTGTTTGGGTCCATTAGTTGTAATTGTACCTCCTAGTCTCTTATATATACCAAGGAGACCATTTCATTTGGAATCATCTTGTATTTGTGAATTCATATGATGTATAAGGAGGTTGCCCCCTCGAAGAGGCTTATTATCTGGATTTCTCTCTTTGTTGGCATTGAGTACTTATTCTAAGGTTTTTATGCTATTTTTATATTTGGTTCATAATATTAGGTATTCAAAGCTCAAGGTCTTGGGGTTTCGCTACTACATCTTAGACACCTTGGAATTTTCGCTATAACTATTTTTCTGGTACGTTTCAGAAGGAACTCCTTAGGGGATACTTAGTAGACGGATTAAAGCACTTGTGGTTAAAATATCAGCTTTTGGGGCTTTATACTTTCAGAGATATAGCCTGTGGAAGATCGGGTTCCTGAATCATCCTGAATTTAGACATTGCATAATTTTATCTATAATATTTTTTCCGTGATGCTTCAAACTGTGAAACTCAGAGGATATTTAGAGGAATTATCAAGGTATATGTGGTAAAAATTCCAACTTCTTGGTCATCCCAATTTTGGAGATACACCATGTGTAAGATAGGGTAGCTGACTAGTCCTATTAACTAGTCTCAAATAGGTGTTCTAGGTAAAACAGTGATATCTTATTCAGTGAGTATCCAAATTAAGTGAGACCAGTTGCATTGGATAGCGGATAGTTTCTAGTATTTTTGGTGCACGTTTTAGAAGAAGATATCATATATTGTGCGCTTGGCACGTTTTACAAGTATGCTCTCCTGGAAAGGCCAAAAATCAGCAAGGCGTGGGGAAATCGTCATAACTTCCACTTGGCACATCCAATTTTGATCAAACATGTAGCATTGCAAAGAGGACATATCAAAGAACTACATAACGAAATTTAAGACCCAGAAGGACCGAAATTGTAAAGATACAACAGAAGAAAGGTCAGCTAGTAGAACAACCTCCAAATTAGGGTTTAAAAGGTGTGTTTTTGTTTGGAAATTTGCATATTTTTTTACTAGAAGATCTAATTGGGGTGATTCAAAAACTAAAATAAAGTGGGATAAAATGAGTATCACATAAATTTGAGATAAACCTAGGGTTTTTTTTAGGTACATATGTGTTCCGACGTCTCTAAACGTAGGAGTTGTCATTATTGGTCAGCGCTACAACCCGGGGACTGTGTGGTTCTTCCACGTACCTAGAGTATATCGGAAGGCCCCTTTCGAATGGTTGTGCATTAGATAGCACTACTACCAAATTTTAGCTCCCACGTACCTATCATATATTAGGAGACCCCATAGAATCTTGATATTTACCGAGTAAACTTTTTGGTCGTCTTGTTGCTATAGTACACCAAGAACAACACTCGAGGAGATCACTCTCTAGTACCTGGGTAGTCGGATAATACGGCTAAGGGCATGGTCAAGCCTCCTTAGTTAGTACCCTGAGATATTGAGTCGAGTACTATTGTTGGGCCCTGCATGTATATCAGAGAGTTATAGCACCTGACACTCTCTTGTCTGTGAGGACCTCTACCTAAGCCAATTAGGAATTCCTACCTTGTAGTGATACTTGGACAACATGCCACCAAAAAAGAGAACTTATACACCAAATAATCCTTCAGACATCCCTACTTGGACTCTTGATAGAGGTGAAGAAATGTGTAGAGATATAAATGATTTACAAAAAAAGGCAATAACAAAAGACAAACTACAAGGGATGATGGATTTAACTAAAGCTAAACTAGAAGCAATAATGGATACTAAGATGGATGTTTTAAAAGGGGAGATCATGGAAGGATTGAAAAGGTTTCTAATAGAGAGGCCACCTGAAAGTGACAATGTATCTCATGAAATTCATGATGAGGGCAAAAGGAAGATGAATCATGACTGAAGAAACTCCAACTTTGGGTTGAAGACCAACCACTTTCCTAAGATCAATATGAGGAAGTTTGATGGAAAGGATTCAATCACATGGATACTCCAGATGGAGCATTTCTTTGATCTACATGATGTTCCACACACACAAAAAGGTATGAATTGCGTCTTTATATTTAGAACCCAATCAATTTGTGTGATATTGATGGATTGTTCTCACAAATCACTTGTCACATGGAAATTTTCATGAAATAAATGATAGCACACTATGAGGATACAAGGAGCAATACATTCTTCATCCAATTGATAAATCTCAAGCAAAAGGGTTCAATTGCGGAGCACATTGAGAACTTCCAAAGATTGAATATAAAGGTAACGGATATTCCAAATGAGCACATGATTAATGTATTCATAGGAACTTTAAAGGATAACATTCAACATGAGGTTTGCCTTTGGGAACCCAAATCATTGGAAAATGCATTCAGGGTGGCGAGAAATGTTGAAAGTAAAAATATGGCTATGGATACTAGAAGGACCACTCCTAACATCTATCAAGAGAATAATGTTCCTTCTTCTAAACCACCACAACCTACAAGGTTTACACCTCAACAATTGGAGGAAATAAAAGCAAAAGGTTTATGTTTTAATTGTGACGGCAAGTACAGTAAGGGACATAAGTGTGGTGAGAAGAATTATTCTACATAGATTATAAACAGGAACAGGAACAAGAACAAGAACAAGAACCATCTCAAGATGAAAATGTAGAAGAGATTTCTTCTAAAGAGTTGACTCCCACCATATCATGTAATGCATTGGCTGGAATTAGCACTCATCAAACCCTCAAGATCGAAGGATATATCAAAAAGAAAAAGGTAATAGTCATAATTGATTCTGGTAGTACTCATAATTTTATTCACTATAAATTAGCCAAACCTCTCAATTGCTTTATATATCTAGCGTCATATTTTCAAGTAATGATTGCAAATGAAGGAACTATCAATTGCTCAAGAAAATGCCATAAGATCAATCTTACTATGGGGGAATATGTAATGAATAGTCCAATGATTGTTATACCCATGGATGGTGTTGATGTCGTACTGGGAGTCCAATGGTTACAATCATTGGGAACAATAACTTTTAATTTTCAAGAACTTTTCATGAAATTTTCATTGGGAGGAAAGGAGATTCAGTTATGGGGTATCAAAAGGAAGCCCGGTAAAGTGATAAGATCTAATGGTATGACAAAATTATTGAAAAAAGGGCATCAGGGTGTAATTGTACAACTATGCTCACTAGATATTCAAACATCTAAGCCATATGTTCCCCTAGATCTCCAAGGGATCATTGGTAAGCATTCCAAAGTAGTTGAATATATTCTCAAAGGTCTTCCACCCACTCGCGATCATGATCATGCTATTCACCTAATTCTTGGGAGTGTTCCTCCTAACATCAAGCCTTACAGATACTCTTATGCTTAGAAGAGTGAAATTGAGCATAGGGTTGAAGAAATGCTAGAGGTTGGAATTATTAGACCTAGCTATTTTTATATTTGGTTCCTAACAGTAAGGTGGCCAGCTATTGGACTCTCCAAAGATCACCAAAGTAGACACAAGTGGAAATCAAACTCGGCATTCAAATATCAACAAGACAAAAAACATTCTACAACAATTCTTGAAAAATTTATTTTTCTATAAAATATTTGTTATCTATTGAATGATGACAAAGTGTTGTAGTTCACTATCAAAAATTCATGACTATATATATTACTATTCAAATGGTTAATATTATTTGTTTCTTTTGAAAAAATTTATATACAAAATTCTTTTAATCAACTAAATGTGCAATCACGTGTATTTTATTGTTTAGTGAAATAAAAACCAAAAAAATATAGTATGAAACGGGAATGAGTCGAATGAACTCGTTTCCCAATTCTGTAAATTCTCGGTACATTGCATGGTTCTCAAAATAAAATTTGTATGGAATTTATAACAATCGAATGGACTTATTTCCATAACCTGTAAATCCATGACATATTGTATTGATTCAAATATTTATATATGTTAGTCAAAAACATTTTATTGGTTTTTTAACCATATATTGAGATGGTTCTATTAGTTACATTGTCAATTGAAAATGATTCTTTTAGAGTCGATACTATACAATTGAGTGTTGAAATCATTGTTTTATTGTTATATATGAAATTATAATAAAATATTATACGGTTACAGAGGTATATATACCTTACCTTCTTCTGGATTTGAATTTGTAACCTTTTAAAAAGAAACACGTGTTCTTAACCATTAAACCCACTCATTATATTAATTATAACTTACATATTTATGATTAAAAATCACATCAAATCACTTACATTGAGATTTATACAATACATTGCACTAACAATTATGCTTTTATTGAGTGGTATGTAATACGTTGCACTAACATTTATACTTTTATTGAGTTGTATGTAATACGTTGCACTAACATTTATATTTCTATTGAGTTATGTGTAACATATTTGCACTAATACTTAAACTATTAAGTGAAACGATTTTGTTTTGCATTGATATTATATATATTTTTAATTGAAACGATTATGTTTGCGAATTGATGTTATGCACTGATAAGTGAAACAATTTCATTAACAATGTTAATTGAAACAATTTATTGGAATTGATACGACATATTAGTGTTAGAATTTGTTACTATTAATATATGTAATGTGTAAATCATTTTAAAGTCATAAATTGATCCCTATATCAATATTAGAAGTGACTCTCTTGTTTTCATATGTATGTCTTGAGCCCCAGTTTCTCCCTTGACATTGCATGCATAATGAACCATTTTTTTTATTTATAAATATCACACAATGATATCAAGCTTGCAATCGCGCTCACAATTAACAATTGTTTGATTTAGTTATAAATATCACACAATGACATCAAACTGCAAACACATGCATAGTTCACATATGTTCGTTTATTATTAAATATCATACAGTGGAATCAAACTTCAAATCACACCCTTAAAATACATTGTTTTGGGTTAATTATGAATATTACACATGACATTACAATATGAAAATCGCACTACATTATTGTGAAGTGTAGGTAGGTAGTATAATGTAATGTTTAAAGAGTTCTTCTATGTGTGTATAACAGCCCATTTGGGTGTTCCATTCACTATTATTAAATTGTTACTTTCAAACGAATAAAGTTTGACATTTAGCTCTTTATTCTAACTAAGAATTCCTTCAATGATGAGTACTTTCAAATACAATTTCTAATCATGGAAGGAATTCTTAGTTAGAATAAAGACACTTTCAAATACAATTTTTAATCATGAGGGAATTCGTAGTTAGAATAAAGATACTTTCAAATATAATTTCTAATCATGGAAGGAATTTTTAGTTAGAATAAAGAGCAAAATGTCAAACTTTATTCGTTTGAGTCAAATTGTTACTTTCAAACGAATAAAGTTTGACATTTAGCTCTTTATTCTAACTAAGGATTCCTTCAATGATGAGTACTTGTACTTTCAAATACAATTTCTAATCATGGAAGGAATTTTTAGTTTGAATAAAGAGCTAAATTCAAACTTTATTCTTTTGAAAGTAACAATTATATAATAATGAATGTAGCATCCAAATGGGGTGTTAACAAGTGGGGTTCGAACATGTCATTCAATCGTCACTTTGGCATGCACTTATAGCACATTAAGGGATGAGCAGTGTGATATTATTGTTGTCGTCCATGGGAGGGAGTGAGGAAGTATGGGGGAGTACGATCTTCCTCCAGTGAAATGCTAATATGATGATTCTGGTGAATGCATGGGAAAGGGTACAGCAAAGCGACCGATGGGTCTGTGTTTGGCATAGGCCTCCTGAGATGGTACAGTATAAGGGAGGATGATAATTCGAAGTAGAAGAACCAAGAAGTTTCTAGAGTGATGATGATTGTAACTAAGTGAAGAATTCTCTCATGTGATCACATGAATGAAGCAATGGTTTGGTCTTGTCGGTTGATGTGTGATTGGGGAGATTGGGGATGGGAAATGTGGTTGCTTCAAGGCCTTTTCTTTTCATGGGTCCAAGTATTGGACACTCATTCTTTGGCTCTAGTGGTTTTTTTGCAGAGGTGTTGTCTTGGTTTGGAGAGCGAGGGTTGGCCCTCCTCTAGACTATGTTTCAACTATGTCGATCAAGTCAAGGGCCCTGGTTCTTTCTTCCTTTGCCTCATGCCTCGTTTATTTCATCCTCTATTTCATGGCGCTATCTTTGTCATCTTCTTGTTATCTTGAGAGGGTGTTTTCTAAAGACAATATGGTTCGCAACTCTAACAAGAGTGGGGATGCTCGTAAAAGAAAGGCATGGACTATGTTTAGGCAGACCTCAAATTCAAGAGATATGTTTCTTTCATCTAGAGCAACTAAAGATGCCTAGGAAGTTGAGAAACTTTTCAAGAGGAAAGTCTCGTCATATGCTAAGAAAGAGGTCAAGGAGATAGAGAAGGTTGTCAAAGCTAAAAAACAAACTCTCTCGGAATATTAGATCATGCGAGAAGTAGGGGGGCTAGGTGAAAGACCATGTTTATTCAAGGACTAGGACCACCAAGTTCTTTAAGTTGGTTGACACATATTGGTTGGTTAAAACTCTAATTTCCCAAGCTTTAGGTAACACAAGGGAGGAGCACCATCCTCCATACAAACAAGATTTTTTAGGTAAAGTTCAATGCCATGTGCAAAGTGGTCTTCAGAATTAGCATTTATGTCTCACAAGTTAAAGAGGAGGTAGGCACTTCCAAGCAACAAGAGAGATCCTCAGGCTCCAAAGGCACTCAAGCAAATCCCATTGTCCTGAATGACAACCCTCAGTGATATGAAACTACTCAAGAACAGAACATGGACATTAACCTGTTGTTGGAGGTGTTTGTGGAGGATAGGCCTCATACTTGCCCATCTTGTTGGTTGCACACCAATTGATCCTCTCAGGATCGATGAGAAAAGATGGGGTTCAAAGTGTTACTCAGTCAAAGGAAGGTTATCATAAACTTTTAGACATTCCTAGCCCTCGGAGATCTAAGTTATGGCTACATGTGTGGCAAGGAGACTCCTTACCCAAAATTAATTCCTTATGTTGGGTGATGGCTCATGAGAAACTATTAACTACAAAAAATATTCAAAAATGTGGAATTGCAAGGCCATCTAGATGTGTGCTTTGCAAAGAAGACAATGAATCTAGGCATCTTTGATTGTACTTTCTCCATACAAGTGTGGGAGCATTTGCACAATGGATTGTTAGACAGGTTCACTCTTCCATCTAATTGGAATGAGATGTTTGTGATTTGGAAACAAAGGTACTCAGGGAACTTTCAACATAAACCAATCCTAAAAATAATTTGGAGAGTTCTGCCCAAAATTTATTTGCTAGGAAATATGGTTAGCTATGAATAAAGCGATTTTCCAAGACAATTTTCAACCTCATTCCAGAGTTCTTTCTCGGGCTTGCAGTTTGATATCTGAAGTCATACATACCAAGGGGTTTAAATCGAAGGCAATGAAACATATGCATCAGACAGAGCGATCATGGGCTAGCAACATCCTTAACTTGAGACAAGTCATTCCTCAAAATCTTCTAAAGCCACCTTTGTATAAAACCATTGGAAATTAAGGTTGGAAGAAGCTAACTTTGTGAAATGGTGGTAGACGCAAAGAAAATGCATACTCTTTTCTAACGGGGCATCGAAAAGAAATCCAGGGGTGGAAAGCACATGGGGGGTCATCTACAATCCCAATGGAACAGATAAATTATCCTTTGCATGGGGACTAGGTCATTCCACAAATAATCAAGTAGAGCCTATGGTTGTCTACATGGGTCTAAAACTTATAAACATGGAGCAAACACCTAAAATCATTGTCATTGGGGACTTTGAGTTAGTCATTAAAGGAATGAGAAACCAAAGTGTGAGTGAACATGTTATGATCCAACACCTCAAAAATGATAAGAATCAATAAATACAGTCCACTTTGAGGGGGAAACCTCATTTTACAATATATCTAATTCAAAATACAATATCATATGAAATACGATGATCCTAAGACTAGGTTTCCTTGGTGTATATATATATATATATATATAAGAAAAATGGTGCAATTGTAATGAAAGGGTACAATGAAAGGTTCTAACTGACCTATGAATATAACAATAGAAATGTAATAACTCAATATCTAAGGCTTTATAAGGGGTTTTATGCTTAATATGGGGATTTGAATGGGGATTTGTCTGTGTATTAACATGCCCCTCCCCTTCAAATAAGTGTTTTCCTCAACACTTGACAATCGCGGGTGTGTCTGCATGAAGAAATCATCTTCCCATGTCGCCTATCCGACTTGTAGGTTCTTCCATTTGACAAGGTACTCATGATTGCTCGATTTCGCAGGTTCTTAATCCCTGTTTCAAGGATTGTTTCTAGTTCTAGTATGATTTTCCCTTCTCCATTAATCTATAATAAAATAGTTTTCACTAGGATCTTGTCATTGATTATCTTATTTAAGTGAGAAACATGGAATATTGGATGTACACTTCTTGGTCACAGATGAATAGCATGGGCATGATCTTGAGTAGTGTTAGAATAATAGGTGTGTTTGTTTTTGTTAGGATATTTAGACACCTAGGAGTTAGTTAAGATCTACTTGGTCTAATGTGTCGTTAGGTAAAAGTGTGTTTCTTTAGTATGCATTAGTATGCATTTGTAGTTAGGAAATCCGGCAGTCACGATATGTTCCCGACATAGAGTGATCCGACGGTTCATATTCTCTTCAATCTTAACGGCCATTGATCTGTGGCTTAACACTCGATTGGTCCATGATCTTTATTTAAAGAGCATGGAGGGTCATTTGTTGATGATCGATTGTGATAAACTTTCTTGTAAAATATCTTTGTAATCTTTTTCTTTTGCATTAATAAACTGCTCCAAGTGGTCATGTTGGTTGGGGCCTTGGATGTTTCCCCGTAGGGGTTTTACCACGTCAAAGAATCAGTGTGTTGATCTTTGATCTGGTTGTGTGAGTGGTTATTGAAGGTGTTCGTCCTCTGTTGGAATACCTGTGTTTTTGAACATGGTATCAAAGTCAGGTTGAAGACCCGCTCCTGTTGTAGATCAAGATTGTGAAGACGAGTTGTCTCATCTCCATTTTTTGTCATTTCCGTACATTTCTAGACTAAGATGACTGTTCTATTGCGTGTGGAGCGCTCATTTCAATCAGGAACACTTTTTGTTTCACTCGAAAAGGTTTTCATTTGCCCAAGATACGACCATTTCAGTCAGATTCAGAGGTATAAACCCTGAATAGGCCATTTTAAAATGTTTGTAGAGTATTATTTTGGTTTTATATTATTTGTTTCCAGGTTGCTACTCTTTTAGATTTGTGTATACTCTTTTCCCCGCGTCCTGTGCGATCTCGGAAAATCAGAAACAAATAGGAAAAGACGCATTTTCTGGATAAGCTAACCAAAATCTAACCCTTGCTGTCATCAAGAAGCAAAAAAAAATTATTGTGTGAAAAGAGTTTTTTAGCACGCTCTCCAAGGGCGTCTTCCACAAAAACAACAGTACTCTTTCTAAACAATACAATATGTTTTGCTAGACTATTTGGTTAAAAGTTTCTTTACTAAGTAAGAGGTCTTGAGTTCAAGTCTCTTCTTTTGTTACTTTTTTTGAAAACATTCATGCTCAATCGTAAAGTGTATTTCACTTCAAGTATAAAAGTAAATCACTATAAGTATATTTAATATTTTATTTTAGAGTTGTTTATTTTGCATACATATTTTCTTTCATAAAGTAAATTCATTGTAAAATTGATCCCCACTTCTTTTTATAAAAGTGGATCAATTCATAAAGAAACTTACACCACCACATGGTCCTTTGGTTACCATTTATGGTTTTTTTTTAAAGGGCATAACTTTCACATCCGAAGACCATTTTTAGTGTCAGTTTTTTTAAAACTGCCTAATTTTTCGAGATATTTCCATACAAATCATCAGTGTCGGTTTTTAAATCCATATTATCTACATATTTAATATGGCTTCTTCTAGTAATCTTTTGCTTACTAGCACCAACTACTTCCAATGGAAATTTCATATGGAGGATTTATTAAGAAGTAAAGGCTTGTATCGGATTACCTTGGGAAATGAAAAAGAACCCACTGATGATAATAAGAAAGTCAAATGGGATAATAGGAGTGACGAAGCACGTGGACTAATCTAAATGTCTATCTCTCATGATTTAAGGTTCCACCTTAAAGAAATTGATGACCCCAATGAAGCTTGGTAAAAGATTGAATCTGTGTTTCGAAAACTCAATATTATTTGAGCACAACAGTTAGAAAATCAAGTACTGACTTTAAGTCCAAGTGATTTTTCTTGCATTGGAGACTATCTAAATTTAAAACACTCAGAATTTTATGTGAAGAATGTGAGATAAAGATGGAGGAAGAGTGTTGCATCTATCTTATTCTTTCTAAGCTAGGTAGTGCATATTTTGTGTTTGTATCTACCTTTTATGCCATAAGAGAGGCTCTAGGGAAATCTAATCAAAAACCCACTCTTGAGTTCTTTTGTGATGCTTTGATTAGAGAGGAAGATAAGCTTGTACAACTTGGAGTGATCAGTAATGCAAGTACCTCCAACAAACACTTAGTCGCCTAGCAGAAAAATAAACCCAAGAATCCCAAGAAGCAACATCCTCGCTACAACAACAAGAAACATAAGGGTCCCAAACCCACTCAGACAGCTTCAGCTCCTAATGGTGACAAAGGAGAAAAATATAAAAATAAGAAGACTGACAGACATTGCAACTTTTGCAATAAAGATGGCCATGTGTAAATTCTAACCTTGTACAATATCTACTACAAACCGATATTCAGAAAAGATACAATGGGAAATACAAACATTACACAGAGATTTTTCACCTGGAAACCCAAACCGGGAAAACCGGCGTATATTATATTCATACATTGTTTTTCATTGTTTACAATACAATATACATATAGGAGCCAG
>ML789905.1:8945-27981 GCA_009831015.1 Picea engelmannii | reverse complement strand
TTTGTTGGCGATGATAGATCTCTTAGTGTTGTGGGATGTGGAACAGTTCAAGTAGAAAATGGTCATTTCAATGGTTTATTATGTGTTCCAAGTCTTTCTTGTAACCGTCTATCAGTATATCAAATCACTCATTCAAGTGAAGGTGAAACCGTAGAGTTTTCACCTCACCAAGTTGTAATCAAGGATCTAAAAGATCCTAAGCATGTTCTTGCAACTGGAATTGTTGATGATATTACAGGTGGTAAAAGTTTAACAACTTTGGGTCATCATCTTTTTCATCAGTTTTTGTTGCTCATAGCGATGACTTGAACAAACTTTGGCATGAGCGGTTTGGTCATCTAAATTATCGCTCATTGCAGGAACTATGTAATCAACATATGGTGACCGGTCTTCCTCTTGTTTCATGCAGAGATGGTGTTCGTGTCAATTTTTTTCTCGGAAAACATCATCAGGACAGTTTTGAAAAACATGCCTCAGGCCCTTTGCAAATTGTTCACAGTGATTTGTGTGGTCCACTTTCTTCTCCTCCTTTTTCTGGGAGCAAGTATTTATTAACTTTCCTTGATGAATTTTCCAAACATACTTGGGTTTACTTCTTAAAACTTAAGAGAGAAGTTTTTGACAAGTTGTTGGCCTACAAGGCCCTTGTAGAAAAGCAATATGGACATCAAATTCAAAGGTTAAGAACATATAATGGAGGTGAATATGTGAACAATAATTTTACAAGTTATTGCACTACACAGAGCATCCAAATGCAACACGTTGTTCCATATACACCACAACAAAATGGTGTTGCTGAGAGAAAGAACTGCACATTAAAAGAAATGGCTAATTGTATAATCCAATTTAAGGGATTAAATCTAAAGTATTGGGCAAAAGCCATCAACTGTGCAAATTACATAGTAAATCGCACTCCCACAAAGGCTCCTAAAAGTATAACACCGGAAGAAGCTTGGACTAAAATTAAACCATATGTAAGTGACTTTTGTGTATTTGGTAGTATAGCATGGGCTCACATTCCTGATGAGAAAAAGAAAGCATTGCATCCTAAAAGTGAGAAGTGTATGTTTGTTGGTTATTTTGAAGATGCCAAAGGTTATAGAGTTCTTCAACCACATTGTAATGAAATTGTTATTAGAAGAGATGTTAAATTTGATGAAAATCTCTTGGCCTACAGGCCTAATTCGACGATTGTGTCTTCTTCAGCCTATGCGCCATCTTCTACGTGTGTGCCTTCTTCGGCCTGCGAGCCATCTTCAACATTTGTTCCTTCTTCTGTTCTTATTCTGGTTTCTTATTCAGATGATAACAGTGAGGATGAAAATCCACCTTCGCCTACTCACCTTCCTCCAGATAAGTCCTTTGAACCTGAACCAGCACCAGATCCACCGCTTCCTAGATGGGTACGTTCAACACAAGAAGTAGTTGGTGATCTTGTCGGGGATCCTCCAAATCAGCATCGGATACATTCATAGTTCCAGCGAGCCTCTTCTCTTTTGGCTCAAGTTTCAGAGACTCGTGATCCAGAGACATTTGCAGAAGCTTCGGGTCATCCAAATTGGGATAAAACAATGAATGGAGATATTTTTCTTTAATGGCAAACGATACTTGGGATCTTGTACCTCTTCTAAAAGGAAGAAAACTTGTTAGATGTAAATGGGTCTATGGAACTAAGTATGCATCAGATGGAAGTGTTTAAAGACACAAGGCTCGGTTAGTTTCCAAAGGATTTTCCCAAATTGAAGGAATTTACTATAATGACACATTTTCCTCTATAGCCAAAATGAATTCCAACTGCCTTGTTCTTGCCCTTGTTTTCTCACATAAATGGGAGGTCCATCAGATGGATGTTAAATCCACCTTCTTACATGGAGATTTGCAAGAATAAATCTACATGGAACAACCTCATGGCTATGTCAAGAATGACTCTGGCCTTGTTTGTCGCCTTAAGAAATCTCTTTATGGTATTAAGAAAGCTCCCCGAGCTTGGTATGCCAAAATGGACAGCTTTCTTATTGACACTGGATTCTCTAGATTTCATTGTGATCTTAATGTCTATACCAAGAAATTAGGAAGCCATCTCATCATCCTTGTCCTTTATGTTAATGACCTTATCCTGACTGGTAGTGACTCAAAACTTTTAAAGCATGCGTAAACCATCCTTAAGAAGAAATTTGAAATGACAAACTTAGGCTTTTTGTACTATTTCCTTGGCCTCCAAGTTTTGCAAACCAATGAAGGAATTTTTCATTCCGAGTCTAAGTATGCTTATGACCTTCTTCGTCGCTTTCACGTGGACAATTGTAAACTATCCCCTTCCCCCTTCCATTCTGGAGTCAAGCTTACTACCACTTGTACCTCTCCCGAAGTTGATGCCACCCTGTACCGTCAGTTAGTTGGTAGCCTCTTATACTTTACTCATACACGTCCTGATCTTTCCTTTAATGTTGGTCTTGTTTCCCAGTATATGCAAACACCCCATGAAATCCATTAGAAAGAAGCTAAAAGGATACTTCGTTATGTATGTGGTATAGTTCAGTTTGGGATACATTACAGTTTAGGGGGGACTCCTTTATTGGTTGGTTTCACTAATTCGGATTGGGTCGACGACCCTGATGATCGAAAGTCTACTGCAAGTTATGTTTTCATCCTTGGTTCAGTACCTATCACTTGGGCCTGTAAGAAACAACAGGCTATTGCACTTTCTTCGGCAGAAGCAGAGTAGCGAGCAGCGATAAATGCAAGTCAGGAAGCCTTGTGGCTTCGATAGATCCTTTCAGAGTTTGGATTCCAGTAGCAGCATCTGACCAGCCTTTGGTGCGACTATCAGAGTTTCATCAAGCTATCCAAAGACCCAGTTCAACATCAGTGCAACAAACACATCGAGCTACACATGCACTTCATCATAAAGCTCATTCATTATCATGTTATTGAAGTTCTCTTTTGCCCTTTAGAAGATCAAGTTGCAGACATTTTCACAAAGTCTCTTACAGAAGCAAAGTTTTCCAAACTTCAATCTATGTTAGGAGTTCAATAAGTTGTCATCAAGGGGGGATAGGCTCTAATGCCTCCTTCCTTCTCCTATTGTGTCAATATTGTAAATCCTTCAATCTTATCTCAAGTTTTTCTTAAAGGGGGATGTTAGGATATTTAGACACATAGGAGTTAGGTAAAAGTGTGTTTCTTAGTATGTTTCTTTAGTATGCATTGGTATGCATTTGTAGTTAGGAAATCCAACGGTCACGATATGTTCCCAACATAGAGTGATCTGACGGTTCATATTCTCCTCAATCTTAACGGCTATTGATATGTGGCTTAACACCTTATTGTTCCATGATCTCTATTTAAAGATCATGTAGGGTCATTTGCCAATGATCGATTGTGAGAAACTCTCTTGTAAAATCTCTATGTAATTTTTTTATTTTTCATTAATAACCTACTCCAAGTGGTTGTGTTGGCTAGGGTAGTGGATGTTTCCCATAGGGTTTTTACCGCGTCAAAACATCGGTGTGTTGATCTTTGATCTGGTTGTGTGAGTGGTTATTGAAGGTGTTCGTCCTTTATTGGAATACATGCGTTGTCGAACAATTTCTCCGTAGACAATATGGAAATATTGTCACCCAACCATAGGCTGAAGCCACCCCTGAGCAACTTAACCTTGACAAATAGAATAATTCTGGAAGCAAACCCTAGAACCAATAGCCAACCAAGGTAACATACTTCTCTCCAAAGCTAGCGCACCAAGCAGAGAGTCCAAACCATAACCAAGGTAGAAATTTCAAACCATAACCAAAAGACCAAGTCACTACTGCAACAATTGCAACTCTCTTCCAATCATGTGCACCACTTGTCCTTATGCAGTTGTGAGTGTGAGAGTGACAAATGAGCTTTAACGCCCTCTTATTTATAGTCCTCTAAGTGATGACTGGATCGACTTCTACTTCTGGAGGATAATAATTTAATATAGAAGGTTATTTCCTAACCTTCTAGGGATTCTCTTGATTCTCGGAATATTCTAGACTCGTTAAAGGTTACATGAAGATGTTAATACCTCCTGCAGATAACATAATATCAACACTCCCTCCTAGCTAGGGAGGTATTAAAGGAAATGGTCTTGAGGACAAATAGATCATTCAACCATTAGCAACAACCTAGCCACACAGGTTATCTCATGATCACATCACAAGCACCATCACCACTATTAGTATCATTTGATAGCATCAACTGCATCATCTCTCGAGGTCATACTCCATATGATTAATCGAGCATGATGCTAAAAAATTAACTTACTCATGAGAGTGATACAAGGACCATTCTTCTAATCCGGACGTGCATCCTAGAAGAATAGTTGTCCCAATAGATGTTGAAAGCCACCCTATGGGCTACAAAGACCATTCCTATAGAAATGTCAGTCTCAGACTATTTTCTAATCGGGTCACATGTACCATAGAGATCAATATCTACCTATATTCCTTAGAAAATATCGGTACCATATCAACCACCCTAATTGGTACATCATGTCCTTAGGGGGCAGACTATTCATCATGATCAGGCCAATAACTGTGCCTCGGAAAAATATCGATCCTGAACCATTTCCCTAATTGAGCCACAATTCGTACCTTAGGAAAATATTAGTCCATGATACGTCAGCAATCTGTCAACCTGGACCATTCTCTACAGGGAGAATGTATGTCCACCAGCCATTCATTTTTCCAAGACCATTCTCTTCCTAGATAATGTTTGTCCATCGACACACTGACTATCCATCTCCCTGGCAAACATATCCAACACTAGTGGTAGCCTCCATGGCAATCAAATAGTAGCATACAACTTCTACAATGCCATCCAATAGAACACAACTGTGTCTATCCATAGTAGTATACAACTACTTCCAGTGGTACACAACCACTCCTAGTAGCACACGACTACTAACCAGTGACACACAATCACTACTAGTGGAACACATCCACCACAGTAGCATACATCTATTATCTAGATACATACAGTCTCCACAGCAATCATATCATCTGATATTGTTACACATTATTTTGGTCACCTCAGTGATCACCTAACGACATATGTCCATGTTCCCTAAAAATATTAAAAGAGACTTTCTCCATGGGAAAAGTGATTTGATTTCTTCTACCAAAAACCATATGAAGGAAGGTCGTTGCACCTTGCTCTATCCATGGGGTGTGACGATACCTGATCATTGCACTCTGCATTATTCATGTACTGCAACGTCGTCACATGTTGTTATATATACAGGGTGCGACGATGCTTAAAGTTTGGGAAAAGTCAAATTTCATAAATTTTATAGAAGGGGGTCTTCTAGAAGATGAGGTGGCCTCTGATCGGCTTGGATCTTACTCACTTCTCTGATTTGGTGAGATCATCCTAATCTCCTCATCCATCTCTCTTTCACACTATATAAAGAGGGCTCTCATGGAAAAGGATAAGAATTGTATGGAGAGTTCTACTTCAGATTATGCTTGACAGCTTCATTTTAGTTCATCAAGTCAGATTGTGGATCTTCTTCATTCAAGGCATTGGAGAAAAGGTGTGTGTGTTGAAAAAAAGAGTCATCGAAAGGGGACCTTGCAACATCAAGGCATGGATGTATTCTCCACTTTCTATTCACTTAATACAGTAATGCATTTCTTTCCTATATAAGTGTCTCGTCTTCTATTGTATAATTCCTTGATCATATACATAGACTTCATTAGAATGTATATATCTTTGTTTTCCTTCGTTGTTGGTTTGTGATTCTTAGACAGGCTTACCATTTCGCAAACACAAGGAAGGAGCTAGAAAGACGACACTAGCAAGGACAAGCATCGTTTAAAAGGTACGCCACTTGTAACTCATTAAACTAGTTCACATGATGATGAAGTTTAAGGCGGAGTGTACATTATGTTCTATTTTGTTCTAATTTCCAGTGGAATCTAGGGAGATATGTTTATGTTCACATTTACCGATTAATCCAATAACAAAATTGGCAACCATACTGGGGATACAAATTTCTTTTGGTTTTTGTTTCTTATTTGCTTTTAGTCTGACTTCTTTTGGTTAAATTCATTCTCTAAGTCTGTGGGTGATCAATCTGGACTCCCTGGGTCTGAAAGTTCAGTTAGATTTTTTGTCTTTCTTCCATTTTTTCCTTAGTTACAGAGATCGTTGCACTGTACTATATAGACATATTGTGACGACCCTCTGACAACGCACCCTGCTTTTGCAAACCAATGCGACAACATCGCATTGTGCTCTATCGGCAGCCTGCGACGACCTTAGCTTGTCACACTGTGCCCCACTATCAGCGTACGACGATTCCTGTAGGAATTGTTGGAGTGAGCCAATATGTCTTTTTTCACCCAATTTTGTCTCAATTTCCTAGGATGAACTTGTGATACCAGTGATTGATTGATTTATGAGTTTAAAGCTTGCATTTGATTGGTTTTCAGGGATTGAAAGTCTTTCTTTGTAAATTTTGCAAGTTTTGCTTTTGATTCTTATCACGAGGGTATAATCTCTGGATCTTGATATGAGTGCTTGTTTGACAAAGTGTCTTTGATTTATTTGAGGTTTTAGATTGATTTTGCTTTCCAGATTGTTTGTTGATTGAGAGACATTTTTGTTTGCATTTGACCAAAGGTTTTCCTATCATTTTCATTTTTTGTCTACGTTATGAGTTTGATTTGGGAATTGTGTTGAGAAAGTTTTTTTTTTCTTGGATTACGATTTCTTTTTCTTAATTATATCTCTGATCTGTTTGAGAAAGAAAGAACTGAAGTCATTTTTCTTCTTTTTAGTAATCTTTCATAAGAAAATTATTGCATTCAAAATACTTGTTAAGAGAGAAATTGGAAAATTGTGTAGTTCATGATTGTTTGGGATTTTGTTCATTCAAGAATTGAGAAATTATATTTCGTAGGTTTTGTACTTCAAAAGAAATACCTTCTCCCTATTGTAATTAGAGTTCATCAAATTGAAAGATTGCACATTCATCTCTTCTTGCATTTTATTGGGTCAAGTTCACATACATCATCAATTTTATTCACGTCTCCCTTTTGAGTAAACAACATCTTTTAAAATAAAGCGTAATTTTAAAATTTATTAGCAACTTTTATTTTCTAGGAATTATGTTCACCAACATTAGCTAATATAACACTTTGGAATGGGTTGTAAGGAACACTCTCCAAAGCATCAAAACACACAATAGTATCTTGTGATAGGGAGGGTTCAAATCCACTTGCTACATTTTGTCCTAAGAAGCCCTTCTAACACAAGGGTTAATCATGAGGTCGCATTAGGACTGTCAGAGTTACTCACCCTACTTTGTCGGTCTTAGTGTAGAGAATGTCTGTATTATTGGGGGTCACTTGAGGGTATACCCACGATTATGTGTGGGAGCTTCTTGAGTGGATTTCGGGCTAGATACCCTGCCTTTGTGCGTGGATCAGAATGTCGATTGTTTCCCCAGGCATCATTGTCATAATTGGTAACCTTAGTAGCCTATCTCTTTAGGGTCTTTACACGAGGTGACTGTGGAGGGGCAAGTATTCACGATACCTATAATTGACGTTGGTCAAACTCACTCGAGCTCCTTGGAGGGTATACCCACGATTATGTGTAAGAGCTTACACCAAGGTGTACGTCCATTAAGCAGGTCGTCAACGTAACTTTTCCACCCGCTCTATCCCAGCCCCTTCTTGTCTTGATTTCACGACATTGGATTTCATCACCAACTAGTGATTTCGGAATAAGAAGGTTTGTTTGTTTGGTTTGATTTCTAGATTTTATTGGTGAGTGATGTTGGCTTCTCTAGTTGGTCATATATTTGTTTCTTTCTTTATTTGGTTCGGCCAACATCGGCCTTCGTCGTTCACATAGGATGCAAGGGCTACCCCTGGAAGATCTAGAAGGTTACCTCCCTTTTCTTCCTAACTCACCAGAGGGCTCTCCTGAAGGAGAAGTCAATAACGAAGTAGCTTCTGAGGTTGGAAGTTCACACTCTTTAGAGGGATTCTAAATTGTTTCGGATTCTTTAAAGGCATTCAGACTTCCCCCAAATCCGGTATTGAGTATTAGACAAGATGCACATTTTCTCTAGATGAACTCATCGGGAGAAATTGTTGTTGTTGAGAATATTGAAGTACCTACTGGACCTAACATAGGATCTGGAGTAGACAATCCACTTTTTCAAAGTGAATCATTTGGAACCCCAGCTCACACTGCTAGAATTTGTAATCCTAGTTCTGCCCTTTCTTCGGGACACGATATTTTTGGCACACTAGGAACGAGTTCTAATCAACCTATGTCATCGCAAATTCCTAAGACGTCTATTACCTATACAGTTCCTTTAGATCATTTTACTAGCACAACTAGTAATGTCGCCATAGTTTCATACCAATTGTTGGTTGGTTCTCACTCAATTCTTCCTCTCCAGATGGCCCACTCTACCATGGTCCCACAAGCTACGATTGTTTCTACCAGAAATGTGGTTATCACTCAAGCTCCTATTGGAACGTCGCTTCCACTTCCCCCTGGGTATAACGCTTTGAATAGTTCCATTGTTATTCCTGCCCAAAATCCATCCGAAGGGTCTAGACTTTATGTTCCTCCTAGGTATAATGTTGCTAGTCATTTTGTTCCTACACCTACCCAGGTTCTCTCCGGGGGGGGGTTTACATTCCTCCTCCACCCTTGTTTGAAGGATCTAATCGTCTTGGCAGCTCGTCCTTCTACAAATCCTACCCCAACACCTCCATTGGCCTCTCATGTTGTTGATGGCATGATTGGCACCTTTCATGTTGAGATTCGGTCTACACACACCAGTCATGACAATCCCAAGTCTACCGCTTCTAATGTACAAAATACTCCTACTCCTACTCCTTCCTCCAATAAAACTTTTGAAGTTAATTCAGTTCAATCTACACCTACTGGTAAAAATAAAAATAAAAAGAAAGGGAAAAGTAAGGAGGACAAAAATAATAACCAACAATCTGAGAAGCCCAAAACATAACCCATTGATGACAAAGATAAATGTAAACCTCGTTACCCTTGCCTTATTTGTGGTGACGATAATTATACGAAATATTGTCCATGACGCGCTAAGCTTACTAAGTTCCTGCAAGGGACTGGGAAGCCGTCTACACCTTTCGTCTTGTCACAACCATTTCCTTCTCAGTAGCAGGCCCAAATGGTCATTCATGACCAACCTTCTCCTTCTACCACGTCTTATGTCCTTATGTGTATTGGTGAATCCAAGAAGAACGAAGTTGCAATTGCAACTCGGGCCAAAGATTATTCTACATCGAAAGAGAAAGTTTATGATTTACCACCTTCGTTGGTTCAACCTCCTCCCCCAACTTCACCTCCAAACGGTCCTCTTAATCTCGAACAACCGGGTCTCGATACAATTATTTGTCCTCCCCCTAAGGGTGTTGATCAAAAGTCTTCATTTAATCATCACGCATGTGCTACCCAAAACTACAGTGTTGTAGAAGACCTTGTGCAAGCACCTTCTGCGATGTTGGCTCTCGAAGTCCTTCAAAGTTGTCCTACTCAATGGAAGGTGTTGTTAAAGGCCATTGGTGGAATTGATCCTACCGATACCAATTTGATAATCTTTGACTTAGAAGATCATATTCCAAGGCTCTCTCCTCAATTAGCGTTTCAAATCCAAGTTGTTGTGGAAAACAAAAATATATGTCGAACCCTTATTGATGAAGGAGCCTTGACTTGCATTATGCTTGTTACTTGTTGGAAAGATATTGGCTCTCCTTCCCTTACCGAGTCGCACAATACTCTTAAGGCCTTCAATGGTACAGGTTTTAAACCTTATGGTGTTCTTCCTTCGTTGTTTATTATGTTAAAAGGAAAATCGGTCAATGTCAAGGTTGAGGTCTTTGATGCACCTCTCGATTATAACCTTCTACTTGGTCCTAGTTGGATTTATTCCATGCAAGGAGTTGTGTCTACCCTTTTTCGTGTGTTATGTCTCCCGCACCAAGGAAAGGTCGTTATTGTCGGCCAACTTGCCTTCTTTAATTCTGATTCATGTACTAGAAACATGTCTTTTATCTTGAAAACACCTCCCGATTATGAGAATGTCAATGTGGGTCTTTTAAAAGATTCAACCCTGATGGGTACTTTTCCTATTCCACCTCTCGATATTCCTCCTCCTTTTGTCACCTCGATTAACATGATCTCAACCTCTATTCGCAAAACCCCTGAGTCTTACGTCCCATGGATAGTACCTGGTGATTATCTCTATTACGACGACAAGATGCCTTTAAGTCCAGTCAAATCAACTTATCAAGATATTCAATCGGCAACTCCCTCTCCTCCTTCTCTCTATGATACATCTCATGATCTATTTCACATGATCTTTCCTACTGATGAGATGATCATGTCGGTCATGTCTATGGAAGATACCCCATGGGACGATGGACATCATCGTTCTAATCTCTTCCTAGAACGTGATACCATAGAGAGTTACCAATGGATTTCGACTCCGTCAACCGTTGTTGTTATTTATTTTGTTCCTAAGTCAACACATGATGTTTTGTATGAAGGGAAATCGAGTAATATTTCACCTATTGTTCCTCTTGACATATCGATTAAACCTGGAGTCGTGGAAAATGTTCATATCGATGCCTCATGTTCTACTGATGAGTTACACACCTGTAAATCCCTTTTTCAATAATTTTGTGATGTTTTCGCCTAGAGTTATGAAAAAATGCCAGGTATTGATCCTGATATTGTTGTGCATGAGATTAAAACTTATCCAGACGCTAAACTCGTCCGGCAAAGAATTCGTCCAGTACATCGACGTAAAGATGTTGCTATCAAGCTTGAAGTTGAAAAACTTCTTAAGGTTGGCTTTGTCTATCATGTGGCTTTGAATGATTGGGTATCCAATATTGTTCCGATAAATAAGAAACAAGGCACGATCCTCATTTCTGTAGATAATAGGGATATAAATAAAGCTTGTCCTAAGGACAATTATCCAACCCCTTTCGTTGACCAGATCATTGACGACTGTGTCGTGAGTGAAATCTTCTCCTTGATAGATGGTTTCTCCAGCGATAATCAAATCAATAGTTTACCAGTGGATCAACACAAGACTGCTTTTATTTGCCCTTGGGGAACCTTCGCCTACCAGAAACTACCATTTGGTCTCAAAAATGTTGGTGTGACTTTTCAGCGTGCTATCTCTTACACTTTTCATGACATTAAGCACATTGTACAACCCTATCTAGACAATCTACCGGTGCATTCCATGCGTCGTCAAGATCACCCAGCACATTTGCGGGCAATTTTTCTATGTTGTCGTTATTATCGCATATGTTTGAATCCACACAAATGTGTTTTTTATGTGGAATCCGGCAAACTTCTTGGTTTTATTGTGTCTATACATGGGATTTGGGTAGACCCCATGAAGGTTGAGGATATTCTTAATCTACCTCCTACTTCCACACTACGCTAGCTCCAAAGTTTGCAAGAGAAGGCAAATTTTTTGCGTCGATTCATTCCCAATTACACTGAATTAACGAAAGGATTTACTCAGCTTCTCAAGAAAGGTTATGATTTTGTATGGGGCGATACTGCAAACAAAGCCTTCGAGGATTTGAAACTCACCTTAACCTGTACACCTCTATTGTTTCCACTTGGCTATAGCCGAGATTATTCCCTGTACTTAGTTGCTTCAGACTCTACCATTGCTATGGTTTTAGTCCAAGATAATTATTCACACGATGAACATGTGATTTACTATTTGAGTCGGAGTCTCACGACTACCGAAACCAAATATTTACATGTGGAGAAATTAGTCTTGGCAGTTGTTCAAGTTGTTCAACGTTTTTTTCACTACATCTTATTACGCAGAACCACAGCCATTTCCGATCGCAACCCCATGCAACATATCCTTACTCATCAATTGTTGGGGGTAAATTACTCCAAATGGATAGCTATTCTCCAGAAGTTTGAATTGGAGTTTGAGCGTGCCAGGTCAAATAAGTCTTTGGTTTTTGCCGAATTGATATGTGACCTTCCCTCTACTGAGACGGAAAATGTGACAAAAGATTCCTTACCTGAAAAATCCCTCTTTCTGATCATTTCTAATGACGTATGGTACGGAGATATTATCATATATCTCCATACTCAAACTTTTTAGCATGATCTTTCTAATACAGACCATCGTTGTATACGGTATCAAGCCCGTTAATACATCATACTTGGTGATACCCTTTACCGTTGTGGTATTGATTCCATATTTCGACGATGTCTCACCTACGATGAAGTTGAGAAAGATTTGAATGATTGTCACTCTAGAGCATGTGGTGGTCATATGTTTGGGTATGCATTGCCCAAAAGATCTTACGAGATGGTTATTTTTGGCCTTTGTAAGGATTGCATTACGGTCATCCAGAAAATTCCACGTTTGGCAAACCTACAACAATAAGATTTGATCTCGCCCTGCTCCTCTTCACCTTGTAGTTTTCGTTGGTCAATTCGTCAAATGGGGCATTGACTTCAGGACATGTAAACCTCACTCAGTCAGGGGGTATGGATACATTATTGTAGCTATGGATTATTTCACTAAGTGGGCTAAGGCGATGCCTACATTTTATAATACCGGGAAAACTGTAGTGTTGTTCATATTCAATCATATCATTACTAGATTTGGTGTCCCTCAAGCCATCGTTACTGATCACGGTAGTCATTTTCGGAATTTCATGATGTCTGAACTTATTGAAAAGTTGGGTCTTCGCCATGAAAACTCAACCCCCTATTATCCACGGGTCAATGGTCAAGTTGAAGAAATTAACAAAGTTCTTACTATGATGCTTCGACGAATGGTAGGAATTCATAAGTCACATTGGCACATGATGTTGTTCTCATCATTATGGGCCTATCGTACATCCATTAAGTCTGCCATGGGATTCACACCTTTCCAGTTAGTATATGGTATTGAAGCAATTTTGTCAATTGAATGTGAAATACCGTCTTTGAAACTAGTTGTCGAACTTCTCCCTAACACCTTTGTTGAAGAGGAACGTCTTTTGTATTTGATGCAATTAGACAAGACCCGTTGTGATGCGGCCTTAATTATTGAAACTCAGAAAAAGCATGTTAAATCCCAATATGAAAAGCATGTCAAGCCATGTGTTTTTTTCTGAAGGTGATCTAGTTCTTCTTTACGAGCGAGGTCATGATTTGTTAGGGGTCGATAAATTCAAGCCCATGTGACGGGGTCCTTATATTGTGAAAGGAGTGTTGGAGCAAAGAGCTCATGAGCTGGTAGATTATGATGGAATCCCTTTGACTAAACTCAGAAATGGGCTTTACTTAAAGAAGTATTATGCTTAAATCATTTTTGCATGATTGTTGTGTATTTTAGTGTATCATACTCTTGTGTGTTTTTTCATTGTTTGGTTTCACCCTTCAGTTGTTTACCTTGCGTTGTGCTTGGTTTCTGGATGTCGATGTCTTCACTACCCTACATTGGCTTCGCTGATGGCGCTAGTCGCAGTACTCAAAACTTAGTGTTTGTTACTTGGGATATCTATGCACCTATAGATGAATTGATCAGTCTACATGGTGTTTGTCTTGGTCGTGCAACTAACAATATCGCGGAATACAGTGCAGTCGTCAAATTATTGACCGAAGTTGCTTCACTCGGAATATGTCATATTATTATACGACTCGATTCACAGTTAGTAGTCCTACAGTTGAGTAACGTTTATTCCATCCAGAGTCCTACTTTGTTAAGGGTATATTTACGAATTCGTCTCTTTGAACATCATTTTGATTACATTGAATATCAACACATTACTAGATGTCTAAATACATTAACAGATGCATTGGCTAATTATGTGTTAGATAGACATTTGAGACATTTATAAAATCCAATCACATTTTGTACATATAAGAAGTAAGCTGGTAGAAGCCTCATATTTATATAACGATAAAAGTTTACAAAAAGTGTTTTTGTCCGAAAACTAAAATATCAAAAATGTGAAGCATGTGGTTTCATATACAATAGAGCATCAAGGATGTTGCTCGTTATAACACACGACTTCCCCTGCTACCCTACAGAGCAATCGACCGATGGATGCGGATACTCCCACTATATGGCGTTGGTAATGCCTAGGAATATCATCTATAGAGGCATCTGGGATATTCATTGTAAGTCCATCCAGATTTTGTTCTATGGTCTCAAAGTCAGCAGCAGCTACTCCTGCTACAGCACCTCTCTCCCCTTGCTTCTGGATAGGGGATGAACCTAGAGGAAGATAAGGTTCCACATCTGCATTATCAAAGAGCACTCGATTAATCATCGAATAAACAACACAAAAAACATTTTATATCATTAAAAATAACAAAAACATTATATAAACAAAATTTCTTTCTTACCTATGTCCCCCCATTGAGAACCTTCGGGAAGAGCTAGGTCCGGATCTCTACGAAAGTCTAGTCCGACATATGCATAATCATCAACCATGAGCATTTGAGTTCTCAACCATTCGAAGAAGATATCGTTATACCTAACAATGTGACCACCTCCATGTCGGGCCATGATATCTACCCACCTCTTCATCCTCGGATACTGTGGAGTAGATATAACCCACTCTACCTGCAAGCGTAAGACTGGGACCCTCTCTAGGAAGAAGGATACCAAAATAGACCTGTATCTGAATTGTTTCAACCCACCACTTTTGCACTTGATAAGTTGTTTCTTCATACTTTTGAGGAACCCTTCACACCAGTTGAAAACTCGGAGCTCCATACACTCCAATGCATATTGAAAATGGATCTGCAAAGCCATGTGAGGAGTTGCACTCCCTGCCATGTGAGTAATAGTATAAATGACGGTTCGCAGAGGCAAGTATCGGACATCCCTGATAGTGACCTTACCGCTATGTTTCTCAGTTCCCGACACACAATGATCATTGATGTAGTAGTTCATAGGCTCACCGCCACCCCTGCTACCTGTAAGTGTCACCCATGAACCTCGGCGAGTTAGTCCTGTTAGGAAGTAGATATCTTTGATATCTATGGTTAGTGTGTGGGCACCCACATGAAATGCATGCTCATTCACATCTCACTTGTGAACTAAGTACTCAAGTAGTCTCAGTTGGGCCCTCATGCCTTGAATCTTGAAGAATTTCAACAACCCACACTATCGAAGGGCCATAACTATTCTCGGGTCATTCCCATCAAAGTAATCTTCCTCTTCATGCCCTCGCTTGCGCCATTCCAACATCTTAACCGTGCTCCTGCCAAGGAACCATAAAAATAAATTAGCAACATAATTTTCTTTCATGGGGGTTTTCCCTTTTTTAATTCATCTGTTAAAATTTTGGGTTGTGGTCGTTGTAGTCCTATGCATTCGCACAGTGCGACATCATCACACCCTAGCTATAGGGTCACCTGCGATGATCCTAGATCGTCGTAGGTCTCGATATAGGGCACCTACGATGACTTCAACGCATAGGTCACCCCCAAAAATCAACCCAAAAACACATTTTTAACCAATGAAAATCAATTTTTAATCCACGAAAAGATGAAGGAGAAAGAGATTACCTTTTCAAGGGAGACGATTCATGAAATGATCAGTTGTGCACTCCACAATCCGCAGTTGAAAATAGAGGTGAAAAAAGGGCTTTGGAGCAATGTTTGGGTGAAGTTACAATTAAAATAGTGAAATGTGGTTTTTTACCTATTTTATTGTTTATCATTACTTTTCATTTGTATATTATATTATTTTATGCTTTACCCAAACCCTAAAGTCCTAACAAATTTACAAGTGGTTGATTTTTGCAGATTGAAAAAGTATAGAGGTGAGACGTTGGAACAAGGGTCTTCTTTTTTGGTTTGTTTTTATATATTTGTCGCATGTACAGATCTTTTTATGGTTTTTCAGGAAAAACTCTGAGCAGAGTCTTAGTTCTTTCTCGCACTCGTAAAACCATGAGAACATAATCGAGTAGTCTTTTGTCATTTTTTTTGAACTCGTAATGGTAAAACGAAAAATGAAACCTATGGAGTATCCTTTAAGCTCTTTTCACGCTCCTTAAAAATGAAAAGATTGTCGAACAAATTTGTTATTTTCAAGCTCATAAAAGTATTTAAAGAAAACATATAATGAGTGGTAGGTTATCACTTTTTTGGTCTCGTCGGATTAATTTACGAAAAATGACCCAATGGAGTTCTCTTTAAGTGTTTTTTAGACTCTCTAAAAATAAAAAAAACCCTTGAGTTTTCTCTCTTTGGAATCATTAAACAAACATCAAAAGACCCATATGGGATTGAACCACTCCCTGTTAGGGTTCGTTAAACATACTCCAAGGGACTCCTCCAAAGGATGAGCTTGTTGGACAACTGAGAGAGGGGGTGAATCAGTTGTTACCGTCCTTAAACAATTATGCTTATTTTAAACTCTTTACAGAGCACTCAATGAAAATCACAATAATGCAGAGAGGTAAGCAATAGAACATTCGACATCAGTCACACATATATGAGAAACACAGAGACAGATATTTCTCGAGGAAACCCATACAGGGTAAAAAACTCTTTTTCTTTATATGATAAGTAATAGTTACATTATTTACATTATCATACATATGAGCACCAACTCATAATGAGGCTACAACCTCTGTTTTTCAAGCTGCTACTTGTTGAGAGCACCAACTCCTTGGATTCTCTAGCACCCACTAGAATGAAGCACCGACTCCCTGACTTCTCTAGCACCCACTAGAGGGAAGCACCAACTCCCTGGTTTCTCTAGCACCCACTAGAAGGAAGCATCAACTCCCTAAGAGTTCCAGCACCAACTCCCTAAGAGTTCCAGCACCAACAGGATGGAAGCACCAACTTCTTAAGAGTTCCAACACCAACTGGATGGAAGCACCAACTTCTAGTTACACAGGCACCGACCTATATATCAGAGAACCAATGTTCTCCCTTGCACCACCCTGCCACCCTGGTTTCTCTAGCTACAACCAGATGGAAGCTACAACTCTCTGTGTTCAAGCACCCACTTGAACCTCTAAAGACAACAGTCCTCCTTAGCACCTCCCTACCACCCTCAAATATCAATCTTTGCTACTGAAACTTATTACGGTGATATAATGTTCATCAATGGCTTACCAGTCTCATCATTGTTCTGCTACACTGCCCTGCTTTGTCTGTCTCAATGTCTTCTTGCACACATGCCTTGTGCTTTCTGTTATTCTGTCTTTTATGCTCTGTGCGCCATGTCCATTCAATGCACCATTCCTCTTCTGTGTATTTCAGTTGCTACACATTGCCTCCTTCTACACACTTGAATCACTCTCAACAACAACACTCATCTCTTCTTTGTTCTGCATTCATATAGTCTATGTGCACCTTGTGCATACTATATGCACAATCCTTCTGCATGCTCTACACCCCGCCATTGTTCTCCACATCGGAATATTCACTGCCACTCCACATTGCCACCGCTTCACTCCCTCGAGCATCAACACACTCTCTATGTTCTGCATGTTCTCCTCGTGTCGAGTCCTCTTCCTGATCATCACGGCAATTCCTCATCTTTTCTGGCAATTATACCCATGCGTTCATCATCACTAGTTGTTATGCTAAGATTCCTTAGCCTGTCTAGCAGTCGAGACTCTTCGTCTTCTCTATCATAGTTGAGCTCATCCTCTCTGTTGCAGTTACAGGCTTCAATGCTCTTCCATTTGTCAATTGCCTCTATGAACAGTCTTCATTCCACTGGCAAATGCCTTGAGACTCTTCAGCTTCTCTCGCAATCACACTGAGGCCTCTTTGATTTTTTTCAGCGCAGAAACAATCAATGGTTTCTGGCAATTACACTGTGAACCTCTTGAGCCTTATGTCTTTGGCACCTTTCACCTTTCCTTTCACATGTGGCCTCAGGTAGTGACCACACGCCTGTTCAGAGGGCGCTTTCAAGATTCGCATTTCGACATTTCGGCATTTCGGCATTCCTGTGAAGAAGTTTTTCGACACTCCAACTCCCGGTATCCGAAAACTACACCAAAAGGTGTTTTTCACAATTTCGCATTTTGGCATTTCGCGATTTCGCATATCGCAAGTTTGAGAGGTTAGAGCCCTGTTCCTTTGACTTTCTAGTGAGAAAAATGAAGATCTTTCGCCATGTTTCCTATGGACCCAACGGTCCAAATCTTATCGTGATTTCAAAACTTCACGGGCCTTCGTCGTGTCTGATCAATGGTCCAGATCAATCCTCGATCCGACGGCTAGGATTATTTCGCGATTTCGCATATCGCAAGTTAGAGAGGTTAGAGCACTCCTTCCTTTGACCTTTCAATCATCGAAATTCCAATCTTTCGCCATGTGTCCTCTAGCTTCAACGGCTAGGATCATTTCACAAATTCACGAGCCTTCGTTGTCCCTGTTTCGAGATTTCAACGTTTCGCATTTCGCAACTTCAGGACTCCTGTGATGAAGAGTCTCAACTCTTGACTCCTCCAACTCCTGGTATCTGAAACTTCGAAATGGAGTCAGATCAACGGTCCAGATCTTTTCGTGATTTCACATATTGCGAGTTCCTGTCGTGAGTTGCTTCTTTGACTCCTCCAACTCCCAGTATCCGAAACTCTGAAATGGAGTCAGATCAACGGTCCACAATATCCCTTTGATCAACGACTCAGATTAAGTTGTGGTTTCGCATTTCGTGATTTCGTCATTATTGTCGTGAGTGTTCTTGACACCTCCAACTCCCGGTATTCGAAACTCTGAAATGGAGTCAGATCAACGGTCCACGATCTCCCTTTGATCAACGACTCAGATTAAGTCATGGTTTCTCATTTCGCAATTTCGGCATTCTTGTCGTGAGTGTCCTTAACACCTCCAACTCCCGGTATCTGAAACCTCGAGATGTCATGGTTTCACATTTTGAAATTTCATCATTCTTGTCGTGAGTTTCTTCCTTGACTCCTGGAGTTTTCGCTTCTAATCTTGTCATGCAATCATCGTTGCGTTGTTGGTCTTGATCTTT
>ML789904.1:388588-420928 GCA_009831015.1 Picea engelmannii | reverse complement strand
AGACCCACATTTATTTATGGAGGATTTAATAACACTTTAGGTCTAGAAATAACTAGGTGAATTTAAAATATTGAAACAAATAAAACATAACTTGCATATGTCATTGCTAACAAACCATCTTGGAAATTGGTCTCGTTCACTTAGTTTCCTTGAAAACAACCTTGAAGCTGAATGATACTATTTTAGTGCACAATGAATTCCATATGGTTAATGATTTTATTTGAATCTCTCATTACAACCAACGATTTTGCACATGAACCTTTAGAAATTTTCAATCCTTTCCAAAGTGCATAAGATTTTTCTTCGTTGTTGGAAAAAACACCAAGTCCCCATGCAAAAGAAGTTATTAATATAAATAATAAATAATGTCAATGTTTTCTATTGATAGTTATTAATATGGTAATATTAATATTAATATTTCCACCTAATATATATATATATATATATATATATATCGTCACAATTGCGACGACCATAATATACCTACGACAAATTTGCTATATAAACAAAGAAATGTTGTTGTCGCAAGTGCAATGACCATAAAATTCATGCGACACATTTGCTATACAAACAAAGAAATGTTGTCATTCCTATGATGAATTCACTATATAAACAAAAAACAATTGTCATCGTACATGCGATGACCATTAAAAACAAAGAAATATTGTCGTCGCAATTGCGACGACAATAAAAATTCCTGTGGAAAATTTGTTATATAAATCAAGAAAAGCTGTCATCTCAATGTCGACGACATTAAAAAATTCTGCGATGAATTTGCTATACAAACCTTGAAAATTGTCATCACAATTGAGATGAACAATTGGTTTCACTTAGTTTGACTATATTGTCGTATTGGCGACAATATTTTTTTTTTGTCACAATTTTGAGAAGTTCCCTTGGTTATTCACTCTTGGGACGTTTATTCAAGTTCGTCGAAATTGCCACGTCCCATGAAATGATGTTTCAGAAACTCAAGATTCATCGCAATATCCATGACATAATGTCACAAGAGCATCGAAATAGTCATCACAAAATGACCCAAATTTTCTCGTGAAGCCCTCTGATGGAAAGACAAGGGGTGAAAAAAAAAAACAAATGTCAATCTCCCCACCTAAGCCCTTTAGAGGAAAAGTGAAAAAGGCATAGGACAAGCAAAATCCAGTACCAATTTCTGATCCTAAAACGAAGAGGGGGAGATTGTTTAAAGAATAAATTCTTGTTCCTATGAGAACACCCCAAGAAGTCCTAGGTCCAAGATGAAGAACCACTCAGAGTATGGTTAAGAAGGGGCCAATTCTTCATGTTCCTTATTTTGTAGAATATCCAGTGAACATTCCAACTTCACCAGAGCAAGACAAAATTTATGTAGTGACTATTAGTGAAGTAGAGGAATTATTGACAGAAACACTAAAGAACTTAAGGAGAGAAGTTGAAGCTAGGGAAGAGATAACAAAGTAAGAAGTTCAAGAACCAGTTAGCTCTCTGACCAAACATTAGTTAAAAATATTACAAAATAGAATGCAGGGTTGAAGAAAGAAATATAAGAGTTTAAAGTGTTGGATAGGCATATCAAGAAAGAGAACGCACAACTAAAGGAGAATAATTGCATACTACAAGGAGAGCATGATGAAGTCTCTGCTGAGATGAAAAACATTTTGTGCCTAGTAAAGTATACATGAGTCATTAAGAGGGAGATCAAGGATGAGGCTTCAAGGATGGATATATTAAAACCAGGCAACTAATGTTCAAGAAAGGTAGAGGATCAACACCAGTTTTGAAATTTTGAAGACTGGTTTAGCAGTTTTGCATGAGAACATGCAATGTGTTAGGGACCTAACCCCTCGCGTAGGTAGAATAATATATTTCCATGTAATAAAATTCAATATTAATAAGGCCTAGAAATAAGGAAGAATAAGTCCAATGTAAGAAGACCTAATAAAAGCTTCCAATTCTAGAAGGATCTTCCTCTAGATGGTTCTTTTGATAGAACTTTTGAGAACTTTTGTCTTAGATATTAATGTATAAATAGGAGTCGAAGGTATAAGAACTTTTTTCTTAGATATTATTGTAATAGAGATCTTCTCCACTGGAGGTTTCTCCCCTCGAGGAGG
The DNA here is from genome assembly GCA_009831015.1 of Picea engelmannii. Lineage (NCBI taxonomy): Eukaryota > Viridiplantae > Streptophyta > Pinopsida > Pinales > Pinaceae > Picea > Picea engelmannii. Next base: position 418,817 of record ML789904.1, on the reverse strand, counting down.
AAAGTGAACATTTCTCTCAGTAATCAAATTTCTCTTTCTGGTGTTATTCTAGTATCATATTGGTATTATTGTGGTGTTGTTCTAGTTATATTGTTGTTCATCTACCATTTCTAGCTATTTATTTATGTTCTACATACTTTTTTATATATGGAATATTACAAGTGGTATCCGAGCACCTTCCTCGGCAGAAAATTGTGGGTTAATTTTTTTCAGGGTAGAGACGTATTCCAACGTATTTAAGCTACATAGATCTGTTGTTACGTGCATAAGATCAAGGCCGAGAATTCATAGATACAATAAATACAATTGGTACTTAAGCGCACATATGTTGGCCACCCTTGTAACCCCTGTTGGTACCCCTTCGAGTGGTAGCGCATCAGACAACACTTGTACATGGATCGATCTAGATCTCCTAAATCCCTCCATATATAAATCGATCGGTCACCTGACTTCTATTCTTCCACTAAGAAAATCACTTGGGAAGATTCTCTCTAGTACCTGGGTAGTTGGGTGCTAGGGCTAAGGGAACGGTCTAGCCTCCTTAGTTGGTGCCCTGATATATTTGGTCGAGTATTATTGTTCGACCCCACATGTATATCATATAGCTATAGCATAGGGAAAACCCTTGTCTGTAGAACCCTTTAATACCTAACCTTTGGGGAAGGAAACAAAAACAAAACAGAAAATATATATTTCCACACAACAGTGTCTCTTACATTCAAGGTTCCAAACTACTACACATTTCTTCCTGTTGAGAATTTGGGCATTTCATCACTGCAGTATTATTCAGATTGGAGTATAAATCCGTAGGTGTTAAAAAAAAAAGATTTCATCCTGTTGGAACCATTATTTGAGACATATTCCATTGGTTTTCTCTCTTCGCCCTTATCGCATTCATACCTATCATTTTTCAACACATTTTTTTTCTCGTGGACTCGACCCCCTTCCAACACCTTTATTTGGGATTTATCCCATTAGATTGAACTCATCTCCTTGATCATTGTGATACAATTCACCCATAACCCATTTTTTTTGTGGTCCCTCCCACCCATTTTTGTGTTGCCTCGTCATCATGGCCCATACTCGTAGCCAAGACTTGGAAGCTCGTTTCAATAACTTGCACTCTAATTTTACAGAGACCCAACAAGAAGTGAGACAAATCAATGCCAATATTTCCACCATCTATAAAAACATGCATTCCTCCATCACTACATCAATTGAGGAAATCAAACAAGACATTACTACCTAGCTTGAATCTGTCATTACGATGATCTGCACCAAGTTGAATATCCCTGCAGATCCTCCCTTATCTGACCCACCTTTTCATACTGAAGGTGAAACTTCCTCTCATTCCCATAATTTTAAGCCCCATCACTTTCAGCGTGACCTACAACTTCCACATGTGGATGTGACCAAATTTGATGGCTCAGATCCCACTTGCTAGGTAACTCAAATGGAACATTATTTCTCTTTGTATGGAATTATAGATGAGTTGTCCAAACTCCGGTATGGTGTTCTCCATCTAGATAAAGAACGTTGGCAATGGTGGAAATGGAGAAAAAATGGCCGCCAAGTGTATGTTGCTTGGACACACTTTGTGGTAGATATTTATGAATGCTTTGACACTAACACCAACCATTTAGACCGTTTGACAAAGTTGAAACAATCTGGCACAATGGAAGACATTATAGCTTCTTTTGAGTGACTAACTTTTTGTACAGAGGGCATGTCTGATGATTTTTTCTAAGAATTCTTTATTAGTGGCCTCAAGGATGAGATTCCTTCCCATGTCCTCATGGCTCAGCCTCAAAGTTGGGTGGAGGCTACTAAAATAGTTGAGGAAGCACAACAGGTTGTCTCTTCTCAAAACCAAAAACCATCCTTTATTCCTCGCACTAAACTAGTAACTCCCACTCCTCCTTATACTCCACTAAAGATCCTAAAATTGAGCAGGGACGAAATGGATAAAAACCAACTCAAAGGCCTTTGTTATAATTGTGATGACAAATATTTTCTGGGACACAAGTGTAAGGAACAAAATATTTTTATGGCCATCTTGGAGGATGTTTCAAAAGAGGATGTTGAGGCTCCCCTTATGTTTGTGTCACCTGAACCCACTGACATAACCCAACCCTCAGACCCTCCCTAAGTAGAATCGATCATTTCTCTAAATGATCTCACTGGCTTCTCTGCTCCCCAAACCCTCAAGCTAATTGGTTACATCAAGAATAGGAAGGTCATGATTCTTATTGATAGTGGAAGAACCCATAATTTTATTCATCGTTGCATTTCCCAAGAAATAATTTCTATATCTATGCAGTTAATAATTTCCAAATCATGATTCCCAATGGCGGGTCCATGAAATGTGGAGGGCATTATGAAAATGTGCATCTCCAAATTGGTGAATACCACCTGAAATATCATATGTTTTCTATCAACATGGGTGGTTGTGACATTATGTTGGGTACAAAATGGCTAAGGACTTTGGGTCCCATTCTCATGGATTTTAAGGAATTAACCATGTAATTCGACCATTAGGGCCAACAATATAAGTTCCAAGGCATCACCGTTGGTTCCCCAGAGATCATTAGTTCCCATTGCATGGAAAAGATGCTCAAAAAAGGTCATTTTGGCATTATTTCCCAACTCCATGCCATACAAGCAACTGAGACACCCTCTATGCCACAGGACCTACAATCCATCCTCTATAAACATCAAGTGGTTTTTTACACTCCCCATGGACTCCCTCCTTCCTATGGTTTTCATGATCATTCAATTCCCCTTGTCCCAGGAAACCTTCCTCCCAATATCTATCCCTATCATCACCCCTTTTCCCAAAAAAATGAAATTGAGAAAATGATTCAAGAACTATTCAACGCAGGTGTTATTCGCTCTAGTACGAGCCCCTAATATTCTCCTTTGGTCATGGTCCTTAAAAAATAAGGTTCTTGGTGCATGTGTCCTAACTTCCGTGCCCTCAACAAACTTACCATTAAAGACAAATTTCCCATTTTTCATTGATGACCTCTTGGATGAATTGAGTGGCGCCTAGTTCTTTACTAAACTTGATCTTTGTTTTGGCTACCACCAGATCTGTATGAAAGAGGTAGACATTCCTAAGACTACCTTTAGAACTCATGAGGGCCACTATGATTTTTTGGTCATGCCCTTTGGCTTATGTAATGCTCCCTCCACTTTACAAATCCTCATAAATCATGTATTTCGTCCTTTTCTCTGTCATTTTGTATTTGTTTTATTTGATGATATCCTCATCTATAGTAAAACCTGGACAACCCATATTTCTCATGTGGATCGAGTTCTCCATCTACTCTCTCAGCACCAACGTTTCCTCAAACAATCTAAATGTGCTTTTGGCACCTTAGAAGTCGAGTACTTGGGTCATCTTGTTGGCAAGGCTGGTGTCAGGGTGGACACTAAAAAGATTGAATCTATGCAAGATTGGCCTCAACCAAAGACTCTCAAAATATTGTGTGGATTTATAGGCTTAACAGGTTATTATCACAAGTTTGTTAGGAATTATGGAAAGATTGCGGCACCTCTCACTGCACTCCTTAAAAATAATTCTTTCACTTGGACTCCAAAATCTTCTTAGGATTTTAAAACCTTGAAGATGGAGTGTGCACCTGTTTACCCTTGGTTATGAAAGTAAGCGAAGATTAAGGAAGAAAAGGTGAAATGTGAACTGCGTGGAAGACAGAGTGACTGATACTGGGTCGAAGTGAGAAAAAGATAAGAAAATATGAAGCGAAGTAAGAGAAAGCAAGTCGTTGGATGAGGATATTGAGGATGATAGATCAACAAGGAAGATGGATCGTGGAAAACTCAACAAGCAGAAAAATCCACCAATGGATTCTTTGTTGAACCTTGGGAGAAAGAAAGAAAGATAGATTGGTGAAGCCTTGAAAATGTGGGTCAAGTTGACCTAGGGTTTTAGACACCTAGGGTTTTGGTATCTAGGGTTTTGACACCTAGATCTTAGTCTAAGGTTGTCGGTGAGTCATTGTAATGTATAAATAAAGGTCAAGAGGACCTGGGATGCGTTCGTTCTGAGTTGGATGTTATGAGGAGAGATTGTTCTTACTGTAGAGAGAGAAATATTGTGATGTGAGAGCATTATGTATTGTAAGATCTTCAAATGGGTGTGAAGATCAACCCTGTTGCTAGGCACGCAGTGAAGGGAGATAGAGAGAAGAGAAGATAGAAGAGGATAAAGATCTGCAAGCTAAGAGCACAGATAGAACTATATTCTTTCACTTAATATATCAAGAAGCATAGTTTTGTGTACATAGCCCTAGGGAGAGGGTGAACCATGTACACATTGTTGTTGTGTGTGATTGATGTTGTGTTCATTTTCTCTCTAATATACTATTATTGCATTATTATGTTAGATCTGAGATATAACTTGCGTAGTAGGCCTAAGGGAGATAAATAATAACTAGGTTGTTGTGTGTTGTTACCCTGAACCCACGTTGCATTTCCTTTGGTTGTAGACACATGTGTCCTACAACCCCCTATTGCTACTTTGGGTGAGATTGCATCTACTTCACAGGTGTTACCGAAAGGGCCAATAGTTAGGGCTTGTTGGTGTGCTAATAGAGATGAACCCTGGGTCTACCCCTGTGCCAACAAATGGTTATGTTTTCATGAACGAGATCTTCTTGAGGGAATGTCAAGGTGGTTTCCATTGAAGACAGAGATTCAAAAGTGGATAGAAGATCAAGAAAAGGACTTTGTTGAAGCTCAGAATAAGAACCTTAATATTAGCATAGAATATTGGTTGGTAAGGTATATCTTTATTGATATACACAAGATTTTCTTTGGAGGAATTCATCAGGAGCTATATGAGTGGCTAGCCAGGTTAGCAGATACCTAGTTTGAAATCAGACTCAGACCACCTGTGGTTTGGACGTTGGCGTTGATCAAGAAGGTAAAGAGAGTTGATAATGTCATGTCAAGAGAAGTACATCACTAGTTTGATAGTACCATTGGAGGGTGTTGGGCCCTTCATTTTTGGGAAATAATTGCGCAAGTTTTGATTAAGAATGAGTCACACAAACTTCATCAGAGGTTGGAAAAGAAAGTAACAGAAAGCAATTGTAGAAGCTAGCGCAACACCAACTAAGAAACAAATAGTTGCAATAGAACAAGAAAGCATGCAAGCCGAGAAGGAAGATATAACCCAGCTAAATATAGGACTAAATATAATTGAAAAAGGGTTCGTCCATTCAGTTTTTGGTTGATTAGAGTTGGGTTGATTCATGTCTATCAAGGTCGCCCAGGGTTTTGGGATTATTTGTTGCTACTTGTGGTAAGTCGAGAAAAGTAGAGTTTGTAATGAACGAGACCTATCCGTTGGGGAGTTAGAACTTTGTGGCTAGGGCCTAGAGCCAAGAGTTTGTACTGAACCTCTCTATGTAACTTTGAGTCTATAATGAAAGAAGGATTATAGAGATAATATGAAGAAGGACCAAATTTTCAAAATATAATGTGTCTTTGTATGTTTCCTTATGAATTACAGTGTTCTTTATATATTATGAGTTCTATTTGATGGTTCTATGTCTAATTGTTTCTCACAATGTAAGTAGGTTTGGTTCTTTCATTTAGATATTCTAGATCTTATAATGTCATTTGAACAAGAACAAGAGTGAGTTCAGAATGCTCTATGGATCTTCTTTAGTCTTCTCCCTACCCTTCCCTATCTATCTATCTCAGCAGCACTTCAGGTGAGACTTCTTCTCTTCGGAGGAGATGAAAATGCCAACTCTCTAGACTCCACAATGCCTTTTTATGGTAACCTGAGAAGGACCCTGGTCTGATCAAATTCACGCCAAAAAAACGGTTTCGTTGTCAGGACCCATGTAAAAAGGGAACCTGTAGGAAAGGAATTGTAACACCTTCATATGGAAAGAAGCGGAGCTAAGGAGGAAATCAATGGGAAGCACATGTGATAAAATATTTTACTCAGAAAGATCAAGAAACCAGTACGATATTTTCTAGGTTAAATTCCTAGAAGAATTTTTTCACTGGATATCTATGCGTGGGATACCGAAAAGCTAGCAGCACTCTAGAGGATGGATTGCCCAATCACGTGAGTTATATATTTTTAGGTTACTACCATGATAGAAGGATACATAATCGAATTTCCAGCTGAGAACCACCAGTCTTTCTCGTGGGCAAAGGGAATTTTCAAGAAAGGCACAAGGGGAAGACTGTTAAGAGAAATCCCCCTGTGGATTAAAGATTTCTTGGTGGAGGGAGGGATGTTGGAGGGAGGGGTGAGAGTCATGGCATGAGAGAGGGGAAGGGTTCTTTGAAAAATTGGGGGGAAACAACAAGAAATGGATTCAATATATGAGCGAGCCTTGAAGAGAACCACCATAGTTGAGAAATGGTGGCATGAAAAGATCAAGAAAGCCGCAAGACAATCTGAAAAGTTGAGGAAAGAAGGAGGATCAGGAAAAATAGAGGAAAGACAGATGGAATAACTGTAGAGGATGAGAAGACAAGAATGATTGGCCAGTCAAATATTAAATAAGAGAGAAGAAAGGAGAGCAAGAAGTCCCCAAGAGGAGGGACGAGAAGGAGGAAGTGTGGATGTAAGAGAGGAGGAAGTCGGCATGAATATTGGAGGAGAAAGAGAAGATTCAGCTGCGATAACATGAGAGATCGGGAATATGGTTGAAGAGATTGTTCCAGTGAAAGCTAACAAGACCCCCCAGATCAAATAAATCTGCCCCGAAGCTAGTTGCACCAGCCCCGGATCACCCATACCCAAAGTGCCTTCTATACAAGCAGTAAGTTTGATACTACCTTCTCATGCAAGTTTTGTTCCAGTACAATTAGTCAACCAATCACAACCAGAAATTGCGAGTACATGGAGGATATTGGGATCCCCTGGTAGATCGTAAGCAAGACCATTAGGGTTCATATTGATATGAACAATAGGATCAACAATGGCCAACCATGTAGGAGGATCGATTTCCCGATACCCAGAATTTTGGGGTAAGGGAGATGAAGACATTGAACAGTACTAGTTCTTGTGCGAAGAAATCTGGAGATCCAGAAGGACACTGGATGCGAACAAGTTGGTCAAGTTCCAGACTACCTTAAGAGGTCACGCTCTCAAGTGGTACATGATGATCATTGAACTAGGAGTTCCAGGGATGAAAGGTCAAGTGTTCACCCTTGGCTAGGTACGGACGAGGTTCATAGAAAAGTTTAAATTGCCTTAGTTAGAACAACAGGCTATGTCTGAGTTGTAGGAGATCCATAAGAGAGAAGGCGAGTTAGCCTAGAAGTAAAACCAGAAGTTCAAAGATGCCATAGGGAGGTTGGCACATCCAATCCATGAAGAACATCAAAGGGAGTGGTACATTCAGGGGCTTCTACCTCTGATTCGGATTCCACTGACGCAACAACGGATAGCCACATTAATAGACGCCTTGGAACAATCTATGAATATTGAATCCATGGCGAGATACCCTGGGAAATTGAGACTGACCCAACCCATAGTAGATGTAAATATAGCACAACTACAAGGGAAGATGTCAGCACTTACATAAAATATTCAAGAGATGATGATACCTAGACCAGGACGAGCATAGGTTTGGTGCAATGGATGCTATACAGAAGGTCATTTGGTGAATGAATTCCCATGAGTGAGAGGGTTGGGACCTCCTCAGAATCAGATGGCACCCCCACCAAGACCCACGGGAGGAGTAGCGCAAGTATCGACAAACCCACCATTCCATCATCCCACCCCATATCACACTTTCCCAGGAGGCCAAGAAGCACCAACACTGGAATATTGTGAGATCTGTTGAATCCATGGGCATTGAATGAGACAGCTCCCCATCATGCAGAAATATTTGACAGTCCCAAACATAGTACACTGTGATTTCTATGCATCTACCACACATACTACCAATCAATGTATAGTGTTGGACACATTTGCGGATAGGCTAGACCAAACAACATCAGGGTAAATGAAAACCCTCAGGGACAAGGATGAGGTTGAGGAGGTGGAGCGGGAGGATATTTCAAAGGAGGAAGAACTAGTGGAAGAGGATCAAGCAGATGTTATAACTATGATGAAAAGGGTCACTTGGCTATAGATTGTCCTCATCTAAGGTGGCCATGGTGCTCTCACTGCAGAACCAAATGACACGCAACCGAAGATTTCCCAGAGATAATTGGAAAGTGAGAATATAGAGTACGACAAAGAGGAACTAACCTTATTAGTTCGGAGATCAAGAGGATTTCTAAGGGAAAATTTCCAAACCTTAACATCGTCACTCGAGGAGGAACAAAGACAGGAGTTGATCTTGATACTCTACCTCAGATTCAGAAAGCATCACCTAAAGGAGATAGGTATGACCCCCTAAAGAAAAAATCATTCTTTAAAGATTACATAGAAGTATTTTAGAATATTCCTAATCATGAAATGCAAGAGAACCCCCCTCATGCAGTTGTATACCCTAAGGTGGCACAAGTCCCCGCTTCACCCCCTACACCCAGAAACCATGTAGGCATACCAAGAGAACCTAAGCAACCTCAAAACGCAGTTGATCTCTAGTTTCAATTATTCTCTGACATTCTGGGGAATGATCAAATGACAGAGAAATTATGCAATGCACTGTACCTAGTCTTAGGGAATGAAGAAACCTTAGAAGCAAGGATTCAGTCTAACCTTCCTAAGAAGAGTACTAAGAGAGTGCAGTGAAGAAAAGTAAGAACCAGAAAAGAATTCCGACTGGTAGCCCAGTTAGATGACTTTGAAATTAAGGACTTCATGTTGGACCTAGGGTCAGATCTGAACATTCTACCCAAGAAGACCTGGGAAGCCTTAGGAAAACCCAGACTGGCATATTCCCCAATTCAGTTAAGAATGGAAAACCAATACACTATATTTCCCATAGAAAGAATCGAGAACATGGAAATCGATGTAGCAAGAGTAAAAACAGTGGTTGACTTTGAAGTCATTGAGATCATGGGAGACAAGGACCCCTACCCTGCGCTACTTGGCATTGATTCAACCTATGAGAAGATCATGGGAGACAAGGACCCAGGTACATAGAACTAATAGAAAATAATATCGAAGGAGAAGTTTTAGACCAATTGTACACTGTAACAACTGGGACAAGAAATGATTATATAAACCCGACTGTGGATGGATCAGTAAGCTGGCAAAGTATATAGTCAGCAAATGAAGATTAATAACTAGCTTTTGATAGTTGGAAACAAGGTTTGCACGAAATATTCTCAAGAAGATGTGAAACTATCAAAATGACCAGATGGGTTAGGACCGAAGTCAGAGAACACCCAATATACAATGACACCTCAGATCTAGACAACGTTTTGCAGAATATCGAAGAAACTATGGGAGAAGATCAAAGAATATCAGTACTAGATATAGCTTTCCAGAAAAACCCCACCAGATGTTGGGCCACACATAAATCCTTACTTAGAACCTGGGACGAGGTGAAGCAAGATATCAAGTACAGGTTCTAGAACAAGGAGCAGTTGGAATCAGAAACATAGACAGATCTCCAAGTTGTGCTACTGTTCAACGCATAATCTAACCCTAGAATACAAATTCAACAATGTGTGACACAGTGGTAGGCTACAGATATACCCTCTCACTTCTGGGTTTAGGTATTTCCCCATTCTCTAGGCCCAATTCTGGCAGCTCAATTCTGAAAAGACTTCTCATTTACAAGTAAGTACCCTGAGCTTGAACTAGTCCTACAAAAGATTAAAAATTTTATTTTTACAGCCAATAGTGATAACATTTCAGACTTTGTAGTGTGTCCCAAGAATACCCAAGAAATTCAGACTAAATTCCACTTACCCTTGATTCAAAATCCTATAGAATGTTATCATATTAGCAAGGCTTCAGAAATCCTAGATGAATTAGAAGAACTGAGAAACCTAGCCATCAAAGAGACTGAGGGGAACAAAGAAATCCAAAACACGATGCCCAACCAGACCAATAGTTCCTACAATCACCCATTAAAATTGCAGAGACTCAACATAGGGACTGAAGACCAACCCAAAATAGCTTTGGTGGGAGATTACTGGGATGACCAAACCAGTTAAGAAATACAAAGTTTACTGTGGGAATATGAAGATTTGTTCCCAAATACTTTTTTAGAATTGAAGGGAATCAAAGGAGTTATGGGAGAAATGAAGATTGAGTTAAAACTAGGATCCAAGCCTATCATACATAGGTCATACCATCTCAACCCAAGAGTAAAAGAAAATTTTAAGAAGGATATTGATAATATGTTAGAAGTAGGTCACATCTTTCTGGTAGAAGAAGAAGAATGGGCCAGTCCGATAGTCATTCAAAGAAAGAAAGACACTGAGGACATTAGAGTCTGTGTGGAATACATAAGCCTCAACTCTACCTGTGTGCACGACCCCTTCCCAACACCCTTTACCAATGAGGTCCTAGAACAAGTTGTGGGGAAGGAAGCATACTCATTTATAGATGGATTTTTAGGATACCATCAAGTTAGAATTGCGGAAGAAGACAAGAAAAAAACCACCTTCATTACCGAATGGGGATCCTTTTCATACAATGTGATGCCATTTGGTTTAAAGAACACCCCTGCAGTTTTCTCCAGGATTGTGATAGCAACCTTTAGATATTTCATTCACAAGTTCATAGAATTATATATGGATGATTGGACAATATATAGCCTGATTAAGGAACATGTAGCACTATTAAAGCTAATGTTTGACAGATTCAGAGAGCTGCAAATCTCATTAAATCTCAGGAAGTGTATCTTCTGTGTGCCACATGGAAATCTATTGGGCCACATAGTCTGTCGAGAAGGAGTATTGGTAGACCCAGCTAAAGTTGTGGTCATTGTGAATATGCCACCACCTACAAGTGCTAAACAGCTATGATCCACACTCAGACACATAGGTTACTATTGAAGGTTCATACGAAGATATGCCAACATTACTGCACCTCTGGAAAACCTCCTGAGAAAGGATAAAATGTTTCGATGGACTCCCAAATGTGATAAAGCATTCAAGACACTTAAGGAGAGACTCATTACAACAATGATTCTGATATTCCCAAAATGGGAGAGGGAATTTCACGTCCATGTGGATGCTTTAGGAATTGCCTTAGGATCTCTCTTAACGCAACCAAGAGATGGAGCTATAGATCACCCTATCTACTTTGTGAATCAGAAGCTGTCGCAAGAAGAGTGCAACTACACAATGACAGAATAGGAAGGCTTAGAAATGACCTATGCTTTACAGAAATTTAGACATTATCTGTTAGGGTCGCATTTCAATTTTTTTATTGATCATTTAGCATTAAAATACCTAGTTAACAAACCTGTGTTGGAAGGGAGAATTTGCATATGATTGTTGTTATTTCAGGAAATTTCCTTTGAAGTCATCATTAAGCCAGGATGATGCAACGTCGGACATGACCATCTATCCAGACTAGATTCAAGATAAAGTGGTAGAGTAGTGGATGACTAGCTCCCCTATGCAGATTTGTTCAGGATCGAGGCCATACCAAAATACTTGGAGGATATAGTAATATTTCTCAACACAGGGGCCTACCCTGAAACATATTCTGCAACCTAGAAACACCATATGGTCATCAAAGCAGCATATTATCATCTAATCATCAGGAAATTGTATAAACTAGGACTAGACAACATCCTCAAATGATGTGTCCTAGATCATGAAAGGCGGGATACACTCTGGGATTGCCATAGTGGAATTGTAGGAGGCCATGTAGGAGGAAAGGCAATGACATAGAAATTTCTATAGGAAGGACTCTGGTGGGAAACACTTTTCAAGGATGAAAAAGCATACTCCAGATCATGTGATTTTTGTCAAAGGGTTGGCAAGCCGTCACGCTGAGATGAACTTCTATTACAACCTATTAGAGCTCTACAGGCATTTGAGAAATGGGCAGTTTAATTCATTGGGCCAATCAACCCCATAGACAAACAATCGAAGGTGAGGTACATCATTACCACAACTAAATAACTTAATCATTGGGCAGAAGCAGCAGCAGTACAAGACTATTCAATGGATACAACTTCCAGGTTCATTTTCAAGACTATCATTACCCACTTCGGATGTCACAGAAGCCTAACTAGCGATCAGGGAGCTCACTTCATTAGCAGCACTATAGCAACACTTATTGCAGAATTTCTGATTCAATATCACAAGAGCAGTCCATACCACCCACAGGCCAACGGAATAGTCAAAGCCTTCAAAAAAATCCTGGAAAAGGGACTAACAAAGGTCTGTTGCGAAAATTGAGAGGACTAGGATGATAGAGTTCCAGTGGTACTATGGGCCTATAGAAAAACCACAAAGAAACTCCACAGATACACATTGTTCTAGCTTGTTTACGAAAAAGAGGAAGTGGTGCCCATAGAGTTCATCACTCCAATTCTGTATATTGCACAATCCACACGTATGAAAAATGAAGAATTAGTGGTGCAGAGACTTGCGGAGCTACAAGAACTTGAAGAAACTAGATTTCTATTAGACTTCCATCAGTTGGTTGAAGAGGCAAGACAAAAATCTTGGCATGATTGACACATTAAAACCAAGGTACTTACACAAGGGGACAAGGTGTTGCTCTATGATAGTTGATACCAGAAGCATCCTGGCAAGCTGCGTATGCACTGGTTGGGACCCTTCATAGTTTCGGAGATCCGACCATCAAGAGCAGTTCGACTCACGCAACTAGATTGTGTTATACGACCGGGATGGGTGAATGGAGATTGCCTGAAGCCCTACCTATCTCGAAACTGAGAAGAAGGGAAGTCACTCCAATTCGATGGAGATTGTACAATAGTTATCTTTGAGTTTCGTTTTCTTTCCGAAATTTTTGTAAATTCAGTTAATAATGTTCAGGTGCGCAGTGTCGCACCATAATACATATTCATTTGTTTTGTTTAAAGTGTTTTTTGATACAGAGTTGATGACCCAGCAGTACAAAACCTAAAGAAGGAAAAATTCCATTAAATGAAAATCATTAAAGAGGACGGGGACAATCTTTGTGGTTGGAGGGGCCATGAATCCAAATCCAATCTAAGATAAAGGCCACACAAACCCAGTCTAGTCACACCCTTTATTTCCATTCTGGTACCCCGACTGTCACCCGTTAATCCATAAAGCCGCATTATGCCAATATTCCATCGAATTTCATGTCAGGACACCCACCCATCAAATAGAAATGTCTCAATTCGATCACGTCCCTATTCCACTCAAACGAGTAAATACCAAGATCACCCAATCGGATTTACCCTGATCAAACCGTCCCGTTGGACAACTCACACCCTGTTGCATCCATATAGTAATGATGAGGAGCAATTATTTCTAAAAATTACCTATTAAGCCAGACATAAGACTCTCAAAACTTAGCTGAGAAGGTATTATTTCTAAAACGAGCATAGCCATTTCCGAATTCAGCAGTACAAACCAGTTGGGACCATTACCAAAGTAGGAAACACAACCCTAGTTTTTAACTACCAAAGAAGCGCAAATGCCGAGAGCCACAATAAGCTGGAGCACAATGAATAAAGAAGCAGTACCAAATGAGCTCTGCGACCCCCGGGTTGAGATCGTAGGTGACCTCAAAGGGAAGATAGAGCACGTTAAGCTACTCGAACTTGTCCTCATGGATTCAACCTTTTTCCCAGAGATGCACCTAGACGTCTTTTGGGAGTTAACCCCAGATGGAACCGGAGATATGCAATTTATACCGAAAAAGGAGTTCATCCACCTATTTAACTCCACCATCATGAACCTAATAGATTTACCAGTCTTTGGCACCATAGGCGAAATTGTGTGCTGCACAAAATTTTTGATAAGCAGAATGCACGATAGAATGGTTGGATAAGTAGTATCCAATCCATGCAAAATATATACAATAGCATACTGGACTATCCTCCGAAGGATGGGATGTATTGAAGGGATTTCAGGGCCTTGGAAAGCATGGGAAGAAGAAAGGTGAGCTTAGCCTGTACGATAAGTTTAATACAAAGAGAGGAGGATGCACAACAGTCATTGAACCAATACTTCCCGAAACAGTCTGAATTGGCTGCTACGTCATAGCTAGCAAGGTTATGAGGTCCTATTATAAGGGATAATGCACTTTAGATGCACTATCAGTCACAGACTTCTGCACACAGGGACTAGTGTTCAATTGGTGTTGTTCCCTGCTGAAGGAAATACTAGTATCTTGCGAGGAGGAAAAGGAGAAGGGAGGCACCTTCACCTATGGATACCTACTTGTGGAATTTTCAACACTCAAATGGAAGTCACCTGTGGGAAGACAACCAACAATACCAGATAAAGGATACCTGACGAAGAAATTTGAGCCATAGAAATCCAGACCAAACTCGGAGAACACAACACTCAACAACGCAACATTTTCCAAATGGTATAATGCTATAATAGATGCAATGCAGAGGCCACACGTCCCGTAGGAGCTCCTCAATAGTAACACAAGGAATATTTCCTTTAGCATGAACCGACACAACACATGCATCTGGCCAAGACATGCTAGCCAGGAACATTTCCACACATGGCTACTATCATTCTACTTGGATGAGGAAGCTTTCGATAAGGAGGTCATGTCATGGCCAGGAGTTAAACATGGCCCACGTAAATCAAGGATGCACTACATATTTCCTACCAATATGCTCAAGAAAAAAGACAAGGAAGTAGGAGAGGCATCGAGCTCAGGCCTTGATCATAAGAAGCTAGATGCCCCGCTACAAAGAGACTCTAAGGAGGAAGAAGAAATACAACAATTGGAGCGGAAGAAAAGATCAGATCACTGTAAGCTACCAGATGATGCCATGCTATTAGGTGCGCAGGTTAACCACATCTTGGGCATTGTGCTTGGTACTAAACCATTGTTGAATAAGCCTAGAACCATGGTTTCACTGAAGAAACCCCTGAACCCACAACCCTTTTCATATTTCATTCCCTGAACCAGCGCCACAACCAAAATTACCACTGTCATTGATATCCAAGAAGACCCAGAGCTAAAAAAAAATTTGTCTACACTCATCATTGAGCAACCTCCACCACCACTCTAACTACCACTCCACATCATACCACAACCTCAGATTGGATGCAGCTTGACCACCCAGAGGAACTAGAACAAAAACCCCCACAGGAAACCAAAGAATCCCCCAAGCCCAACTCAAAAATTCCCAACCCTGACCCCAAAGCCTCGGAGAAAATTACGATGCTAGATGTTCCCAATATAAGCACCCAGGAACAACAACCTAAGTATTCAGCACAAAAAAAATCCACCTGAAGTAGAGGAGAGTCGGAACCTGACTGTAACAAGCAAATCACCTCACCACCCAAGGGTGAGGGTGCCCAAGAAATCACGACACAGGATGTCGAAGTAACGAAAGATACAGAGATACCAGATGCATACAATGAGCCATAATCAACAATGGAGTCAAATAGGACAACCATGAAAATGCATATGGCACAAGTTCTCCAGAACCCCCAACAATGTGCATAATTGATGCAGCTCTGCATAACCCGGACAAAGGTTCTGATGCTTCTGCCTGAAGGTCTAATATTAAGGATCACACCAATGCCACCAATGGAGGAGGAGGTAAAAACCTGTCTGAATCACTCAATGACCAGTGGACTCCCTCTATAGACAAGAGCACCCACCAATGCACCTCCTTCAGCTATAGACCTGGTATAGTGGCCAACATCACAATTGTTTGGGCTAATCAAAGCTTCAATGACCCAACTAGAGCAATGAATCCAGGAAGCCGAGATCTCAGTCGAGGTCGCCAGGAAAGAACAATTGGTTTCAAAAACATGTAGAACGGAGGAAAAATGTGATAGACTCCTAGCCCAGGCCAAACTGGAAAAAGTGCAGGAAAAACTTGCAAAATCCTAGTCAGAGATCCGGAAGGTTGTGCTTGATCTACCAAAATCCAGTGAGATAAGCGAGCCAGAATAACAGATTGAGTTGTTACATGAAGCTTGGACATAGCTCGCTACCCTCACTGAGAAAATAAAAGTGAAGCTACAACATGCCCAGCAAGAGGCATAACAACAACCTCAACAACTGCAGGAATAGATGCAGAAGATAATACTGTGAGCTAACAATGCCCAAGTGACACTGCATAAGAAAACAATGGACTGCACCAGAAAATTCAAGGAAGTCAATGATTGGATGGTCATCATCACTTGACGGAATCAACTCTCAGAGGAAAAGTGCACAAAGATCCAGGTGCTGAATGAAGAAGTTGCAAAAATAATGGACCCTATGGAGAAACAATAGAAGTTCAACCAAATTGAACAAGCTGACAATGAGTTGAATACACTCTACGAAGCACAGTCCGTAGCCAAGAAATATTTGCGTTAATTTCAACTAGTTATTCAGACACCCTACATGAAAATGCATCAAGTCGATGTGACAACATATTCCAAATGGAAATCATTGGTTGTGGCCAAGCCAAAGGAGTATAGAAAAGAGACAACACAACAGTTTCTCACAGAGGCATCACTCCTCACCTGGAACTGGAAAGACAAAGTTGAAATATTTCAAGGGGTAAAGAACCGAGCCTTAGAGTTGGTACCATAATTAGGCCCTTCATTTGATGAGGTAAAGGAAGAAAAGGCACAAACAGAAGATCTCAAAGAAGAAGAAAAGCTAGAGAAGGGAAAACAACAGTTGCTCCTAGAGAATGTGAAAGAACCAAGTTCTTGAGTCGAGGACGAGTCAAGGATTGTGGTCAGAGCCTGTTGGGCCCTTTGTTTTTGGCAAAGAATTGCACAAGTTTTGATTAAGCACGAGTCGCACAAACTTCATCAGAGGCTATAACAAAAAGTAACAGAAAGAAGTTGTGGAAGCCAACGCAACACCAACTAAGCAACAAACAGTTGCAATAAAACAAGAAAGTGTGCAAGCCGAGAAGGAAGATATAACCTAGCTATATATAGGACTAAATATAATTGAAAAAGGGTTCGTTCGTTCAATTTTGGGTTGATTAGAGTTGGGTTGAGTCATGTCTATCAGAGTCACCCAGGGTTTTGGGATTAGTTGTTGCTACTTGTGGTAAGTCAAGAAAAGGAATGTCTGTAATGAATGAGACCTATCCATTGGGGAGTTAGAACTCTGTCGCTGGGGCCTAGAGCCAAGAGTTTGTAATGAACCTCTCTATGTAACTCTGAGTCTGTAATGAAAGAAGGATTCTGGAGATAATATGAAGACGGACCAAATTTTCAAAATATGATGTGTCTTTGTATGTTTCCTTATTAATTACAGTGTTCTTTATAGCTTATGAGTTATATTTGATGGTTCTATGTCTAATTGCTTCTCGCAATGTAAGTAGTTTTGGTTCTTGCATTTAGATGTTCTAGATATGATAAAAAAAATTGCACAAGAACAAGAGTGAGTTATAAATGCTCTATGGATCTCCTTTAGTCTTCTCCCTACCCTTCCCTATCTATCTGTCTCAGTAGCGCTTCGAGTGAGACTTCTTCTCTTCGGAGGAGATGAAAATGCTAGTGCTCTAGACTACACGGTGCCTTTTGTTGGTAACCTGAGAAGGACCCTGGTCTGATAAAATTCACGCCAACAGAGGGTACATCACTGAGTTTTCTATTGACAGAGTAGAATCATACAGTCAAGAAGAGCGATATTTCTTCAAGGGGCCTAGAGGAAAATTTATGTAATTTTTTAAGTTGAAGATCAAGATTTTATTGCATGAGAAGAACATCTTGAAGATAAAGTAGAGGTATGGATTGAAAAGATAATGTTCAAGAACTCAAATAGAGACAACGACACAAAGGTCGGACACACGTGCAGTGGGATAACTTTCACAGTTCCTTTAGCGAACTTGTTTGAGAAGAATCATGAACCAACACAGGAAGAAGGTTTCTATAGTGGAGAAGAAGAAGATTTACTGAGCAAGGAACATTTAGAATATACTAGGGCATAAGAAGGGAAGACTAAAGAACCTCGCCAAGAAGTGTCAAAAACTTTAGGAACTGTGCATATTGTTGAAGTAAGTACTATTACTCCTCCTATTGTTTCAACAACATTATGAAACTAGAGTAATCCGAGTTATCAGAGTCCTTAGAGCACTGTTACCAACCGTACAGTACATAATCAGTCAAGAAACCTAGGAAGATATATGGCAGATGAGATGAGGTTACCCACCTTTAGAGGATATGGATCTGAAGATCTTGATCAACACTGGTTTTTATGTGAAGCTTTATGGAGTATTAAGAATTCCACTGACGAAGATGTTAAATGAGCTCAGTTTAGTACTACCCTCAGAGATCGCGCACTGAGTTGGTAAATGAAGTTCGTCCAATGATTTGTCCAGCCGAAGCCGCTAAATGAGATCAATACTACATTGATTTCAGAATTCAAGAAACCCAAGTCAGAGTCACAGTGCATTACAGAACTGAAAGAAATCAAGCAGAAAGTAGATGAACCTATTTGGGAGTTTGATCAGAGGTTTAATACCTTAACAGGCCATTTGATTTTTTATATCCTAGATGAGCAGAACAAAGTATGGTTCATTTCTTCCCTCTTACCACACATCGGAGTCCCTTTGATGCAATAGAAGATTTATTCATAGGATGAGGCGTTGGATATCGCCATGAAACTAGAATCAACCCCTATGGCAGAATCCAACTCATATATGAGTCAAATCTTGAGTCAGCTAACTGGCCTATCTCTGCAGGTCGAAGATATGAAGAAAGACAAGGGAAAAGATAAAAGAGAAGACATATGGTGTATCAAATGTAAATTAGAAGGCCATGATAAAGAGCAATGTCCCCTATTTCATGAGTACTTGGCATCTGGGGCTCCGAGCCCTTTGAAGTAGGTTACCCTATGTTGGTGCGAGGTATGTAGAAGTCAACATTGCCCTGGTGAATGTTACTATTTGCAAAAATATGTCCAGACACCCATAAATATGTATTGCACGTTTTGTAATTCGGTGGGGCATGATGATAGGGATTGTAGGTCCTATGACCTCATGCATAAAAGGTCAAGGGATATATACCAAATTCAAGGTGAAGGATATAAAGAAGGGAACACTACGTAGTATAATTCCCCTAGAAGAGGAAACTTCAACCCTCGTGGTGGATTCATAGGAAGAGGAAGAGGAGGAGGCATGGGTTGAGGTTGAGGGAAGATCATTTGTTACAATTGCACACAACCAGGACATTTGGAAAGGGATTGTCAAAACCCTTGTACCACTTTCAGTTACTACAACTCATTTGAGCATGTCATTGAAGATTGTCCTACGTTGTTAACGAAACTTTAGGGAAGACGAGGAGGAAACCAACAAGTACAACTAATCATAGTAGAAGCTCATGGAGAATATCCTAGAGTCATTGTAATAACTAGAGGAGGCGCCATTACAAGGTAAGACAAAACAACACCAGGGAAGACTACAGAAGAATAAAGGGTTAGAAAAGCTACAGAGAAGACACAAGATTTTGATCCAAAGAAAGAGAAACAGACATTTCAGGAAGCAAGAAAAGAATTCGAGAGAGACTAGGGTTATTCATCAAAGACATGACCAGAATTAAGAGAATGTGGAATGCCTGTGGCATTCGATCAGTCTACTCATCCAGGAGAAGGAAAATAGGTAAGCAAGATCATGGAATTCTTATGTAATTGCATCAATTTAATTAAGGATGAAAGTTTTGTACAAGAGCTACAAAATTTAATCAGACAGTATGAGCTAGGAAAGATAGATCCCTTATTGAATAGAGTAGTACACCAAGTATCTAAAAAGAGAAGGACAAATAAGGAACTACACTTGAATTCTCAAATTGGCGAGTATGATATAGATTACGTGGTCCTCGACTTAGGGTCGGAATTCAATGTCATGACGAAGCAGACTTAGGCACTGATGGGAAATCCTAAGCTGATTTATTCTCCTATCAGGCTCAAGATGGATAATTAGCAGGAAGTAATCCCCTTTTGGATACTGGAGCATGTCCCCATGGACATCGATGGGATCAAAACATTTTTAGACTTTGAGGTGATCGAGATAGTTTATTATAGTTGTCCTTATCCCGCGTTGTTAGGAATTGATTGGGATTTCAATAATTCTATTGTTGTGGACTTGAAGAAAAGAAGAATGACACTTGAAGGAGATGGCCTTAAGGTCATTACACCTCTGGATCCTGATGAAGGTCAAATATACACAGAACCCATAAGAGAGGAGGACCACGCATATGAACTAGAGAATATATACAAATTGACAACAAGACAATAAGATTACATTAATCCAACAACAGATGGGAATTTAAGCTGGTGAAGTGACAACACATGTTCATCAAATTCAAAAGAAGCACTGGAAAACTGGTAGAACAAAAAGTATGAAGTCTCTGCATGGCGATGCGCTAGATTGACCAGAGAAGTTCGATGGATCGACACAACTGTAAGTAATTTTCCCACCTTTGATGGTTTGAATCACTTAGAAACTTTCTTAGTAGAACTTGAAGAAGTTGTACCAGTACAATAGAGATTGTTGGCACTGGACGAAGCCTTGAAAGAAACTCTAGCAAGATGGTGGGGAGAACATAAGAAGAACATAGCAGACTGGGTGCAATGTCGCACTTTGATGACAGTGAGATTTTCAGAACAAGAAGAAGGCTATGAATTTAGATACAGAGGTCAAAGTTGTCTGAAATACCATGTGCAAAGTTGCACGAAATCCTGGAGTAGTATCCCTCAAGAACAGTGGGTGCATAAATTCATTAACAATCTGGACAGAACACCTATCAATTGGTGTCTTCAAGAAGAAATATCCCTCATCACTACATATTGGCAGGATATGACACATAATTTTGTAGCTACATTTTTATTTGAAAGTCAGCACCCTATGGTGTATCAAGCTCCATAAGTTGTGCGACAAAAAGTATTTGAGGAGGCACCTAGCCTCCCTTTGGAGCAAGAAGAGGATGAATGGACTGTGCCTCTATAGAAATTGTAAGGCTATTACAATATCAATGTTGATGAAGATGATTATCCTCGGAATGTGAACATTGCAGAAACAAAAGGACAAAGAGATGTGGAAGGACTAGGAGTTGAGCTACCTTTCATTGGACAGCCAATCAAAATCAAGAAAGTCAACATTGGAACAGAGCAAACATCGAAGCTTGCAAATGTTGGAGATTATTGGGATGCTGCCACTATTGACAAGATCACAGAATTACTGCATGAATACTAAGACTTGTTTCCAACCAAGTTCACTGATATGAATGGAATTAAAGGGCCCATGGGAGAGATGAAGATCCCCTTGAAACCAAATGTAAGGCCAGTCAAATAGAGACCCTACAGATAAGAAGACATGATAAGCCCTATGGTCGTCCAGGATAAGAAGACATGAGAGATCTGGATCTGTGTAGATCTCAGTAAGATGAATGATGCCTGTTAGCATGACCCATTCCCTACACCATTTACTGGCAAAGTGTTAGACAACGTGGGAGGACAGGAAGTCTACTCCTTCACAGATGGCTTTTCAGGATACCATTAGATCAATATTGCCAAGGAAGATTGCTATAAGACCACATTTGCAAAATAATGGGGATCCTACCAGTACACAGTGATGTCATTTGGGTTGAAGAATGCACCAGCCATATTTTCTAGGATGGTGGTTGAATCATTCAAGGATTTTTTACATAAATTTCTCGAAGCATATTTTGATGATCGGACTATTTTTAGTTTATTGCAAAATCATATTGAATGTTTAAGACTAATGTTGGATAAGTGCATGCAATGTCAGATTTCCCTGAACCTGAAGAAACTCATTTTCTTTTCACCCTTTAGAGTACTATTAGGCCATATTGTGTGTAAGTAGGGGTTGATGGTAGATCCATCCAAGATTGTCTTTATTTTCAATTTATCCTCTCCTACTTCGGTTAGATAGGTGCGCACTACGATGGGACATACTAGATACTACAGTAAGTTCATTAAAGGCTATGCACAGATCACAACACCCATGGAGAATATTTTGAAGAAATATTATCAGTTTCAATGGATAGAAGAATGCCAACAAAGCTTCGACGCACTGAAACAGAAAATGGTTACTGCGCCTAATCTAGTTTTCCCAGATTGGAGCAAGGAATTTCATGTGCATGTCGATGCATATTCTATTGAATTAGGAGAAGTGTTAGCACAACCAGGAGCAGGAGACATTGACCACCCGTTAGCCTTTGCTAGCAGGAAGCTATCAACAACTGCGATAAATTACACCACAATTGAGAGAGAAGGGTTATCCATGGTGTATGCATTGTAGAAGTTTCGTCACTACTTGTTGGAAGGAAACTTTAAGATGTTCATTGATCACTCTGCATTGAAATACTTAGTCAACAAGCCAGTGTTGGGGGAAGAATATGAATATGGATTCTGCTATTTTAGGAATATGATTTTGATATCGTGGTTAAGCGAGGGAGAATGACCAAGGGACCTGATCACTTGTCGAGATTGGAACATGGAGAGGAACCTACTAGTTTGGAGGATACACTACCGGATGCACAATTGTTTTCCATTAGAAAGTTTGATGATCACTTTGCCGAGATAGTCCAGTTCCTATCAACAAGACTGACACCTAGTGAATATACAATCACCGAGAAGAAACAACTGGTAGTGCGCGCTACAGATTTTTCACGTATAGTCGGACAACTATATAATATGGGACCTAATGAGATTCTGAGGAGATGTGTTATGGAAGCAGAAAGACCACTAATTTTAGCAGAATCTCATGAAGGCATTGCAAGAGGACACTATGTAGGGAAAGAAACAACACAAAAGGTTCTTAGAGCTAGCCTTTGGTGGCCTACTTTACACAGAGATGCTAAAGAATACTATTGTAGAGCCTGTGATGTATGCCAACGAGTTGGGAAACCTTTCATAAGAGATGAAATTTTGTTATCACCCCAGCTAACCTTACAGACATTTGAGAAATGGGCCATTGACTTCATGGGACCTATAAAACCACCACGAAAATGCACAGGAGCAAGATACATCATCATTGCGACAAAGTATTTGAAAAGATGGGTAGAAGCCAGAGCAATCAAGGACTGCAATGCAACTACAACTACGCGTTTCATATTTGATGACATCATAACTAGGTTTGGATGCTCAAATATCCTCATGAGTGATCAAGGTACACATTTTATTAATAAGACTATTGAAGCCTTGATTCAGGAATTTGAAGTTCACCATCATAAGAGCACCCCATACCACCCATAGGAGAACGGTATGTTTGAGGCTTTCAACAAGATCCTGGAGACAATGGTGATGAATATTTGTAGTGTAAACAAACATGACTAGGATTTGAGAGTACTAGCAATGTTATGGGCCTATAGAACCACTTGCAAGAAGCTGACAATGTAGACCCCCTTTAAGTTGGTCTATGGTATAGAAGCAGTCGTGCCCATGGAATATTTAGTTCCTAGCCTAATAATTGCATCCTTTATAGATATGGATGACGCTAGTGCTGTTCAAGAGAGGATTGCGCAGTTGGTAGAACTAGATGAAGACAAATTTATTGCATGTTTTCATCAGTAGGTACAGAAGGAAAGAGAAAAGGCCTATCATGACAAGCACATTAAGAGGAAAGCCTTCTAGCAAGGAGATCTGGTATTGGTATACGCCAGTAATTTCATGAATCATCCAGGGAAGTTCAGAACACATTGGCTAGGGCCATTTGAGTTTGCCTATGTTACAGAAGGAGGATCTGCACAATGGAAGACTTTGAACGAGGAGTGGAAGGAAGGATTGGTGAATGGCAGCTGGTTGAAATTGTACTATGACAACTAGTTGCCTCACAACTCTTGATAAAAATAGAAGGAGAAGGGTCTAGGTACCAGGTGCAGTTGAGACTGGGTACCAGACACAAGAAAGACAATCTGTACACAGGGTGAAGGAACAGAGCAAAAAGAATAGGCTGCGCTGCGCAGTCTGAAGTTGAGGTATAGAAACAGATTCATATCAAAGTGCCTCAGAACGAGTCACAGGTGAGTGTTGGGGGCCTATTAACCCTTGGTTATGAAAGTAAGAAAATATTAAGGAAGAAAAGGTGAAAGGTGAACTGTGCAGAAGACACAGTGACTGATACTGGGTTGAAGTGAGAAAAAGAGAAGAAAAGAAAGAGCAAAGTAAGAGAAAGAAAGTCATTGGATGAGGAGATCAAGGATTATAGATCAACAAGGAATACATATCGTGGACAACTCAACAAGTAGAAAAATTCACCGATGGATTATTTGGAGCACCTCACAAGAAAGAAGGAAAGACAGGCTGACAAAGCCTTGAAAACATGGGTCAAGTTGACCTAGGGTTTTGGTATCTAGGGTTTTGACACCTAGGTATTGGCCTAAGGTTTTCGGTGAGTCATTGTAATGTATAAATAAAGGTCAAGAGGACCTAGGATGCATTCTTTCTGAATTGGATGTTGTGAGGAGAGATTGTTGTTAATGTAGAGAGAGAAGTATTGTGTTGTGAGAACATTATGTATTGTAAGATCTTCAGCTGGGTGCGAAGATCAACACTGTTGCTGGGTGCGCAGGGAAGGGAGATAGAGAGAAGATAAGATAGAAGAGGAGAAATATTTGCAAGCTAAGAGTGCAGATAGAACTGCATGCTTTCACTTAATATATTAAGAAGCACAGTTATGTGGATGTATCCCTAGGGAGAGGGTGAACCACATACGTCTTGTTGTTGTGTGTGATTGATGTTGTGTTCTTTTTCTCTCTAATATAATTTTATTGCATTATTATGTTATATCTGAGATATAACTAGTACAGTAGACCTAAGGGAGATAAATAATAACTATGTTGTTGTGTGTTGTTACCCTGAACCCAAGTTGCATTTCCTATGGTTGTAGACACATATGTCCTGCAACCCCCTATTTCTACGTAGGGTGAGACTGCATCTGCTTTGTTGGTGTTGTTGAAAGGCCCAGTAGTTAGGGCTTGTTGGTGCGCTATTAGAGATGAACCCTAGGTCTGCCCCTGTGCCAATAACACCACTCCAGTCCTGGACCTTCCTGATTTCACAAAGACCTTTGTCCTAGAATGTGATTCTTCAGGGAAATGAATTGGCGTTTTCCTTATGGAAGAGGGTCGACATTTGGCCTTTACCAGCAAACAACGTTCTGAGTGAAATTTGGGAAAATCAATCTATGAAAAGGAAATTTTGGCTATTCTGCATGTTGTGGATCTTTGGTGCCCTTATCTATTGGGGAAATGCTTCCAAATTAATAAAGATCATCAAAGCCTCAATTATTTTATGGAACTACACATTTCCTCCCCAGAGAAACAAAAATGGGTGACTAATCTCTTTGGATATGATTATGAGATCATTTACAAGAAAGGAAAAGACAATGTGGTTGCTGATGCACTTTCTAGAAAATATGAAGATGAAGGGTCCCTTCTTTTTCTCTCATTCATTGTACCAGATTAGCTCCAAACTGTTTGATAGGAATGGCTACACGATCCCAAAAGTTTGCATCTGATACAACAATTGCAGTCCAATTCTCCAGTTTCCCCAAGGTACTCTTGGCTCAATGATGAGATTCGATACAAAGGCCATTTGTATTTAAGTAAATAGCAAAAACTTAAATCCACGATACTTTATGAGCTTCATGCTGCACCCACAGATGGGAACTTTAGGTTTAACAAAACCTATGACCAGGTCAAATGTTATTTTTTTCTGGGATGGTATGAAACAAGACATTCATAATTTTGTGGCTGAATGTGATGTGTGTCAATCCAACAAGGGAGAAATAGTCAAATATCCTGACACACTACAACTGCTTCTGATTCCCCCTGCTATTTGGTGGTATATATCTATGGATTTTATTGTAGGCTTACCTAAATCGGGAAATAAATCAGTCATCATGGTGGTAGTTGATCGTGTTTCCAAGTATGATCATTTATGTGCTCTTCAACACCCATTTAAAGCATCCACTATGGCTCAACTTTTCATGGATCATGTCTTCAAGCTTCATGGCATGCCGCATTCTATTGTTTATGATCGTGACCCAACTTTCACCAGCAATTTTTGGAAAGAAGTATTCAAGATTCAAGGAACCCACTTTCATTTTAGCACAACTTATCATCCCTAGACTGATGGTCAAACTGAAGTTGTCAACAAGTGTTTGAAAATATATTTGAGGTGTTTTGCATTGGAAAGAAAAAATCAGTGGGCTCAATGGTTACCACTAGCTGAATGGTGGTACAACATTTTGTACCATAAAACTACCAACATGACTCCTTTTGAAGCGGTATATGGAAAGCATCCACCTTCAGTTCTCTCATATTTTTCAGGTGTCTCGAAGGTCCAGGTGGTTGACCAAACACTTACAGTTCTAGAGGCAACAAGAACATCAAGGTCGCTCTAAAGGTCAATTTGCAGAAAGGGATCAAGTGTTTCTTTGACTGTGACCTTACAAGAAAAATTCCCTCAAGGCTGACCATTGTCAGAAACTGGCACCCAAATTTTATGGTCCTTATAACATTCTCAAGCATGTGGGACAGGTGGCCTATCAGTTAGCTTTGCCCAGTCATTCTAAGCTCCATCTTGTTTTTCATGTTTCCTGCTTAAAGAAGGTTATTGGAACTAAGTACCAAACTCAAACCAACCTCCATGAGTTGGCTGTAGAAGGCTCCATTTGAATACAGCCACAAATAGGTTTGGAACAACATGAACATTGTATGCGTAAGCGAACCATCAAGGAAGTGTTAGTCCAGTGGAAAGATACAACTCGAGAAGATGCCACTTGGGAACCAACTACCATTCTACAGCAATTTCCACATCTCAAGCCTTGAGGACAAGGTTGTTTTTAAGGGGGAGGATATGTTAGGGACCTAACCCCTCATGTAGGTAGAATAATATATTTCCATGTAATAAAGTTCAATATTAATAAGGCCTAGAAATAAGGAAGAATAAGTCCAATGTAAGAAGACCTAATAGAAGCTTCTGCTTCTAGAAGGATCTTCCTCTAGATGGTTCTTTTGATAGAAATATTTAGTATAAATAGGAGTCATGTAATATACCAGATATAAAAAGTATGCAGAACATAAATAAAATGCTAGAAATGGAAAAATAACAACGATATAACCAGAACAATCACCACAATAGAACTGAAATGATATAAGAATAACAACAGAAATAACACTTTGATTCCGAAAGCAATGTTCATGGGCCTCTTTGAGGGGGAAACCTCTAGTTGAGAAAAGCTCTATTATAATAATATCCAAGATAGGGTTCTCATACCCTCGACCCCTATTTATACTAAATATGCCTATCAAAAGAAGCATCTAGAGGAAGATCCTTCTAGAAGTGGAAGCTTCTATTAGGTCTTATTACATTCGACTTATTCTATTTTAATGCAAGGCCTTATTAATATTGACCTTTATTACATATGAATATATTGTTCTACCTATGTGTGGGTTAGGACCCTAACATGTCCTCCCCCTTAAAAACAACCTTGTTGTCAAGGCTTGAGATGTGGAAATTGTTGTAGAATGGTAGTTGTTTCCCAAGTGGCATTTGCTAGAGTTGTATCTTTCCACTAGACTAACACTTCCTTGATGGTTCTTTGATGCAGGCAATGCTCACGCCTATCCAAAATAGCTTGTGGTTGTAGCCAAATGGATCCTTCTTCGGCTAACTTGGGAAGGTTGGTTTGAATTTGGAACTTAGTTCCAATCACCTTCTTTAAGAATGAAACATGAAAAACAAGATGTAGCTTCGAATGATTGGGAAAAGATAACTGATAGGATACTTGTACCACACCCTTGAGAATGGTATAAGGACAATAAAATTTGGGCGCTAGCTTCTGACAATGCTCATAAGGTTGCAATCGAAGAAAGAACTGATCCCCTTCTACAAATTGACGTTCAGAGCGACCTTGATCTGCTTGTTGCTTCATGTGATTCTGTGCCATGACCAAATTCTCTTTGAGGGTACAAAGAATAGGCTCTCAAACTGTAAGTGTTTGGTCAACTACCTGGACCTTTGAGACACCAGGTGAGTATGAGAGAAATGAAGTTGGCTTCTATCAATATACCTCTTCAAAAGGAGTCATGCGTGTATCTGTATGGTATGAAGTGTTGTACCACCATTCAGCTAAGGGTAACCATTGAGCCCACTAATTTTTCTTTTCAAGGGAAAAACACCTCAAATATGTTTCCAAACACTTGTTGACAACTTCTGTTTGACCATCATTTTGGGGATGATAAGCTGTGCTGAGATGCAATTGGGTGCCTTGTAGCTTGAACATTTCTTGCCAAAAATTGCTTGTGAAAGTTGGGTCTCGATCAGAAACAATAGAGTGCAGCATGCTATGAAGATTGAAGACCTGATCCATGAAAATTTGAGCCACCGTGGATGTTGTAAATGGGTGTTGAAGAGCGCAGAAATGAGAATACTTGGAAAGGAAATCAACAACCACCACGATGACTGGTTTATTTCCTGATTTGGGTAAGTCGATAATAAAATCCATAGGGATATCCTTCCAAATAGCAGGTGGAATCGGAAGCAGTTGTAGTGTGCCCAGATATTTGACTATTTCTCCCTTGTTGCATTGACACACATCACATTCAGCGACAAAATTACGAATGTCTTGTTTCATACCATCCCAAAAAAAATAACGTTTGACCCTGTCATAGGTTTTGGTGAACCTGAAGTGCCCCGCTATGGGTGTAGCATGAAGCTCAAAAAGTATCTTGGATTTAAGCTTTGATTGTTTACTTAAATACAAACAACCTTTGTATCAAAGCTCATCATGGAGCCAAGAGTACCCTGGGAAAGTTGGAGCATTAGACTGCAATTTTTGGATCAAATGCGAACTTTTGGGATCTTATAGCCATTCTTGGCGAACAACTTGGAGTCAATCTGGTACAATGAAACAGAGAGAAAAAAGGGATCCTTCATCTTCATATTTTCGGAAAGGTTCATCCGCAACCACATTGTTTTTTACTTTCTTGTAAATGATCTCATAATCATATCCAAAGATCTTAGTCACCCATTTTTGTTGCTCCGGGGAGAAAATGCATTTTTCCAGAAAATACTTGAAGCTTTAATGGTCTGTCTCAATTTGGAAATGTTTTCCCAACAGATAAGGACGCCACAAATCAACGACATGAAAAATAGCCAACATTTCCCTTTCATAGATTGATTTGCCCAAATTTCTTTTAGATAGTTTCTTGCTGGTAAAGGCTAAAGGTCGACCCTCTTGCATAAGGACAACACCAATTCATTTCCTTGAGGCATCACATTCAAACACAAAGTTCTTTGTGAAATTAGGAAGGGCCAAGACTGGAGTGTTGCACATGGCAATCTTCAAGGTTTGAAAATATTTAGCAGCGGCTGGAGTCCAAGTGAAAGAGTTATTTTTTAGGAGAGCAGTGAGAGGTGCTGCAATCTTTCCATAATTCTTAAAAAACTTGCAATAATAACCTGTTAAGCCTAGAAATCCACACAATATTTTGAGACTCTTTAGGTGAGGCTAGTCTTGCATAGCTTCAATATTTTTAGGATCCACCCTAACACCATCCTTGCCAACCAGATGACCCAAGTATTCTACTTCTGAGGTGCCAAAAGCACATTTAGACTATTTTAGGAAAATTTGGTGCTGAGAGAGTAGATGGAGAACTCAATCCACATGAGAAAAATGGTCTGTCTAGGTTTTTCTATAGATGAGGATATCATCAAAGAAAACTAAGACAAAATGGCGGAGAAAAGGATGGAAGACATGATTCATGAGGCTTTGGAATGTGGAGGGGGCATTACACAAGCCAAAGGGCATGACCAAAAACTCATAGTGGCCCTCATGAGTTCTAAAGGCAGTATTTGGAATGTCTTCTTATTTCATACATATCTGGTGGTAGCCTGAACGAAGATCAAGTTTAGTAAAGAATTAGGCACCACTTAATTCATCCAGGAGGTCATCAATGACAAGAATGGGAAATTTGTTTTTAATGGTAAGTTTGTTGAGGGAACGGAAGTTAGGACATATTCTCCAAGAACCTTCTTTCTTCAGGACCATGACCATAGGAGAAGAGTAGGGGATAGTGCTAGGACGGATAACACCTGCATTAAGGAGTTCTTGGACCATTTTCTCAATTTCATTTTTTTGGGGAAAATGGGTGATGATATGGACGAATATTGGGAGGAAGTCTTCCA
>ML789904.1:364992-386096 GCA_009831015.1 Picea engelmannii | reverse complement strand
TGGGGCTGACTTCTTATTCTGCCTATTACAATTGTCTTTTGACCAATCCGCAAAAGGGGATTTGGTCCTATTACAATATTCAACATGATCAATCCACAATGGCGATTGATCCTATGAATAAAATATCAATAATAATAAGAATACTCTTTGTAGTTACATTATTTCAACACTCCCCCTTAACAAGAAGGGTATTCTTCAGCAACATCATGTGAGAGAGAGAGGACAACATCATCAACAACATCAGGTGGGAGGACAACATCATCAATATCATCTTGGCTGCCGTATGTATAAATCATCAGAAGTTTTCTTCTTCGGAAACATCGTGATTTTTGAAAGAATTCCATCATCATCTGCATCAATATGTATTAGTATAAAAAAATATACCTCATCATAGCACTAGGCTGGCCCATCACAGTACTAGACTAGCTCTATGTCACAGCTATTAAGCTGGTAGCTCAGTGCAAGTCACATCTTGCTTTACATCTAACAACTAGGTCAAAAGAAAGGTATACATCATCTTGCTTTACGTCTAACAACTGGGTCAGAAGCAAGGAACACATCATCTTTCTTTACATCTATCATCTAGGTCAGAAGCAAGGAACCATCTTTCTTTACATCTAACAGTGAGGTCAAAAGCAAGGAACACACACATCATCTTACTTTACGTCTAACAACGAGGTCAGAAGCAAGGAATCATCTTGCTTTATGTCTAACAGTGAGGTCAGAAGCAAGGAACACACACATCATCTTGCTTTATGTCTAACAGTGAGGTCAGAAGAAAGGAATCATCTTGATTTATGTCTAACAGCGAGGTCAGAAGAAAGTAACACACACATCATCTTTCTTTACGTGTTTTAACGAGGTCAAAAGCAAGGAATCATCTTACTTTACATCTAACAGCGAGGTCAGAAGAAAGGAACACACACATCATCTTACTTTATGTCTAACAGCGAGGTCAGAAGAAAGGAATCATCTTGCTTTACATCTAACAATGAGGTCAGAAGCAAGGAACACACACATCATCTTGCTTTATGTCTAACAGCGAGGTCAGAAGCAAGGAATCATATATACTCCCCCTTTCAGAGAGGGTCCTTTCAGTGAAGTGTATCTAGCCACAGGAGTGAATGTCTCTTCATAGTTAATGCCTTTCTTCTGGGAAAATCCACGAGCGAAAAATCTTTCTTTATACTTCTCAATACTTCCATCAGTAGCATGTTTTATTTTGAAGAGCCATCTTGATGATACCACATCCTTACTTTTTGGTCTGGGAACTATTTCCCATACATCGTTCTTTATTATGGATTGGTATTCCTCTATCATGGCATCTACCCATTCCTTCTTTTGAATGGATTCTTCAAAGTAGGTAGGCTCCTTATCTAGGAGATCACACATCAAAGCTATGTAACTGGAGAATGGCTTTGGTCTTTTCACCTGTCTCATGGTTCCTTGGGGAACACCGTACTACTCTCCATCTTGAATAAGCTCTCTAGCCCAAGCTAGCTTTCTTTTATGGAGGATTGTCATTTGAGGAGGTTCTTGCACTTCTACTATATCATGGTGTTATAGAAGTTCCTCATCAGGGGAAGTTATGACTTCCCTCAGTGATTTTGCAGCTCTGGGAACCTCTCTTATTGAAGTATTGGGGATTACAGGTTCCTCTTCACATACCTCTTCAAGTTGGCATATTTTAGATTTCTTGAGCACTGCATCTTCATCAAAGGTCACATCCCTACTGATCTCAATGTGATGTTGACCTGGTATATAGATTCTGAAGGCCTTGGAAACCTTATAGTATCGCACAAATATTCCCTTCTTTCCTTAAGGGTCCATCTTGTTTCTGTTTTCTTTAGGTATATGAATAAACACTGGGCAACCAAATATTTTGAGATGGCTTACCTCTGGCTTCTTTCTAGTGAACATCTCTTCTAGTTTCTTGAGCCCAAGTGCACTATGGTATAATCGGTTCTGCACATAAACAACTGCCATTGTTGCTTCTGCCCATAAGCACATAGGAATATCTTGATCATGGATCATAGTCTTCACAGCTTCCAGTATGGTTCTGTTCTTCCATTCAACTACACCATTTTGTTGGGGATCTTGATCCCAACATCTTTGAAAAAGTTCATGAACTTTTTTGAGGTATATTCTCCTCCATTATTTGACCTGAGTATCTTAATCTTCCTTACAGAAGGGTTCTCTATCAAGGCTTTGAATTCCTTGATCTTGCTGAACACTTCAAATATATCTAGGTCTTTTACAAGAATAATCATTAATGAATGATACATAGTATGCATACCCATTAATGGAGGATGATGGAATTGGGCCACACACATCTGAATGAATGAGTTCTAGGAGTCCTTCTGCCTTGTTGTCCCTCTTCGGAAATGGGTTCTTGATGTTCTTCCCTTGTGCACATCCATTGCATATGACTTCATGGTCACCTTTGAGTTCTGGTAAACCTGTGACCGCTTTTCATATGTATGGTATCACCTTGTAGTTGAAGTGAGCTAATCTTCTATGCCAAGATTCTTCAATGGCATGGGTCATGGCAATTTCTGAATGACCCTTTAGCTTATGCGAGCCACCTTCTTCTTTTCAATGATGATTGCTTATTTTAAGGTTTCTCCTTTAGTATGTTTCCTTCTGCAACCTTCACTATTTCTTCTTCATGTGACCTAGAGAAAGGTCAACAAAACAACAAGAAAGAATAATATCCTTTTGATAATATAAAGCAATAGCACGAATAATCATCACAGTAGCTCCTTTAGAGCTATTACTTATAATTTATCTGAAGCAAATATTAAAGGTAAGGAATAAAATACGAAATGAGGTCAACACTCTCATAGTGTTGTGACCAAGCATTCTTCCATGGCAACCTAGAACTAACACACGAGGTTTCTCCTAGAGGAGGTGTTAGTTGTATCAGGCAAAGTATTTACCTCTATATTCTCACATGCTATCTAGTATAATACTTTACGATGACTTCTATCTCAATTATAGTCATCAACTTATCATGTGTACCTTTGAATCTTATTAATCTTGATTAATCAAACCTGGAGCCTTGTCCTCAAGAATGAGTGCTTGCTTTTCTTCCAGGTCTCCTTTACTCAAGTGACGAGTTCTTTCTTCAAGCTATCTATTGTACTAAGACAATACGCTATCTTGATAGAAGATTAGGTTAGAGGATAAGCTCTATGATCAACTTTTAATCCTTCTAATAATTTGTTCATAGCTTTAATATGCAACACTGATCAAGATAATGTCATGACAAATAGATGTATATCAGAATAATCACACCTGGGTTGCATCATTCCTATGAATGTCTTGGATCTTGAGATCCTTCTGGATCTATGGCAAGAGATCCCTTCTCCTGCAAATACTCTTTAGGGTTTAACCATTAAACATTTGTAAGTACATACCTTTGATAGCATTTGCAGGTAGTGGCTCCATCTGGTAACAGTGGTAATCGTTACCAACTCTTAAGAAAACTTCAAGGGTGATTGCAACTAGTTTTATGGATGCAACTACAATTGGTACTACAACTGCAACTAGTTCTAAGACTGTAACTGCAACTACAACTTAGGGTTTTATGAGGAAACCCTAATTTTTCAAACTTCAAATTTTGAAATTCTGATCCAGGGAATAGATGTGCTGAGTTGAGGTGAGTATGCTGGTGTAGTCAGAATTTCGAAAATCCAACTTTTACCCCCTCAAACTTGATCTGCGGATTTTTGGACTGGTGCTTCTGGTTTTCTGGTACTTTTGGTACTCTGGTACTTTTGGTACTTTGGTTTTTTGGTACTTTGTGAAACTAGGGTTTCACTTTCCGGGAGATCTAGCCACTGAAAAGTTGTGTTGATGATGCCAAATTGATCCTTAGGGGAGGGTGCAACTTTCTAGATAGTTTTAGGGATGAAAAGATTCACTTTTGAAAAAGCCTAATTTGCAGGTACTACAACAGTGACGTTTTTCCTCTTGTGAAATATGCTTCCTTCATCTTGGCTCTGATACCATGTTAATGTTTAAGCCATTATTATAGTTCTTTGTATTTCAATAGATAATAGCAACATAAGAACAAGATCACTGAGAAATACACATTCACAAGAGACACAACATTTATTCTGGGAAACCCTCTAGGGGAAGAAACCCAACAAAACTTCCTTAATATAGATAGCCAATACAATGCCAAGAGATCTCTATGCTAAAACATAAAGTCCTCTCCAAGATATGCACCACTCTCTCTCTCCTTTGTCGGTAACAGATCAAAACTTGTCTCTCAAACTGAGCAAGTGAGTTATGTTCAAATGAGGTGCTAGCCTCCTTTATATATACAAGTTCTAGCATGTGTGAAGTGTCTCTTCATAGGTAGGTCCGACTTCTCAATATGGGTGGGTAAACCCACATTTATTATACTTCTAGGTCTCTTAATTAACTGTTGGGGCCGACTTCTTATTTTGCCTATTATAGTTGTCTTTTGACCAATCCGCAAAAGGGGATTTGGTCCTATTACAATATCCGACATGATCAATCCACAATGGGGATTGATCCTATGGATAAAATATCAACAATAATAAGAATACTCTTTGCAGTTACATTATTTCAACAGAAGGGATACCAACAGGGGTTACAAGGGTGGCCAACATATGTGCGCTTAAGTACCACTTGTATTTCCTGCGTGTATGAATCCCTCAACCATGGGTTTATGCATGAAACTACAAATATCTATGGCTTATAGATGCTGAAATATGTCTCTACCCTGAAAAACAAAATTAAACCCACACTTTCTGCTAAGGAAAGTGCTTTGATACCACTTGTAATATACCAGATATAAAAAGTATGCAGAACTGAAATAAAGTTCTAGAAATGGTAGAATAACAGCGATATAACCAGAACAATCACCACAATAGCACTGAAATGATATAATAATAACAACAGAAATAGCACTTTGATTCTAAAATCAAATTTTCACGGGCCTCTTTGAGGGGGCAACCTCCAGTTGAGCAGAGCTCTATTACAATAATATCCAAGCTAGGGTTCTCATACTCTCAACTCCTATTTATACTAAATATGTCTATCAAAAGAAGCATGTAGAGGAAGATCCTTCTAGAAGAGAAAGCTTCTATTATGTCTTCTTACATTCGACTTATTCTATTTTATTGCAAGGCCTTATTAATATTGACCTTTATTACATCCGAATATATTGTACTACCTATGTGCGGGTTAGGAACCTAACAAGTCGAGGGTATGAGAAATTTTGTCTTGGATATTATTGTAATAGAGCTCTGCTCTACTGGAGGTTGACCCCTCGAAGAGGCAAGTGAACATTTCTCTCAGTAATCAAAGTGCTCTTTTCAGTGTTATTCTGGTATCATATTGGTATTATTGTGGTGTTGTTCTGGTTATATTGTTGTTCATCTGCCATTTCTAGCTATTTATTTTTGTTCTGCATACCTTTTTTATATCTGGAATATTACACAATGACTTAGGCATGGGGGAAATGTTGAGCCTCCTTTTTGTCACCTCCAATTTCCCTATCTTTCCCATATCCTAACCAATTTTTCCTAATACCGAAGAACTTTCTACCTAGTTTCCTCATCAGACATGCCCTTAAAGCAATTCTTCTGTACCCATGAGGTAACTTATGTTTAATAATAATTTATAGTGATTTATTAATAATTAGGAATGGTTATTTGATGTTCAAATAAGTTTCTAATTACTTTGGATGGTTCAAGGAGACTTCATGCTAACAGTTCCTGTTGCTGAGATCATTCGGTACACGTTGTTGGGATCTTCCAGTACTCGTTGCTAGATTGTCTAGTACTCATTGTTGAGGTTGTCCGATATGGTATCGACTTGTATGCACTTGGTACCGATTGTTATGCTCATCTGGTACTCACATGTATTCATGTGTGCGTCCGGTACCATTTTTAATGCTCGTCCAGAACCAAGATTATGCAGTTGTGTGTGTCCAGTACTTGTTCCAAATTTCCATGTTTGGCTATTGGAACGAGATTGATCTTGATGAGTTCAATCAATTTTGTTGGTTCGAACATTCTCTGTTCATTGGAAGTCACGATACATTTCATCACTCATGCACTTTGTGTCATGAGGATGAAATCATTTCCTTAAGAATCGATGTATCATCCAATTGTAATAAATCTACAAACATTTGATGTTATCTTTAGACTTGCATTGTAATGGCTACTTCTCTTTAAAAGAGGGAGCCTCATAGATGATAGGATATAGAGAGAAATAAATTAAAGAACAATTATGTTGTAAGTTTTGTTTTGGAATGACTGTGAATTGTGTCTCCATTTTTATGAAGCAATGATATAATTTATGTTTATAGATTATATGTTTGTTTTTACACCTTCCCTATTGTAAGTTCTCTTAAGAGCTACCTTGTTGGTACGAAAAGGGCCCACCGACCCAACTAAGGTAAGTCTCTTTGTAATTAATTGCGAATATGATTCTGATTTTTTTTTGTGTGTGTGTGTGTGCATGAAAAGAGTACTTCCATGTTTTGATTACATCATTTAATTCCTTCTCTGATATGTTTTAGTGATGCATTTTCTAGTAGTTCTTCTGGATGTATGGTAATTTTGAATAAGAGAGAGATTTGTGTATATGAGATCTCTCAGTAATGGTTTGAAATTTTTGTGTGAGTATGCGAGGACAATTATTTACTTTATGTGCTTTAACATTTTGTCTAGACACATGATATAGTGTTGTTTTCATTCTTCATATCTAAGAACAGTTTGGATCTCTATATTTCACTATACATGAGCCTGCAATGGATCATCCTACCATACTCATATTTATTTCCAAAAATTAATTAGGTTACACTTTGGATACACGGGTATAGTTAAGACCTCCACCTCTGACCATAGATGCGCTTATAATGGAGTGTTTTTACCCTGCCTGGTAAATCTTTTTAGAT
Organism: Picea engelmannii; assembly: GCA_009831015.1. NCBI lineage: Eukaryota > Viridiplantae > Streptophyta > Pinopsida > Pinales > Pinaceae > Picea > Picea engelmannii. The sequence goes on along the minus strand of ML789904.1, from coordinate 379,156 downwards.
CAGTTAAGTTTCTAGAATGTTAATGATTGTTTGTGTGGTTTTTCTGTGAGATAGAAACATAGACCATCTCTATCTTTCGTGATCCAACAATGAGTAGATCCATCCCCTGAGAAAGAATTCTAAATTATACATTTGTTGATCAGTTGTTCTAAATTTTGAATTGTATGTGTGGAGTGTTATTTGAAAGGTGTGAAACATAGTGTTTAGTTTAAGAAGTAGTTTCTTACATAGACTATACTTAGCATACATAGACAATTATCTGTTATCGGTACATACAGTACATCAACTCTATTGATTACGAAACCGGATTGACATATTAAATGATTGCAATTTATTGAACATATAATTGCACCAACAACCTTCAATTAGCATATGATTGTTTTCTTAATCCCATCCCTTCATTTTCTCAGCTTTAAGTCATATGAAGTTTCTCACTAAACATTCCAATGGACATTCCAACTTCACCAGAGCAAGACGAAATGTATGTAGCGACTATTAGTGAAGAAGAGGAATTAGTGACAGAAACACTAAAGGAGTAAGGAGAGAAGTTGAAGCCAAGGAAGAGATAACGAAGAAAGCAGCTCAAGAACCATTCAAATCTGTGGCCAAACATCAATTGGAAGTAAAAATTAAAAATATTACAAAACAAAATGCAGGGTTGAAGCAAGAAATAGAGCAGTATAAAGTGTTGGATAGTCATGTCAAGAAAGAGAATGCACAGCTAAAGGAGAATACATGCAGACTACAGGGAGAGCATGATGAAGTCTCTACCAAGCTGAAAAAAGTTTTTCACCTAGTATAGTATACACGATTCCTTAAGAGGGAGCTCAAGGATGAGGCTTTAGGGATGGATATCTTAAAACTAGGCAACTAATGTTCAAGAAAGGTAGAGGATCAACACCAGTTTTGAAATTTTGAAGACATATTTAGCAGGTTTGCATGAGGACATGCAATTAATTAGGAATGGGGAGAATGCTGAGCCTCCTTTTTGTCACCTCCAATTGCACTATATTTCCCATATCCTAACCAGATTTTCCTAATACCGATGCACTTTCTTCCTAGTTTCCTCATAAGAAATTCCCTTTAAAAAATTCTTGTGTACCCATGAGGTAACTGATGTTTAATCATAATTTATAGTGATTTATTAATAATTCGAATTGAATATTTGATGTTAAAGGAACTTTTTAAATACTTTCGATGGTTAAAGTAGACTTCATCCTAATAGTTCATGTTGTTGAGATTGTCTGATACTCATTGTTGGGATCGTTTGATACTCATTGTTGGAATTGACCGATACTCATTGTTGTGGTCATATGGTACTTGTTGTTGAGGTCATCCAGTACCCATTTGTTATGCTCATCTGGCACCTACTTGTATGCATGTGTGCATCTGGTACAAATTGTTACGCTCATCTGGTACTGACATGTATGCATGTTTGCATCCGGTACCATTTTCTACGCCCATCTGGTACCAAGATTATGCAGCTGTGTGCGTCTGATACCTGTTCTGAATTCCCAGGCTTGGTTGTTGGAATAAGATTGTTCTCAATTATTTCAAGGAATTTTGTTGGTTCGAACATTATTTTTTCATTAGAGGTCACGATACATTTCATCACTCATGCACTTTGTGTCATGAGGATGAAATTGTTTCCTTAAGAATCAATGTATCATCCAATTGTAATAAATCTACAGACATTTGATGTTATCTTTGTACTTGGATTGTAAAGACTGCTTCTCTTTAAAAGAGGGAGCCTCGTAGATGATAGGATATAGAGAAAAATAAAGTAAAGCACAGTTATGTTGTAAGTTTTGTTCTGGAATGACTGTGAATTATATCTCCATTTTTATGAAGCAATGATATAATTTATGTTTATAGATTATATGTTTGTGTTTACACATTCCCTACTGTAAATTCTCTTAAGAGATACCTTATTGGTATGGCAAGGGCCCACCGACCCAACTAAGGTAAGTCTCTTTGTAATTAATTGTGAATATGATTCTGATTTTCTGTGTGTGTGTGAACAGAGTACTTCCATATTTTGATTACAACATTTAATTCCTTCTATGATATGTTTCAATGATGCATTTGGTAGTAGGTCTTCTGGATGTATGGTAATTTTGAATAAGAGAGAGAGTTGTGTATATGATATCTCTGAGTAATGGTTTGACATTTTTGTGTGAGTATGTGAGGAAAATTATTCACTTTAAGTGCTTTAATGTTTTGTCTAGACAAATGCTATAGTGTTGTTTTCATTATGCATATCTAAGAATGGTTTGGATCTCTATCTTTCACTGTACATGAGCCTACAATGGATCATCCTACCATACTCATCTTTCTTTCCCATAATTAATTAGGTTATACTTTGCATACACAGGTATAGTTAATACCTCCATCTCTCACCATACATGCGCTTATAATGGAGTGTTTTTACCCTTCCTGGTAGTTCTTTTTGTCTCAGTTAAGTTTCCGGAATGTTAATTATTGTTTGTGTGGTTGTTCAAAGAGAGAAAATCATAGCCCATATTTATATTTGATGATCCAAAAATGAGCATATCCATCGCCCGAGAAAGAATTCTAAATTATACATTTGTTGATCAACTTCTTTCTAAATTTTGAATTGTATGTGTGGAGTGTTATTTGAAAGGTGTGAAACTGAGTGTTTAGTTTAAGTAGTTTCTTACATAGACTATACTCAATAGACATAAACAATTATCTATTATCGGTACATACAGTACATCAACTCTATTGATTATGAAACCAGATTGACATATTAAATGATTACAATTTATTGAACATATAATTGCACCAACAACCTTCAATTAACATATGATTGTTTTCTTAATCCCATCCCTTGATTTTCTCAGCTTTAAGTCATATGAAGTTTCTCACTACACATATAATACCATACACTACTTTTCACTTAAATGTGCCATATTGAAATGGGAAGTGAGTCATTTTATCTACAAACCAATTTATGTCCTAGAATGCAATCTATGAAACCGAAGGACCTATCTCCTAGAAATAAGGGTTGATATTTCATGATGATCATAAAAAATGTTATGAGTTACAAGGTAAGAAAAAAGATTTGATGGATCTCTTTATTATGAAACCCACTCTTGGCCAAGTTCACATACCAATTATATATATATATATATATATATATCAAATCAATATTGGTTCATTGTTAATTATGATGTTTATGTAAATCATGGTTAATATGTTAATGTGACAAAGAAGTTATAGATAGAAACATAACCATTTAGAAATATTAAAAAAAATAAAATCATTTACAAATAACAAAAAGGATAGATGAACAATGTTTCATGGAAATTATTAGTCATTTCAATAGATATAAAGGTTGCATGTTCAGTGCAATGTCCATTTAGAACCCAAAGACAAAAGTTCAAATACTTATTTATGTTAATTTACAAAAATAAATTTCTCAATATAATAATGTAGTTGTTTTTACAAATAAAGAAAAGATGTTTAGACTAAGATGGAATGAATGGCTATAGAAATATTTAGGCTACAAAAGAAACACCTCATGTTGAATGATCACCTTTGATGTTCCCTTATAGAGATCCAATAAATTGTCCTCCTGAATTTTCATTAGGCTCCCACTAATCCAATTTAATTTTGGACCTTCAAATAGAAATTTATGGTGGAATTACTACATCCTATTATTTTTTCCCTATTTGGGGAGAGAAAATTTGCATGGAATTCCATGTTGCCAATATTTCCCTCACAAGTATGAAATTTTGACCTAAAAACCCCTATTCTATATTTTTTCCAATACCACCAGTGTCACTCAAAGTGGATCTTGCAATATTCAAATATGACTATTTCACTAAAACCATTTGTTTAAGCTTAGTTTTAGGACTAAACAAAAACACTAACTTGAAAAATCTGTAACTACAAATATTTATTGAATCATATTCTAAAATTTTAATCCAATGTACTTTCTTATGTCCTCTTTCCACCTAAAAATTTCACTCACTAAAAATAACACAAATAATAGAGTGAAATTGGTAAGATGACTCATTTGAAAGAGCCAAAACAAGGAGCATCCACTCTAATACCAAATGTTATGGACCAAATAGACCAATAATTATAAGAAAGACCCAATTTAGTATTGTAATGCCTAAATCAAGTGAAAGGGTGAATAAATAAGAAGCCTCTTCATAGAGGAAACATCCTTTTACAATATATCAAATGCACAAGATAATATGATCCTTAAAGCTAGATCTCCTTGGTATATATACGAGAAAAATAGTATAATTACAATTAATGGGTTTAGCCAACCAATAATATAAAAATAACAATTGTCCTAAGATCTAAGACTAAACATGTTGTAATTCCAATTCAATCTCTTGCAACATGTGTAGTCCAATTCAAAACCTATTTCTCATTCTTATGCAATTATTTATAGTGTAATGGGGGAAATGAGACAAAAGTGGAGTCCAATGGTGTAATACCCCGGGGTCGAACCCCAATTGTAAATGTACATATGCTTTATAAGTTGGTGAGCCAAGATTTTTTGGGCTAGAGTGCCTTTGTATTTATGTTTTGAGGCCAGAATGTCTGTGTGATATTAGGCTAGAGAGACTAGATGTTAGAAGTTCAGTGAGCCTATCATTGTAATATGTAATCAAACTTGATTATATTAATAAAATACATCATTGTTTCATACCAAGACAGACAAAAGAGTATGGGGGGATATGAATACATGAGAGTGGAAGGGGGATAAGGTCTTGAGAGGAAAATGGGTTAAGTCAAGGGGATTAATCCAAGGAATAAATAATATTAATCCTAAAGTCCAAAGTCATCTGATATAATTTATCTTAAGTTCCTAAAGGTTGGGAACATATCACCAAGTGGGTTCAAAGGTAGTTCATAAGGTGACAAGTGTCAAGTTAATATCATGCAAATATATCATTGGGGATTAGTGTAATTCCATCATTCTTCCATCATTCACTCACTCATTCCATTCATCATTGGTACCTTTGTTGGAGTGTAAGCTGAAGTTAGTTACCCTATAAATCCTTAGTGGTTTGGGTTGAAGAAGTAGGTTGTCAAGCCTATGGAACAATTTTCTCTAGGTGAGAGAATTGTTGGTATAGTTTCTCTGTATTCTAGACTAGTGGGAATTGAAATATTAAGAAACCTTTTGTTTCAAGTGTCATAGAGTTATTCTTACATAATATGTTACACAGCAAGAAATACGTATAGCCTTTAGAAGCAATGAAAAATATTGTAGTTTAATAAAACCCCATTAACAGAGATTAATAAATAGTTGTATAGTAGTTTTCTCTTTCCCCGAGGTGAAATATCACCCCAAAGAATTGTTGTATACATACAATATGAGAATGGATGCACCATTGTGTGCACAACAAAGGCCAATAATTTTCATTGATTTTAACAGAATCTTACACCACTAGAAATAGAACCTCACGAAATGGTATTGATGCAACCCCCTCTTCTCTCCTAAGGGTTACGCGACCTCCCGGTCAAGGATATTTCTTCCTTTTGAGTCAGATGGACCCTTTGGGCTCCTTATTGAACCCAAAATAATTATACATAGGCCCCCTTTTCTACTAAGGCACAGGTCCTGTGATACTTGCGACCTCTGTCTACGTGCTTCTGAAACATCAAGTTTCAGGAGCTAGCTCCTTTTTCATTAGCCCCTTCTTTCATATGGCCCCAGGTTGTGACCTTACGTAAATATGTGATTGAGGGCACGTCCAAGGGTGGTTTTAGGAAAAATCTCTTTTCACCCTGCAATTCACTACAAAGCACCACGTACCTCTTCACCGATACCATGGTTCTGATTGTGGCCCACCCTCAAAATTTTAACGTCTGGGCACTTTCTGGCCCCGCAGTCGAGCATGACCATCGATATTACGATCTTGACAATGCTTTTGGACTGACGACTGAGATCTATCTCTTCCAAACCAATGATTCAGATCTAACTCTCCCGAATAGGATAGTTGATATTTACTTCGGGTCTTTACCCAGAGTCCACGAATTTATGCTACCTTCCCTCTGAATCAGATGATTGATGTTTAATTTAGGTGTTTACCTAGGATCCATAGATTCATGCCACCTTTTCTTTAGAACTGGTGGTTCAGATCTACTTCGGATGATTTGACGCTTGGGATTTTCTTTGGATGATCGGACGATTGAGATTTACTTCGAATGATCAGACGGTCCCAAATTACTTCAGGACTTCAAAACTTTTGAAGTTTCAATCTCTTACATGTGCGAAACACTAAGGCTCACGCACCTTGATTTGATCAAATGGTTTTTGGTCCTCTAAATCAATGATCCAACGACCATTGTTGCTCTCCCTCCTGAGCTTCTGACTTCCTCTAACTTAGAATATTTTATAAGTATCTAAAGGCCTCGACCTTTGTTCCTCCTATGAGTCCATCTCTTGGACCTCTTCTGGACTTTTGGAAAGCTCTATCTCTTCTGAGCTTAGTCTTTGTGAATATTTCGACTTCCTGCACACTCTTTGCATTTCAGGGATTTCGATCAACTCAGATCCGAAGGATTTCTTGAAAAGAAATTCTTCTCTCCCTCCTAACATTCTCCTTTTGCTCGATGCACACCTTGCAGATATCCTCCTTATAGAGTGTTCAGTAAATCTCTCTCTCTCTCTGAACTCAACATAGAGTTCTTCATGTGCACTCCTTGCACTTCTGTTGGTGAAGATTCAAAGGTATCTCTCCTGAGCTTCTCTGAGGTTAACTCACCTCTGTCAATGCACTCCTTGTGGGCTATGTGGACTCCTTGCACTTGAAACTCTCCTGAGAGAAACAATTGAAACTTATACTAACATATCACAGTTTCATACATTCAATTACAGAAACAACAATAACATGAAATTTCAAGAAATAACAACATCCACACATTGGATCAATTTTCCTCTGTTATATTCATTCAAAATAAAAATGGATACATCTTTAATCAAACAACAACCAAAAAATAATAAATCTCCCACTAACTCACAACAACCCCATTTGGGCATACAAAAACTCTATTTATCTCAGAGGGATCTTAGGGTTCCCCTCGACTACTCGTCTACTCGAAACGAAAACCTAACTGCTACCTAAGTTAGGTTACATTCAAGGCTAGGAGTGAAACTCTCAGATCACTCGTGATCATCAACTTCCAAGTGCTTTATCTTCTTTTGGTTTTCCAATCAGCTCCAAAATATTTGTAGCAAATCCCAGCATTTCAGATTCTGAAATGATCCCCAGGTGCTGAGTTGTCCTACCACATGTGCTCGTTGACCAATCCCTCTTGAATCATATACTCTTTATATTGGCTCCTATCTCTCAGCACAGGATTCACACATGGTTTGCATGCTTCCTTGAAATCTGATCATCATTGTACATTTCCTTAAGGTGTTCAAACCCTAAGGTCTTCACCTAAAACTCTTGCAGAATCAAACATCTTTTGCTCAATGCATCAACAACTTTTTTAGCATTCCCAACAATATGTTTTATGAGAAAAGTAAAATTATTCATAAACTCAATCCACTTTTCATTCCTTTGATTCAATTTTTCCTGTCTGGTTATGAATTGTAAAGCTTGGTTGTCGCTATACAAGACAAATTCCTGTGGAACAAGTTAATGTCTCCATTTCTTCAAGGATTGAATTATGGCATAAAACTCCTTACCATATGTGGAGTATTTTATCTTAGTCTCATTCATCTTCTCACTGAAATAGGAAACTAGTCTATTATCCTGGCTCAAAACTACTCCAATTGCAACTCCACTTGCATCACATCTCACTTGAAATGTCTTCCCAAAATTCTGTAAGATCAGAATTGGTCATTCTATTATTTTCTCCTTTAGTATATTGATGCTCCTCTCAGCCTCCTCTATCCATTTAAAATACTTGTGCTTCTTCTTCATTGTGTCCATCATTGGTGTACAAATTCCACTGAAATTTCTAATGAACTTCAAATAGAAACTTGTTAATCCATGAAAGCTTCTTACCTCAAACATACTCTTTGGTGACAACCATTCTGTCATTTCTTAGATCCATCTTCAGTTCATTTGAGGAGATCAAAAAACCCAAGTAAATGAGTTAAGTCTTCATAAAAGAGGACTTCTTCAGTTTTATCAACAACTTCTCATGTTGTAGTCTCCTCATCACTAGTGTCAGGTGTCTCAAATGTTCCTCTTTAGTCTTACTAAAGATCAGAATATCATCTAGATATATAACCACGAACTTTCCAATGAAAACTTTTAGTAATTCATTCAACAACCTCATAAAATTACTCTGGGCATTTGTTAATCCAAATGGCATAACAAGCCACTCATACAAACCTTCATTTGTTTTAAAGGATGTTTCCATTCATCACCTTCTCTCATCCTTATCTGGTGATATCCACTTTTCAAATCTATCTTAGAAAATAAATTTTATCCACTTAAACAGTTCATTAAGTCATCCATTCTTGGCAAAGGGAACCGATACCTGATGGTGATCTTGTTAATGGATCTTGAGTCTGTACACATTATCCATCCTCCATCCTTCTTTGGAATCAACACAGTTGTTACTACACATGGACTCAAGATCTCTCTGACCAAGCCCTTGTTTAACAATTCCTCGACTTGGTTCTTTACCTCCTCATTCTCTCGAGGTCTCAATTTGTATGTTGCTTTTTTTGGCAGACTTGCTCCTGGTATCAAATCAATATGATGGTTGATACTTCTGATAGGTGGCAATGAGTTAGGCAACTCATCCACCACTATGTCAGCAAAATTATCCAACATTTCCTGAACTTATTTAGGCAAATCATCCATCAAATTAATTGTAAGGATAAATCTGGGTTTCCTTTCCACAACAAACTACATCAACAGTTCTTTCTTAACTTCATTCAGGAGTTCCTTCTCACTCATGAGAAGTATGCTTGTGTTGGCTTCCTCTTTCACTTTCTTGTCCTCTATTGGAAACAACATGTGTGTCCTACCATTCTTCTCCAAGGTGTATGTATTCTTCCTCCCATCATGAATGACATTCCTCTCAAACTGCCATGGTCTTCCCAAAAAAATATGGCATACGTCCATGGGAATTACATCACATATAATTTCATCTCTATATCCTCCTATCTTAAATTTAACTAAGCATTATTTAGTAACCATTACCTGGTGTCCTTTCTGCAACCATGAGACTTTGTATGGATTCAGATGTGTAGTTGTCTCCAGCTCCAATTTATCCACCATCTCTATGGATACTAAGTTATCAGTGCTCCCACTGTCAATTATCACCTTGCATACTCTGTCTTTAGTCTTGCAAGATGTCCTGAAGAGACTCTTCCTCTACACTAGCTTTTCAACTTTTTCCTATGGTTTTAAGAGAACCTTTCTCAACATCAGGGATGTTCCATACTCTGCTCCTTCTTCTTCAAAATTCCTTCTTTGTGCTACTGAAATGTGAGCTTCACCTCCTCCTTATTTATTTTTCTCGGGACATTCCCAAGACATGTGCCCTGTCTTTCCACAGGCATAACACCTTACTTCTCCTCCTTTACCTCTTCCTCTAGAAGAAATTCTTCCACCACTTTGTCTTCCTCAAGAACTTCCTCCTCTTTTCGAGTGACTATGTGGTTTCTCAATATCGTCCTTGGATTTATGTGCCTTGTCATGGGAAACTCCCTTGCCTTTGTTTGAGACTGGGCTTCTACCTCTGCCTAGTTGGCTTTGTTTTCTGGCCAACTTCTCCTCTGCCTTCACTACAAACTGATAAGTATCCTCCACTGTCCTTACTGAAATCATGTTGATCTCATCCTAGATTTCATACCTCGGGCCATTTATATATCTAGAAACTTTTTATTTACCTTTCTCTCTTTGTCTAGTTCTGATGTTCAGCTTGTAGAACTCCTCTGTGTACTCCTTAATTGTCATGTCCTTCTACCTCAGGTTTTGCAACTTCCTGAACAGATTGATCTTATAATCTTTGGGCATGAATTTAGCCTTCATCTTGGCTACCATTCTATCCCAATTCTTTATCTTTTGTTTTCCTTTGCTTCTCCTCTCAACCTATAGTTCATCCCACCATAGTGTTGCATGTCCTTTTAGCCTGGTGAAAACATGTCTCACCCTTTTCTCTTCATCAACATTTTCATATTCAAAATATTTGTCCATGGATCTTATCCAATCCAGCATCTCTTTAGCATCCAAATTTCCTTCATACCTTGGGACCTATATCTTGGCTCTGGCTCCCAATATAAAAACAACTCTCAGCAAGCATTCTTTGGAAACATTCTCTCCTGTAGCTTCTTTGACTTCCACTTCTTCACTCTTTGCATCACTAATGTCTCCAACATCAAGTGCGTTTCTTTGCACTGCCTCCATCACCTCTAATATTGCACTATTTTATTGCATTTCAATTTCTACAGCCCGATTGGCTAAAGGTGGCTCCCCTCGGCTCCTCGATGGCATTGTGTTGGCTATCTCTCACACATAGAGTACAAATTTCACTTATTTTGTCTCCTCTCCTTTGACTGTTTTATGCAAGAAAAAATTCAGCTTTGATACCCTTTGATGCACCCCCCCCCTTCTCTCCTAAGGGTTATGCGACCTCCTAATCAAGGATCTTTCTTCCTTCTGAGTCAGATCAACCCTTCAGGCTCCTTATTGAACACAAAACAATTATACACAGGCCCCCTTTTCTACTAAGGCTCAGGTCCTATGATACCCGCGACATCTGTCTACGCACTTCTGAAACGTCAATTTTCAGGTGCTAGCTCCTTTTTCATTAGCCCTTTCTTTCATATGTCCCTGGGTTGTGACCTTATAGAAATAAGCAATTAAGGGCACATCCAAGGGTGGTTTTAGGCCAACCCGCTTTTCACCCCGCATTTCACTACAAAGCACCACATACCTCTTCACCAATACTGTGGTTTCGATTGTGGCCCGCCCTCAAAATTTTAACGTCCGGGCACTTTCTGGCCCCAAAATCGAGCGTGACCTTCAATATTATGATCTTGACGATGCTTCTGGACTGACAGTTGAGATCTATCTCTTCCAAACCAACTATTCAAATATAACTCTCTCGAATCGAATGGTTGATATTTACTTCAGGTCTTTACTCGGAGTCCACATATTTATTCCACCTGCCCTCTGGATCAGGCGATTGATGTTTACTTTGGGTCTTTATCCAGGATCCACAGATTCATACCACCTATTCTTCAGATCTGATGGTTCAGATCTACTTCGTACAATTCGATGCTTGAGATTTTCTTCGGATGATCGAAGGGTTCAGATTTACTTTGGACGATCGGATGGTCCCAAATTACTTCGAGACTTCAGAACTTTGGAAAGTTCCCTCTCTTGCATGTGTGAAACTCTAAGGCTCATGCACCTTGATTTGATCGAACGACTGTTGGTCATCTAAATCGATGATCCAACAACCACTGTCACTTTTCCCTCCTGAGATTCTGACTTTCTCTGCCTTAGAATATTTTCTAGGTATCCAAAGGCCTCAGCCTTTGTTCCTCCTACGAGTAAATATCTTGGACCTCGTATGCACTTATGGAAAGCTCTATCTCTCCTGATCTTAGTCTTCATGAATATTTCGACTTCCCACAAAATCCTTGCGTTCCATGGATTTCGATCGACTCAGATATGAAGGATTTATTGAAAATAAATTCTTCTCTCCCTCCTAGCGTTCTCATTTTTCTCAATGCACACCTTGCAGATCTCATCCTTACAGAGTGTTCAGTAACTCTGTCTCTCTCTCTCTCTCTATGAAATCAACATAGAGTTCTTCCTATGCACTACTTTCACTTCTGTTGGTGAATATTCAACGATATCTCTCATGAGCTTCTCTAAGGTTAACTCACCTCTGTCAACGCAATCCTTGCAGATTATGTGCACTCCTTTCACTCAAAACTCTCATGAGAGAAACAATTGAAACTTATACTAACATACCATAGTTTCATACATGCATTTATGGAAACAACAATAATAGGAAATTTGCAAGCAATAACAACATCCACACATTGGATCAATTTTCCTCTATTATATTCATTCAAAATAAAAATGGATACATCTTTAATCAAACAACAATTTAAAACTCAGAAATCTCCCACTAACTCGCAACAGCCCCATTTGGGCATACAAAACCTCTATTTATCTTAGAGGGCTCTTAGGGTTCCCCCCGACCACTCATATACTCGAAATGAAAACCTAACTGCTACCTAAGTTTGTTTACATTCAAGGCTAGGAGTGAAACTCCCAGATTACTCGTGATCATCAACTTCCAAGCACTTGATATTCTTTTGTTTTTCCAATCAGCTCCAAAAGATTTGTAGTAACTCCCAGCATTTCAGATTCTGAAATGATCCCCAGGTGCTGAGTTGTCCTGCCACGTGTGCTTGCTGACGATGCTCCTGCATCAGGTATCCACCTTCAAGAATATAGATAAGCAAGATTCCTCTAAGGTGACCATAACCAGATACCATTTTGAATAATTTTCTGGGATCTTTATTTGAAATCAGTCCCAATAAATTTTCAAATAAGTTGAGAAACTTAGGAATTTGCAGTCCAATGGGAAAGACACAAACACTAACAATTTTTGTTAAAAATAATCAAGGGAAGAGGGATGGGATTACCATTATGATTACAATGCCTTCATGTCACTCATGAGGCTCCAATTTCTATTGAATCAAGAAACATCTGGAAAGCCAACAATATTTATGAATTTCCCTCCTAAGAATATATAAAGAGAAGATGGATATGGTATTATTATTTTGGTCAAATATTGAGTTTCATATTTTCAATTTTGTAAAACAAAGAGGAAACAATTCATGATTTTTCCAATGGATCTAGATGACATAGTATTTCCTTTACTATTTAGGGTCCAAATATGATTATATGAAATTTCATGTTTTTTTCTAAACAATATTTCCTGCTTAAGGGATCTAACCACTTTAGATTGCAGTTTGGTGTTAGGACATAATAGATATGAAAATACTAGTTGTGGTAAAAAATAATAAAGGTGAGTATGAAAGCTACTTACTCCTACTCATTTTATGTGACTAATTTCTAATGCCCCCTACCAACCTTTTTCAACTTGGTATTAAATTTAGATTCTAAACCTCACTTCATCTGCAATTGTTAAGGCTATTAGGTTAAGGTGTTACTTTTTTTTTGAAACCATTTTGTTTGCTCATGGATATAGAAATGTTTAGGCTACAAAAGACACGCCTCATGTTGAATGATCACCTTTGAAGTTCCCTTATAGAGATCCAATAAATTATCTTCCCAAATTTAGTCTAGGCTCCCACTAATCCCATTTAATTTGGACCTTCAAATAAAATGTTATGGTGGAATTGAACTTATTATTTTTTTCCTATTTGGGGAGAGAAAATTTGCATGGAATTCCATGTTGCTAATATTTCCCTCACAAGTGTGAAATTTTGACCTAAAAACTGTTATTCTATCTTTTTTCCAATACCAGTAGTGTCACTCAAAGTGGACCTTGCAATCTTCATATATGACTATTTCACCAAAACCATTTGTTTAAGCCTAGTTTGAGGACTAAAAAAAAACACTAACTCTAACAACCTGTAACTACAAAAATTTATTGAATCATATTCTGAAATTTTTATCCAATGTACTTTCTTATGTCCTCTTTCCACCTGAAAATTTCATTTACTAAAAATAATACAAAAATTAGAGAAAAATTGGTAATATGACTCATTTGAGAGAGCCAAAACAAGGAGCATCCACTCTAATACCAAATGTTATGGAAAACCCAATTTAGTACTGTAACGCATAAATCAAGTGAAATGGTGAATAAATAAGAAGCCTCTTTGTAAATGTGTTGAACCTACACAGAATAGATATAACTAGAAAATACTACACACATTTGCAGAGAGAAATTGAGAAAGAAGAAGAAGGAGAGAAAGAATGGAAGAATTCTCATTAACCGTCCTGAATAATGAATAATTTACACACAATATACTCTATATAGATCAATGAATGCACATTGGAGGAGAACCAATAAGCCATTGTGGTGGTATAGAGTGATCTGGACACACACCAACAGTTATGGGAGTGAACTTCCACCTATTCTAGTCTCTCAGGCAATTACGAGAGTGAACTGCCACCTAGCTGAGTTAACTAGTCAACTAGTATTCAATTAA
>ML789904.1:338502-357255 GCA_009831015.1 Picea engelmannii | reverse complement strand
TTGACATGGCATCACCTCAGGGTGAAAGGTGGACTCAAAACACCAGATCAATTGTCGATTCAATAGAAATCAGTCAAAATTATCTAAAATGTATAGTGATTTGCAGGTCATAAACTTGTAGGACGATTTTGAAGGCCTAAACAACATTTTCAGGCAATAAAAAACCATGATAATAGAGTGTGTCAAGGTACACTTTATTTTTGTATCACAAATAAAGGATCTCGAAGATATCTTTCCAATGAGATAATCTATTCACAAAACATAACTTGTATGAGGAAGTTATAGGCTAAACATTGCAAGGTAATTTTTCAATACTAGTTTACTTCCAGAGGGAATAACTCCCCGTGCAGAAGTCATTTTTGTGCACAGGGGTAGTCAATGGAAATATATTCAAGCATAGAATAAATCTATGGAGCTATATTAGGAATATGGGTTCCTAATTGTGTACATGATGAGAAGTCAGACACTTGTAGCATTTAGTGCTAAAAAGGGAAAATAGACAAAAGTTTAGCAATTTGTAACAAGTAACTTGGATGTTGGATGAAGGTCAAACTAGGTCATATTTCTCAACATGAAAGCATGAATAAACCCCATTGAGATTCTATTAAATCCCAACGTATTTGGTGTAGGGATGCGAGAACAAGGTTGAAGTTGCACTAGATTTAAAAGTGTACAAAAGGAGTAAATGGGTAATATTTAAGCGGCTATAACTTGTTGATCATATCTCATAATTGAATAATAAGATGATCATTGGGAAGGTATTGGATAGAGGAATCATGATATTCACCCATAAATGTGAATTGAGTAGTAAAACTCACAAGAAATTAGAAAGAAGAATTATGGTGCACTTAAAGGGAATAATTGTGCATAATTTATGTAGATCGATTGAATTATTTTGTCCAAAAAATCCTATTGCATGCACATTTTGCAGAACAAAAGGAACAAATAGAACAAATAAGAATTCAATAAAGGGACCAAATTCATGGAATATGCATAGAGAAATTACAACCATGAAGATGAAGCCAGGGGGTTGTATGTGAGCATGGGTAATGCAGGGACATAATCAAATGGGCATGGAGAAGGAAAATAGGAAATAATAAATATGGTTGAGGCTATAAAGAGTCTACAAAGTGATGTGTTGAGCTATAAATTTGATAATGAGAGGATTATGAAATCTCAAGATCAACATAATGGCTTCAACATCAAGTTATTGCATAGCTTGGATAGGATAGAGAAAAGGGTGGATAAGGCAAAAAATTCAAGCAATTCAAAGAATCACAAGTCTCATGCCAAAAAGGAAGTGTCTATGAGTGCTGGTAGGAATCATCACCACTCACCAAGACACTCTGTTAGAATAACTAAACCAATCCAATTTTATCTCCTCTCAGAACGCATAGAAGAAGGTATAGGGTATATGAACTACAAGGAGAAATAAGGAAGATAAAACCTCCTACCTTTGATGGTGAAAAAAATAAATATGAATATACAAAGACTTGGATATTGGGAATGAGGAAATACTTTCAATTGCACAATTATTCCTCACAATTATAAGGAAGAATTGTAATCTACCAGCTCAAGGGAAAAGCATCAATGTGATGGGACTAGTTTGTGAAAGTAAATCACATTGATGAGAAGAAGATTACTTGGAGGGGGTTCAATAAGTACTTTCATAATAAATACTTTTCCAAGCATTATTATTATAGGAAGATGAACGAGTTCTTTGAACTCAATATTTGAAGCATGACCATGGATGAGTATGCGAGAATATTCATAGATATGTTGAGATCTATTAACTTCATTAAGAATAAGAAAATTGAGATTCAATGGTTCTTAAGTAGGATACGTTTGTTATTCAGTGATAAGATATAGTATGATGATCCCAAGATATTGTAGGAAGAAATACGGAGATCCAAGTTCCTCTATGATCAGCATAGAGGAAGACAAAATTTCCAAAAGGATTGAGAATACAAGAAGAAAGGTAATATGGAGTATAGGAAGAAAGGGCATAAGACAACATTGTTTAGAAATGGTTCTCAAGGGAAGCCAATCCAAAATGAGTCCAAAATAACAAAAACATTGGAAAAAATACCAAGGCAACATCCCATTAAATGTTGGGGTTGTGAGGGAGATCACATGTATAGAGATTTCCCTCATAGAGGTGAAAGAGTGAATATTTTTCACAATGTACAACAGGATGATGCAATTGAGGACATGGGTAGAAGGATACCAATGATATATGCTTCCTTCGATAACAAAAAAGATGAATTTCAGTCTCACATGATTTAAGTGGAAGGTAAGATCAATGATCAACCTCTAGCTAATTTAATTTATTCAAGAAATAGTCATAGTTAGATAGATCATAATCTTGCGGAATATTTCACTTGCAAAGAAGCAATCTTGGGAAATATTGGATAGTCCAATTAGCTATAGGATCTAAAAGAAGAATCAATGAGATGGTTAAGGATTTTTCAATGGACATGAATGGACTGAGTACCAAGGCATATTTGAATATCATACCTTTGGGATCATATGATTTCCTAATTGGTATGTATTGGTTGAATATGCATCATGTTGTCCTAGATTTCTATAATAAGGTATTTACATTCTTGGATGAAGAAGGGAACTTGAGGAAATTTCAGGGTATTCCAAGGGAAGTTTATATCAGAGAAATTGCATCCTTGTAGTTGAAAAGAAGCTTCAGAAAAGGATGTCAAATATATTCAACTCACATGGAAGAAGCAACTAAGAATAGAGTGACAAGTATTGAAGATAAACCTATATTGAAATAATTTTATGATGTATTTAGAGAGACAACTGGGTTGCCAACAAAAAGAGATGTAGATTTCTCCATTAATTTGATTACTGAAGCAACCATAGTGTCCAAGACTCCTTATAGGATGAGCACACTAGAGATGAAAGAGTTATAAATGTAGCTTGAAGATATTTTGAATAAGGGGTATATGTTCCCAAGTGTGTCACCTTGGGGTACCCTAGTATTATATGTGGAAATGAAGGATGAAACCTTGAGGCTATGCATTTATTTTAGGTAGTTGAACAAGGTGACTATGAAGAACAAGTATCCTTTGCCAAGGATAGATAATATTTGTTATCAGCTAAAAGATGCAAATATATTTTCCAAGATTTACCTCAGTTCAGGCAATCATCAGGTGAGGATTAGAGAAGAATATATCAACAAGACAACATTTAGAAGAATGTATGGCCATTATGATTTTACAGTGGTGCCATTTGGGTTGTCAAATGCACCAATTATCTTCATGTTTTTAATGAATGGTATTTGTATAAAGTACTTGGATAAATTTTTCATTGTCTTCTTCGATGACATAATTATCTACTCTAACTCTAAATAAGAGCATGAGAAACACTTGAGTATGGTGATTCAAGTATGAGGGAGAATCAACTATATGAAAAAATTGAGCAAGCACTCATTTTATCAAAGGCAGATACACTATTTTGGCCATATCATTTCAAAGGAAGGGATAGTAGTGGACCTTGAGAAGATAAAATCCATTGAAGGATGGTCATCACCAAAGAGTGTCTCAGAATTAAGATCATTCATGGGGATTGAAGTTTATCATAGAAGATTTATTGAAAGATTTTCAAATATTACCTGTCCAATCTCTTATTTACAAAAGAAAAGTGTGTAGTTTTAGTGGACCTCTGATTGTGAAGAAAGGTTTCAACATTTGAAGAAGTAATTGACTAGTGCACCAATATTAAATATTCTCCAACCAAATGAATATTTCATTGTGTGCATAGATACCTACAAGTAAGGGCTTGAAGGATTCCTTAGCCAAAATGGAAACATGAGAGACACTATTTCACCCATGATTTGGAATTGGCAGCCATAGTTCATGAATTGAATATGTGGAGGTGTTAGCATATGGGAAAGAGATTTGAACTAAGGACAAACCATAGTGGTCTGAAATATTTTTTTGGACAACCAACTTTGAACACCAGAAAAATTAGATGGCTGGAATTTCTCAGTGAGTATGACTTTGATATAAATCATATAAAATTCAAAAATAAGAAATTGGTTGATGCACTCGAAAGGAGGGTGCATGAGATGCATGCTACGTCCATTAGCATATATACATCTAATTTAAAAGAAAACAAATTGGAAGTTGAAAAATCAAATCAACATTATGTGCAAATAAAAGAAAAAATACAACAAGTTATTTCTCAGCAGAAAATTAAGGATTATGAGCTAAGAGAGGATGGTGTTTGAATATTGAGAGGGGGATGTGAATCAATATGAAAAATTTTACCACTTTCAATCAAAGTATATATGAACTTCAACTTTAGCAATAGTATTCAATAGCTTCAACTTATCAACAGTATTCAATATTTATCACTGATGCAATAAGTATATTATTTCATCATAAACAATATCATTCATCAGTGCATAATAAACAACCACATATACATAGTACACCATAATTTATGTGGAAACCAAAATGGGAGAAAACCATTGAATGTTTTCTGATATATATCAAGAGTACATTCATAGGAAGAACCAACTTCCGAATTCTCTAGCACCAACTGGAAGGAGGCACCAACCCCTTGATTTACAGACACCAACCTAAAGGAAGATACAACTCCCTAAATTCTCCAAATACAACTAGAATGAGGCTCCAACTCCATAGTTCATAGGATACAACCTGAAGGAATCTCTAACTCCTTGATTTCTTGAGCACCAACTAGGAGGAGGCTACAACCCCCTAATTTACAGGCTCTAACATGAAGGAAGATCTAACTCCTTGAGTTCTCTAGAACCAACCAGAAGGAGGATACAACTCCCTTTTCTTGCCTCATCCTACCTCCATGAAATATAAGTGTAGACTCCTCCTATAACTACCATTTATCAGCCTATAATTTCCACTATCACCAATACAACAATCTGTCACTATCACTATCACATAAACATGTCACTACCACTGTCATTGTCACTGTCACATCAACTTGTGACTACCACTATTACATCAACCTGTAACTGATGATCAACCAATCATCCAACCTGACATTTTCCATGTCATCGTCATTTTCACTGATATACCATCATCAACCAATTGTAATGAGATACACTCACATGGATACCAAAACCATCACCATACCATGTACATTAATCATGTACCAGAACCTGTACCATACCATGTACATCAACCATCAACCATGTACATCAACCATGTACCAAAACATATACCATACCATGTACATCAACCATGTACATCAACCATGTACCAAAACCTGTACCATATCATGCATCAACCATGTATTGAAACCTATATCATACCATGCATCAACCATGCATCGAAATTTGTACCATACCATGTGTCAACCATGCACTGAAACATGTACCATACCATGTACATCAACCATATACCATAGCCCTCATAATATGTCTCGATCATGTCATACACCATGTACCATATGATATCATCAATTAAGTGCCTCAACCAAGTACTAACATCACCATCAAGATATGTGTCTCAACTATGTACCAAAACATCATCAAATGCATTTACCTCAAACATGTTCCATAACCTTATCAAGAATGGCCTCAATCATATGATACCATCACCATGACATATATGAAACTAGACACCAATATAGCCAAGATATTTTTCTAATCAATGTACCATAACATCACCAAGGTGTACCTCAAGAATATGCCCAAATCTCCAAACCATGTTCCACAATGTACCTCAAGCATGTATCATACCATGTTCCATATGCCTCAAGTATATGCCAATGTCACAAATATGTGCCTCTAACAATGAACCATAACATCCATAAACCAAGTACCAAGGATATTTATCAAGCATGTATCAATATCACCAAGACTTGAAACTCAACCATGTGCAACCATGTACCAAAAGGCCTCCAAGACATTCCCTAAGCATGTGCCATACCATTCATGATATAAGCCTAAAACAAACACATAAAATACATACATGTATTCATGAAAAGGACATAGTGCATATCATCTCATACCAATATACCAACCTGGTGCATATCATCTTGAGAAAACCAAAAATAACATCTTATTCATGACCTTTTCACAGATCTGCGACTTGCACACTATCCACCCACGGATGTTCGTGATTTTCTCTATTATGACCCACAGATGTCTGTGCCTTGCTCCATTTTGACCCATGGATAACCTCATAAAGTTAGTTTGAATATTTTCCTCTTCTCTTCCCTTCACTACCTCAGACTTCACTACCTCAGATATGCTACAAAAATATTTACCAAAATATCACTTGAAATATAGATAATCATTGAAATTTTGTGTGTAAGAATGAGAGGCTTATTGAAGTGTATTTATACTTGTCCATGTGACTTATTTCCTTAACTTTAGGGCCAAATTGTACTTTCTTGTTATAACCATTTTACCCTTTAATTAATGACTTGTAACTTCTTGTTGCAACCATTTAGGGGCTTCTTAACCATTCTTCGGGGCTTCCAACTTCATGACCTCATAATTCCACAACCGTGAGAACCCACATGGCATACCACCTGTCGTTGGAAATGGAACAACAAGGACTATTAATCTATTAGTGCGTTACATGCATTTACATTTTCCTTCATGTCCTTATTCCTCAATCAACTTCGGGCTTCATGACCACACCTTTGAGTTTCTTGTAGACTTATCCAAAGGATCTTCCCATGAGGGCCATGTTTAAATATACACCATAAGGGGACCACTTTGGAGACTTCTAAAAATGCACCCATCACATCAATTGACATCAATCACAACCAACTATCAAACAACATCAATGAAAACCAATTATCCAACAATCTTCCCCTTTGGCATTGATGGAAATACTCATACTCCAACATGCATACTCCACCTCTAACCAATTCTCCTGATATTTCTCTCCTCATATTTATCTCCTCATGTTTCCCTCCCCCTTTGACATCAATGGAGAAGGGTATCTCCCCTTGGGTATGCTCCCCCTATATTCATGCTTCTTATCTTTCTCTTTTGATATTTCTCTTTCTCCCCCTTTGACATCATGAGAAAAAGGATAAGTCCCCCTACCGGTATACCTTCTCTAAACAATATTTATCTGACTTCATGCACTCCCCCTATACTCATATTTCTTATATTTCTTTCCTGATATCTTTCTCTGCCGATTTCTCTCCCCTCAAATTCTCTACAAGATATCATGTAGATCAATATGGGGATTCTTGTATATACTTTCTTTACTCTCTTCCATGGTGTCTTATCCATTGGTGCTTCCTCTTGTGATTCACTGAAATATATAAAAATCATTCAAATTTACTTGACTTCAATTCTTCATGGCTTGTCAAGTTCACATCAATGACCATAATTTACTCTGGCTATATATCCTCTTCTAACGATTTATCTTCCATGTTATTCTATTCCTTTCACTGCTTTCCTTCCTATGACTACCTGATTCCACCTTTCCACTGATTCCAATTGTTAATATGATTTTATCCACTATAATATATCTATCTAAACTTGTTAAAGATATCATGAATCTATCTCTGTCCATATATCATAAAATTTTCCATGACTCTAATACTCATCTGCACATGATGTTGACCCATCTGAAGACTCCTTTGAATCTTCTGCAAATGATCACTACATATTCCTGATTTTCAAGTTGTCTGTTCAATATGAAAATTAGACTCTACATGTCTACAACAATCTATATTGAATATGTCTTTGTCTGAATACATTCCTTGAATCCTCTACTTGAATCTCTACCTGAAAAGTGTGCCACTTTTATTCTTCATGTATTATCTCATCCCTGCATGGGATTGCATTCTCAAATATGCTCCTCAAACAATCAAATTGTCACAAGACATTCTACACTTTTGTCATCAAACAATTTTGAACCTGCCATCCCAAAAGCTACAAACACTTCAGACTACTTGAAATATATCTCTATGACCTGTAGAGATGTTGGTTATACTAACCCTATTCAATATTGATATTTACCAATATTCTCCAAGTCGATGGCTCATAAAGGTGGAGGAATCCGCCCTAATGCGTAGTAATCTTCATATTCATAATATTCCTAAATTTTGACATCTTCCTCTATATCATCTTCCTAAATTCTGACATCCTTTTCATCATGCTTTTGCATTGTTGCAAATATTGTGAGTACAATATCTGGGACCTGGTTTCCATTCACCTATTCTTCTTGTTTTTCATTTCCTTTCCAAACCTTCATGTATCTGACATCTCCCTTTTATCTTGTAGATTTGTCCTGATCTTGTACTACTGCAAATCCTAAGAGTATAACTTCTGGGTGTTCTTTATTCATTTGTTCTTCCTTTACTTGTTCTTGTTTTCTTTCCCAAACCTTCTTGTATCTAATATCGATGTTCACTTTCATGGAAGTATCCATCATGCTTCTACAACCACGCGCAATATGTCCATAGTTGTGGCACTTGTAGCATTCAATATTGTGGGGGGGCACATAAACCTTTCCTGCTTGACCATTTCTTCCATAAGCTCTGTAATATACAACTTTATGTCCAAGTTTATTGCAAATAAAACAATAATAATAAAATAAACTTTGATACCTGGGAGTGAATTATCTTCCTTGTGATTTCGTACTTCTGAATTCATTCCCTGGTTGATTACAATATTCTCTTCTGTTGTTTCCTTCATAATGATTGAATCTTATTTGATACCTAAAAGATGAGGTTATTCTTTGATATATGTCTCTTTTGTAATCTTCTTCTTGAGTCTTCTTCATTTTTGGAATGTTCTCCTTTGAGGGCTTGCATTCTTCCTTCTTGATAGAGTCTTTGACGACTTTTTTCATAACTCTTAGCGTTCTCTTCATTCTTCCTTTCTAGTAACCTGTAACTTTTCTCTTCATCTTTCTTTACTGAGTATGTGTAGCTTTCTCTTTCTTCAATTTTCTTGATAGGCTTGATAATTTTAACTCTTAATGTGACAATTTATGCTTCAAGCTTCTCACAATCTTGTTCTTTCTTCATCATTTGGATATTTACGACTTCTTCCTTTCTCTTTGCTTCTTCAAATTGGGTCTTCAAGGAGAAAATTTATTCTTCAAGTCTTCTTTCTTGTTGACTGAATTATGCTTCAAGCTTATGTAAGTCCTCAAATATTTCTTTGAGATGGCTAGTCAAAATCTCTTCTCTCTTATCCGCTTCCTTTCTTTGTGCTACTATTTTGGCTTCCAAAAATTTATTTTCTTTTGACTGACTTTTGCATGCTTCTTCAATCCTTTTGTCTTATTCTATTTGTACTTTTATGTTTGTAATTATCTGTTGGACTTATTTAGAGTTGGTATTTTGATAACCCTTCTTTATCTCGCTCAATTATTCCTTGAGTGACTTGTTCTTATTTCTTTCATTCATCATATCGTCTAAAACGTTGATTAATTTTTCTTCAAGATTTACTATGCCTTATTCACAATATTATTCTTCTGAATCTATCTGACATGAATATCATCTTTCTTCTTGTTCTACTTTAGCATCTTCTTTGTTCGGATTGGTATGCTATGGCTCTACGATAGAATGGGATTTCATAAAGTATAGATTATGTAGCTTGTCCCAAAGTTCTTTGGTTGATGAGAATTGTCCCACTTTGTCTTTAACTAACTCACATAATCCTTCCAAGATGAAATCCATTTCCATTTTGTTGTTTCTTTTCAATTCCTTCTTGGATGCAGTCTTCGGTTTCTTTGTAGTGGTGTATCCTAACATAATTGATTTCCAAACATCATACCCTTGTGCTTGTAAAAATATTTTCATTTTTATATTCCACATCTCATACTTCAAACAAATTTGACCATCAAACCACAATATTCCATTAGCTTTGTATCCATTAGCCATGATATCCATGATCTACCTTCCAGTGGTTAAACTAATTTCTTGAAGGATATGCTCTAATACTTTTTGTTGGAATACTAAGAGGAGGGGGTGAATCAATATGAGAAATTTTACCACTTTCAATAATAGTATATATGAACTTCAACTTTATCTGCAACATTCAATAGCTTCAACTTATCAACAATATTCAATATTTATCTATAATGCATTCAGTACATCATTGCATTATAAGAAATATCATTCATCAGTGCATAATAAAAAACCAAAGATACATTGTACACCAAAATTTACATGGAAACCCAAATGGGAGAAAACCATGGAATGATTTCTTATATATATCAATAACACATTCTTAGGAAGCACCAACTTCAAAATTCTCCAACACCAAATAGAAGGAGGCACCAAACCCCTGATTTATAAGCATCAACCTGAAGGAAGCTACGACTCCCTAAATTCTCTATCTACAGCTGGAAGGAGGCTCCAACCCCCTAGTTCACAGTTTCCAACCTAAAGGAAGATCTGACTCCCTGATTTCTCCAGCACCAACCAGAAGGAGGCTACGACCCCCTGATTTAAAAGATCCAACCTAAAGGAATATTCAACTCCTTGAGTTATCCGGCACCAACCCAAAGGAGGATACAACCCCCTTTCCTTGCCCCATCCTACTGTCATGAAATATAAGTGTAGACTCAACCGATCACTACCACTGATCAACCTATAATTGTCGCTATCACCAATACAAAAACATGTCACTAACATTGTCACATCAACCTATGACTATCACTATCACATCAACTTGTGACTATCATTATCACATCAACCTGTAATTGTTGTTCAACCAATCATACAACCCTTGATTGTCCATGTCATCACCATTGTCATTGATATACCATCATCAACCAATTGTAATTATATCCACTCACATGGATACGAAAACCATCACCATACCATGTACATAAATCATGTACTGGAACCTGTACCATACCATGTACATCAACCATCAACCATGTACCAGAACTTGTACTATAACATGTACAATAAACATGTACCAAAACCTATACCATATCATGCATCAACCATGTACCAAAACCTATACCATATCATGCATCAACCATGCACCAAAACCTGTACCATACCATGCATCAACCATGCATTGAAACCTATACCATACCATGTACATCAACCATATACCATATCAATCATGATATTTATCAATAATGTCATACACCAGGTACCATATGATATCATCAATGGCTTGCCTCAACCAATTACCAACATCACTATCTAGATATGTGTGTCAACTATGTACCAAAACATCATTAAATGCATGTGCCTAAAACATGTGTGCATGTACCTCAAACATGTGCCATAACCTTATCAATAAGTTCCTCAAGCATATGATACCATTACCATGACATATACCTAACCAGACACCAAGATAGCCAAGATATGTTTCTAATCAATGTACGATAACATCACCAAGGTGTACCTCAAGCATATGCCCAAATATCCAAACCATGTGCCACAATGTACCTCAAGCATGTATCATACCATGTGTCATATGCCTCAAGTATATGCAAATGTCACAAATATGTGCCTCTAACAATGAACCATACCATCCATAAGCCAAGTACCAATGATATTTCTCAAGCATGTATCAATATCACCAAGACATGAACCTCAACCATGTGAAACCATGTACCAAAAGGTGTCCAATACATGCCTTAAGCATGTGCCATACCATGCATGATACAAGCCTCCAACAAACACATGAAAGACATAACTTTACTCATGAAGAGGAATTGGTGCATATCATCTCATACCAATAGAATAACCTAGTGCATATAATCTTCAACAAACCAAAAATAGCATATTTTTCATGACCTTTTCACTGATCTACAACCTTCACACTATCCACCCACGAATTCCTACACTTTGCTCTATTGTGACTTGCAAATGTCCATGCCTTGCTCCACTACAACCCGCTGATAACCTCAGAAAGTTAGTTTGTATAATTTTCTCTTTGCTTCCCTTCACTAACTCAGACTTCACTACCTCATAATTTTCTACCTCATATATGATACAAAAATATTAACCAAAAGATCACTTGAAAGATAGATAATCATTGAACTTTTGTGTGTAAGAATGAGAGGCATTTTGAAGTGTATTTATACTTGTCTATGTGACTTATTTCCTTAACTTTAGGGTTGACTTGTAATTTCTATTTATAACTATTTAAAACTTTAATTAATGACTTTTAACTTCTTGTTGCAACCATTTAGGGTATTCTTGACCATTCTTCGGGGCTTCCAACTTCATGACCTCATAACTCCTCAACCGTGAGGACCCATGTGGTGTACCACTTGTCGTTGGAAACTGCGTGACAAGGACTATCCATATATTAGTGTGTTACCTTCATTTACATTGTCCTTCATGTCCTTATTCCTCAATCAACTTCATGAAACAAGACCACACCTATGGGTTGCTTGTATACTTCTTCAAAGCATCTCCCCATGAGGGCCATGCTTAAAGATACACCATAAGGGGACAATTTTGGATACTTCTTCAAATGCACCCATAACATATGTTAACATCAATGACAACCACTTATATTGACATCAATGACAACCAACTATCCAACATATGGAATCCTCATCTATAGGGGCATATTTTATGTTCCTAAATCTCAAGAGATGAAAAACATGGCGCTAAGAGAAATGCATAATGATCCTTATGTTGGGCACCCAGGTTACCAGAAAACAATTGCATTTTTCAAGAGCCAATATTTTTGGCCATTTATGAAGAAAGAGGTAGTTGATTATATATCCAGTTGTCTAGAATATCAAAAGGTCAAGGATAAGCATATACATCTAGTTGGTTTGGTACATCCATTGCCCAATCCTGAGTGGAAGTGGGAATTGGTGATAATTGATTTTATCACCAAGTTTCCCAGAACAAAAAAGAAGCATGATTCAATCATGGTGGTGGTGGATAAGCTAACTAAAGCTACTCATTTTATTCCAGTGAAGCTAACCCACAAGGAAGCAAACATTACATAGATTTACATGAGGGAAATTTCTAGGCTACATGGTGTGCCCAAGAAAATTGTGTTTGATAGAGATCCCAAATTAACATCAAACTTTTGGAAGGGATTATTTAAATTTTAGCACAACATATCATCGATAATCCAATGGGAAAACAAAGAGGGTTAATCATCTAATTGAATATATGTTAAGGATGTATGTGATGGATAAACCATCAAAGCGGGAAGATTATCTACATTTAGTTAAGTTTTTTTATAATAATGGGTATTAGGGATATTTAAAGATGATCCCATTTGAAGAATTATAAGTCAAAATTGCAACACACCAGTGAGTTGGGAAAACCTAGCAAACAAAATAGTGGTTGGCCAAAATTACTCAAAGAAATGGAAGAACGGATGGTAAAAATAAGGCAAAATTTAAAGGTTGTACAAGATAGGAATAAACATTATGTGGACAAAGGAAGAACACAAAGAGAATTTAAAGTGGATGAGCATGTCTTCTTAAAATTGAAAGCTAAGAAGAGTTCACTTAAATTGGGGATTTTTTCAAATTTAGCAGGACATTATTGTGGACCATTTGATATCCTGGAGAGGATTGATCTTGTTGCATACATACTTGCATTGTCTACATCCATGTGTGTTGGTGCACAGTTTTAAGACTATAGGTTCAAGTTAATTAACCAACAAAACCCTTTAGACAACGACCCTTTCAGAATCACCTACATGCAAGTGAAGTCTCACCTGAGGCATCTATTGGGGCTACAGGAACCAACTTTTTGTAGTGTTCAAGTGATGGGAGGCTATCATATTATCCATTATTATTCATCTACTATGTGCACATGATTTGTTGTCTATTATTCTTTGATTGATTAGTGAATTTAGTTATATAGCACCATTACACTACATATTGCAATATAAACGATTCATTGTAACATTCATAACTATTGTGCAATGATCATACAACAAACAGATGTAGTCTAACATGCATAAAGAGAACATTCATGATCAATCACATAAAAATACAAGTAGACACATTAATTAACGTGGTTCACCCAACTTTTTGGCTATGTCCACAATGATTGGATTCTTTATTATGCTTTATGTAATCATTCCAATCTTGTGCACTGTGCTACAATAGATTCATCATATTATCAGTCCCCACTCTACCTAGTCGTTCTGCAATGCAAGCTTCTCTCTCTGCAAATTTTCCTACACACTCAGGCATAGATTCCCTCACCTTCTTGGTTTATTCTCTCACTCTCTCTATGAACCCCTATCTCCCGAACCCATTACATATTTATAAATGGACTCTAGGGATCAAAACCTTACATGCTTATCCCCAAAACCCTATTACAACTCATTCTGACTCATGAAAACTCATGTCGACTTATTGTTTAGCTATGTTTTTCCTTCTCTTATGTTTGCATGGTAATTTTTCATTCCTTACTATTGTTATTCTTACTTTTATGCGTCTTTCTACTTTTGGCATGCCAAACTATTGTCTTTACTTTTCTCCCTCTTTATCTTACTATTTTGTTCTCCTAATTTATTATGCTCTAAGTATGATATTATTGTGCACTTCAATCCTGAATGTGTCTTTACTACACACTCCACTCCTTCCTTGTCTTCTTTTTTTGTTGTTGTGCATCTCCTCCATACTTAGTATTTTCCTTAAAATTGTATCAAAATGCATGTCCAACAGGCCCCCTATTGGATTACTGAGAGGGGGGGTGAATCAATAATAGAGAAATAATAATTTTTAACCATAAAATGCAAGTTTTATATAAATGTAGCTTTATCATCCAATAGTTTCAGAGTAAATAAACAATGAAAAAATGAGCAATCATACACATACATAGTACACCAGTGTTTTTACTTGGAAACCCAAAGCGGGAGAAAACCACATAATTATTTTTCTTATATGTCTTTAAGAATTACATTCATTGGAAGTACCAACTTCCTTTGGTTTTTGGCTGCAACTGGAAGGAGGCTCCAACCCCTAGTTTCTCAGGCTACAACCTGAAGGAAGATCCAACTCCTCAATTATCTAGCTACAACCAAAAGGAGGCTACAACCCTTGAGTTTCTCAGGATACAACCTGAGGGAAGCTCCAACTCCCCAATTCTCTAGATACAACCAGAAGGAGGATACAACCCCATTATTTTCTCCAGCTACAATCATAAGGTGGCTACAACCACCTCTCCTTGCCCCATCCAACTTCCCTGACATAGAAGTAGAATGATGGAACCACTATCAAACTATAACTGTGAGATATACTATTGTAAACTTGTACCAATCAACCTGTAACAACCTGTACCAATAACTTGTGCCAACATGTATCATACATCAAACTATACCTCAACCTGTACCATAAACAAATGCATCAACCATGCACCAAACATGTACAAATAACTTGTCACAATAACATGTCCAAATAACCTGTAATCAACCTGTACCATAAACAAGTGCACCAACCATGCACCAACCTGTACCATCAACGAGTGCATCAACCATGCACCAAATATGTACCAATCCTGCATCAAATACACATAAACTATGACTCGTCAAGATGTACCAACATCATCAAATATACACCTCATTTATGTGCCAACTCATCAACTACATATCTCAACCATGTACCCAACATGTACCTCAACCAAAATCCCTTATCAATTTCATCATCCAAATCTGATTTGTAACTCTGTAATAGACCTAGTGTATATGACCACATACCTACAAACCTTCCTTAACTTTAACAATAAGAGACTAGAATTTTCATCAAAATTTACTTTAGTTTCACATGACTAATTTTGGATTAGTCAACAACCCTAAATTGAAATAATCATGACTATGTACATGTAATGAATAAAGATCTGAAAATAGTACAAAATTTTCTTTAGTGTCATTTATGAAAATCTTCCAAGTTTCACTTCTTGGAACCTATCAGAAAAGGAGTTATAGAAAAAATGCCATACCTTATTGAATTCAGGCTTATTCTAGAGAGCGACCTTATAGATCGTGACCCGCATGGAATATTTGTTGTATGGATCTAAAAATGGTACACAAAATACTAAAGATTGTAATCTAACCAATACATTTGGTCTTACTGAATTTGGATCTGGTATGAAAAAGTTATGACATTTGTACCTGAAACACATGTTTTAGACTAGTTTCAGGGCTAGCCAAAAACCCTATTTTCCACAAAGTGTAACTCCAAAACTACAATGACCCACAAGATGAAATTTTTATCACAGCTACTTGGATATGTTTCCTCACTAGCCTCACAATTTCACAGTGATGCAAGAGCATCGCCAGCAAAGCACAAGCGTGGAAGAGAGTTGGGCGCACTAGCGCATATTTTGAAACATCTTGAATTTCAAAAAGATCAATGTACTAATGTGATATCGGACAAAAAATTTGATTTATGAATGTCTTTAATGATCATGGGTTGAGCCATCACATAAGATCGATGGGGAATATATTTTTCTTTAATGAACTGAATAGCAGTATAGATTTGGAGCTTGCACTCTTATCTATCTGATTGGATATTTATTGTAATAAGTGTTAAGTAGTTGTTAGAATTCAATTCCATTAAGATAGCATAGAGTAGTTGGAGGGAAAGACTCAATAGAGTCCCTTTGTATAAATCATTGTAATATTTATCAGTAGTTGTTGTTGATGGTTGTTGCAGCTGAATCTAATGCATAAATTGCCATTGTAATCTAAGAGCTGGGAGATACAAGGAAATGTTGGGTGAATGTATGTAAGTTTTGGTTGGATGAATATAATAGAAGAACATTGTCCCAAATGTGCGTTGTTATGTGTCTATCTGAATGAATGGTAGATTTTATGTTATTTTTTCAATTCTCTGTTATTTTTTTTCTTGTATCCATGACTACATTTTCTTTGTTGAATGTATGAGTCACTGTGAGGAGTAGATAATTTTCAATTGTTTATTTTCCTTGAGTGAGTTCAAGGTGTGCATAGAGTCCACAAGGAGTGCGTGATTGAGTCTATTTTGACTCGAAAGCTCAGGAGGGATAGCGTGATTTCATTCATAGGAGATAGAAGCATTTGGAAAATAGTCACAAGGAGTGTGAATTCATCCACAAAAGAGTGAGTGTGGATTAAATCTATTGCAAGGTGTGCACAAATGGATATTTCAACTAAGTGTCGAAATAAGTGTTCAGAGGAACTAGTGAAATCGAAGAAAGTTAAGCTCAAGAAAGAGAGCGATGGAAATCTTCAAGGGAAAAAGTTCTTGAAAGCTTCACTGAAGGTCAGTGAACAAGATTCGTTCTCAGAGGGAGACGAGTGATTCCATACCATTGGATCTAGTGAAGTTGCGAGGAGGAGACCTGTGAAGTATTTTGATACTTCAGAGTTTCGTCAAGTTGGAAACTTGACAAAAATAGAGTTGCGAAGTCTGAAGTTGCAATTCAATCTTGACTGTTGATCATAGGAGAGCACGTGGCAATGGATTGAGGATTTTGAGAATCAGAAGGTTGGAGGTTCATGAGTGGAAGACCAGAGTTTCACGAGGTCATGAATTCTGAACCATAGTGGGGCCGGTGAATCAAAGGAGATGCATGGTAGGAGTTAGGAACCTCGGAGAAGAGTACTTCAGGAAAATTTGAGAGAAGGATTCAGGATATCCCTGAAGTGAAAACTACGAAGAGATAAACCCATGGTCATAGCCATGGTCACTTGCGGAAGTGACCTATATGTGTGGGTAGAATAGTTTTAGGTGCCCATATTGACCCAAGGAGTTGCTCCGACTCAACATTTCAATGATCCAAGACCGGGAGGTCAAGAAACCCTTTGGAGGGAAGGGGGTTTGTAGGAGAGTTGTATCAAAGCATGTACAAAATTGACTTCTGTAAAGAAAAGGGAGTAAGCAAAGCTATGGAAATGGAAATGAGAGAATTGTGTGCGAGGTTGGATGCCATGGAGACAACACAAAGGAGAGTGCCTAATGCTAGAGATGTCAGTGAGGAAGAAAATGAAGAAGTAGAAGTCGAAGAAGTTGTAGTTGAGGATGTTGCGAAAGAACGCTTTCTTAGAGTGGTTGTCAAATTGGGTGCTAGAGAGAATATTTACATTCCGATGTATGAAAGAAATTTAGACACCTAAGAATTGCTTGACTAGATATGATCAATGAACAAGTATTTTCACTATGAGGAAGTCGAAGAGGATGGAAAGGTAAGACATGTTGTCACTAGGTTAAAGGTACATGCAACACTGTGGTGGGATGAACTCCAGGCCGACAGAAGGAGCAAAGGAAAACAAAAGATCAAGAGTTGGGATCAAATGGTAGCCAAGTTGAAGGAAAAATTCATACCCAAGGATTACCAGATAAGTCTGTTCAGGAGGATGCAGAACCTAAGACAGAGAGGATTGACTATGAAGGAGTACCCAAAGGAGTTCTACAAATTGAACATTAGAGCTAGGCAGAGAGAGAGATATGAAGAGAAAGTTTCTAGATACATTAACAGCTTGCGATATGATATCTGGCGTAGACCCCCAACCCTCGGGCCAAGATCCGTGCAGGATCATTCTAAATCTACCCCTAAGTCAAATTGACTCTTAGATTCCTCCTCAGGGAATCGAACACACACAACAATGTTTTCCACAGGTCCTTATAGGTATGCCTGCATGATCAAACACTAGGCATCAACCCAAATCTCCTGACCAACAATATGATCACACCCTTTTCCGATTCAAGACTTCGAGTTTCATGATATCATGATTCCTGTTGTCGAGTTCTCAACTTTTCAACCTGCCTAAACCCGAAATGCTGAAATTCTAAAATCTTTGGCCGCATCCTCCTCCACAGTTGTGTTGCATTT
>ML789904.1:321240-338069 GCA_009831015.1 Picea engelmannii | reverse complement strand
CCCCAACTCCTTGTTGTTAGGACCCCCGAAATGCCAAACTCTGAAATTTCAAATCACCTAAAATTCTATGCCTCGTCTTCACACATGATAATCCATTTTGTGATTCAGAAGTTCGAGTGACCAAGGGATGTGGCTTGCACTCTGGACTTACAAACCTTCATTTTCTGAAATGATCTTGACGGCTCAACGGTCACGATCAACAATTGACGTTGAATCTTGAAACCAACATAATGGGTTTGTCCAACCCTTATCCACCCTGCAACTCTTCTGGATCCTACAATACTCGTGACTTCCTGAGTTCTCCATGGAGAATTTCGACCGTTTGATTTCTTCCTCAAGAATCTCTGTGAAACGAGCCAATGTTCTTTTGCCAGAACTTAACCTTCTGTGCGATGATTCATCTCCCCGTCTTCCTTTGAATACTTCAAAGGCACTAATCCTCCTGAGCTTTCTATTTTGAACTTAAGTCTCAAAAAGGACCCCTACACACACTCCTTGTGGCAATCTTTCAAATACTTCTGTGTATTTGATTCTTTGACTCTGTGCACTCTTGGCAACAACAGTCCTTCACTATTCAAGCTTAGTTGATAAATTCTAAGGCTTCAATTATCCTGCACACACATTGCACAGCTTCTGTGCTTCACCTGTACTTCAGCTGGAATGAGAACAATGGTATCTCTCCTAAGCTTTCTGAGGTAAATTGAGAGCCTTGTCAATGCACACCTTGCAGACGGTTCACTGCACTCCTTACAGGAACTTCTCTCAGGAAGAGAAACAATTGAAACTCATTCTCTTTCTCTCTCATACTTCATACATTCAACTTGAAATCATACATTCAACACAACATAACAATAAATGCATAAACAGAGAGAATAAAACAACTATAAGCATACCATTCATCAAATGTAAACAGTAAGCATCATAACACCATGAAAACTGAGTCAAAGTTTCATATATTAACTCAAGAGCTTCTATACATGGCCTCTTCTCTACAATTCTCTGCTACAACTCTCTTCTTCTTCTCTATGCTAATGATACAATAATACAATGGTACAAAGGTGAGGGCGTCTATATCCATTTTCCCTCCTACTCTCTAAACTGTCCAATCTATAATTCAAATCTACCTAATTTCATTAACTATGCATAAATGCCTCTACATACTACAGACAAGAGCAACGATCAAGGTCTGTTCACAATATCTTGACATAAATGTAAGTACGCTCCCCTCCAGCTATCACATTAATGTCCGCTTCATTAATTTTACAAAACATTTCAAAAACGTGCGTTGGTGATTTTCCAGTTGTCTTCCACCTTCATGCTCACTTGGTTGGATGCTTACGATGCTTCTGCATCAATATCTAGGATGAAATCAGCATGGCGACAGTCAAGACTATAGAGGACACATATGAAATGGCACTGAAAGTAGAAGAGAAGTTGGCTAGGAAGCAGAGTCAACAGAATAAAGGTCGAAGCTTGAATAGAGACAAGGGAGTTGCCCAAGATAAAGCACAGAAGCCCAAGGAAGAGGTGGAGAAACCACATAGTCACTCTGAGAGAGGAGGAAGTTCCCTAGGAAGGTAGAGTGGTGGTAGAATTTCTTTTATCAGAGGAAGAGGAAGAGGAAGAGGAGGAGAAGTGAGATTTTACGCATGTGGAAAGACTAGACATATGTCTTGGGATTATCTCGAGAGGAACAGAGGAGGTGAAGCTCACATCTCAGAAGCACAGAAGCGAGATTTTGAGGTAGAAGGTGTAGAGGATGGAAGGTTCTTAATGATGAAGAAGGTTCTCTTGAACCAAGAGTCAGAAATTGAAAAACTAGTGAAAAGGAACAATTTGTTCAAGACAACTTGCAAAATGAAGGACAGGGTTCGCAAGGTGATAATTGATAGTGGGAGCACTGGAAACTTAGTATCCACAGAGATGGTGGAGAATCTATAAATGGATACAAATTCACATTTGACGTCATATAAAGTCTCATGGATGAAGAAAGGTCATTAGGTAACAGTCACTCAACAATGCCTAGTTAATTTCAAAATAGGAGGATATAGGGATGAGATTCTATGTGATGTGATTCCTATGGATGTCTGTCATGTTTTGTTGGGAAGACCCTGGCAGTATGAAAAGAATGTTATTCATGATGGGAGGAGAAATACATACAGCTTAAAGAAGAATGGAGAACACACACGTTTCTACCAATTGAGGAAAAGAAGGTGAAATATGAAGCCAACACGAGTATACTTCTCATGAGTGGGAAGGAACTCCTAAATGAGGTAAAGAAGGAAAATGAGATGCAATTTGTTGTAGTGAGGAAATAGAGGGTTATCCTTACCAGTATTTTAATGGAAAATTTTCTTGAGGAAGTTCAGGAACTGTTAAAGAATTATGTTGATATCGTAGTAGATGTGTTTCCACACTCATTGCCACCTATCAGAAGTATCAACCATCACATTGAATTGATAATAGGAGAAAGCCTACTGAACAAAGCAGTGTACAAGTTGACACCTCAAGAGAATGAGGAAGTGAAAATACAATTTCAAGACCTGTTAGACAAAGGATTGGTCAGAGAAAGATTGAGTCCATGTGTAGTGCCAAATGTATTAAACCCAAAGAAAGATGGAGAATGGATAATGTGTACGGACTCAAGAGCCATAAATAAGATCACCATCAGATATAGATTTCCATTGCCAAGGATGGATGACCTGATGGATTGCTTGAGTGGAGCTAACTATTTTTCAAAAATAGATTTGAAAAATGGGTATCACTAGATAAGAATGAGGGAAGGTGATGAGTGGAAAACAATATTCAAGATGAATGAGGGGTTATATGAATGGCTTGTTATGCCATTTGGCTTAACGAATGCCCCAAGTACTTTAATGAGGCTCATGAATGAGGTCTTAAAATTTTCATTGGTAAGTTCGTGATTGTATATCTGGATGATATACTAGTGTTTAGCAAAACTAAGTAAGAACATTTGAGACATTTAACATTGGTGATGAAGAGGTTACATCATGAGAAGTTGTTAATTAATATGAAAAAGTCCTCTTTCATGAAGACATAGCTCATATATTTTGGTTTTTTTATTTCTTCAAACAAGATGAATATGGATCCCAAAAAGGTGAGAGAAATCACAGAATGGTCATCACCAAAGAATATCTTTGAGGTAAGAAGCTTCCATGGATTAGCAAGTTTTTACTGGAAGTTTATTAGGAATTTTAGTGGGATTAGCGCTCAAATGATGGATACAGTGAAGAAAATACACAAATATTTCAAATGGACAAAAGAGGATAAGAAGAGCTTCAACCTATTGAAGGAGAAGATAGTTGAACAACCGATTCTGTTTTTGCTGGATTTTGGAAAGAAATTTCAGGTAAGATGCGATACAAGTGGAATTGCAATTGGGGTGGTCTTAAGTCAAGACAAAAGACCTATTGATATTTCAGGGAAAGGATGAATGAAGCCAAAAATAAGTACTCCACATATGACAAGGAATTATATGACATAATTCAAGCATTAAATAAATGGAGGCACTATATCGTACCAAAGGAGTTTGTTTTGTATAGCGATAATCATTCTTTGCAATTCATAACTAGACATGAGAAGTTAAACCATAAACATGCTAAGTGGATAGAGTTTATGAAAAATTTCACTTTTGTCATTAAACATATTTCTGGAAATGATAACAAGGTTGTTGATGTATTGTGTAGAAGAATTTTGATTCTGTAGGAATTTCAAATCAAGACCTTGGGGTTTGATCACCTTAAGGAAATGTACCATAGTGATCCATATTTTGGAGAGGCATACAAAGCGTATGTGAATCCTGTGCTTAGAGATAGAAGCTAGTGGGTCAAATATCTGATTCAGGATGGGTTTTTTTTCAAAGGATGTCAGTTGTGCATATTGAGATGCTCGATGAGGGAGAATTTGCTGAAAGAAAAACATAGTGGAGGTCTACCCGGACACTTCGGCCATGAAAAAAAAATTGCTCAATTGAGCGGTTCATATTATTGGCCAGGTATGAGGGAGGAGGTGAAGATATTCGTGAACAATTGTAATATTTGTTAGCATACCAAGGGGAAGAAGCAGAAAGTTGGTTTGTATCATCCATTGCCTATTCCAGAGAGGCCTTGGGATGTAATAAGCATGGATTTTGTGTTGGGATTGCCAAGAACATAGAGAGGAAGTGATTCCATATTTGTGGTTATGGACAGATTTTTTAAGATAGAACACTTTATCCCATGTCAAAAGAATAGTGATGCAATGCATGTTGAAAATTTGTTTTTCAAAGAGGTTGTGAGACTCCATGGATTTCCCAGGAGTATAGTTTCGGACAAGGATACCAAATTTTTTGGTCATTTTTGGAGGAATTTGTGGAAAAAGTTGGGGATAGAGCTATATTTTAGTTTTGCATATCATATGAACACAGAAGAACAGACAAACGTAGTGAATAGAAGCTTAGGATATTTGTTGAGAAGTTTGTTCAATGAACACCATAGTCAGTGGGATCAAATTCTAGCACAAGTCGAGTTTGCATATAATGACTTAGTGAATAGAAGAACTAGGAAAATTCCATTTCAACTTATGTATGGAATGAATCCAAGAGGATTTTTGGAATTAATATGTATGAATAAAAGTGAGTTTAGAAGCGCGGGAGCCGAAGACTTTGCTACAGAGATGTTGGAACTTCACAATCATATCAAGGAGCAGTTGAAGAAGAGCAGTGGTGAATACAAGCACAGAGATGATCAATACAGGAGGAAGCTTGAATTTGAAGTTGGAGATCAAGTTCTAGTACATTTAAGGAAGGACAGGTTCCCAAGGGGAACATATAATAAATTGAAATTGAAAAAGATAGGTCCATGTAAAATCTTGAGGAGGTTTGGTGAAAATTATTATGAATTAGAGCTTCCATAAGATGTGGTTATATCTCCCATATTCAACATTGTTTATTTGTATCCTTACAGGGAATATGGAGATGAAATATCTCAGGAGAAAAGAAAGATCCAGTGGGAGAAACAGATGCCTGTAGAAGAGAAGCCACAGATGGAAAATATCACAGATCAACACATTGGTAAGAAGACCAGAAGGAAGACATATTTTGAATACTTGGTAAAGTGGAAAGGACGACTAGAAGAAGATACCAGTTGGGTTAGTGAAGCAGAGATCCAGAAGCATTGAAGATCATTGCAAGAGCTCATGGACAAGATTCCATGAATTTTTCAGCCAAGAGAGTATGATGCAGAAGCATCGCCAACAAAGCACAAGCGTGGAAGACAGTTGGGCGCACTAGTGCATATTTTGAAACATTTTGAATTTCAAAAATATCAATGTATTAATGTGATATCTGACAAAAATTTTGAGTTATGAATGTATTTATTGATATAAGGCTGAGCCATCGCGTAAGATCGATGGGGAATGCATTTTTCTTTAATGAATTGGATCGCAGTACAAATTTGGAGCTTGCGCTCTTATCTGTCTGACTCGATATTTATTGTAATAAGTGTTAAGTAGTTTTTAGCATTCAATTCCATTAAGATAACATAGATTAGTTGGAGGGAAAGACTCAAGAGAGTCCCTTTGTATAAATCATTGTAATATTGCTCAATAGTTGTTGTTGATGGTTGTTGTGGCTGAATCTACTGAATAGATTTACATTGTAAGCTAAGAGCTGGGAGATACAGAGAAATGTTATGTGAATGTATGTAAGTTTCAGTTGGATGAATATAATAGAAGAACAATGTCCCAAATGTGTGTTGTTATGTGTCTATCTAAATGAATGGTGGAGTTTTTGTTATTTTTTCAATTCTCTGTTATTTTTGTTCTTGTATCCATGACCACATTTTCTTTGTTGAATGTATGAGTCACTTTGAGGAGTATATAAGTTTCAATTGTTTCTTTTAATTGATCAAGTGCAAGGTGTGCATAGCGTCCGCATGGAGTGCATGACTGAGTCTATTTCGACTCAAAATCTTGGGAGGGATAGTGTGATTTCAGTCACAGGAGATAGAAGCGGTTGGAAAACAATCACAAGGAATGTGAAGTCATCCACATAAGAGTGAGTGTGGAGGAAATATTTTGCAAGGTGTGCAAAGACTTATATTTTGACTAAGTGTCGAAAGATGTGTTCAGAGGAACTAGGGAAATCGAAGAAAGTTAAGCTCGGGAAAGAGAGCAATGGAAATATTCAAGGGAAAAAGTTCATGAAACCTTCACTGAAGGTCAGTGAATGAAATTTGTTCTTAGAGGGAGACGAGTGATCCCAGACTATCAGATCTGGTGAAGTTGCGAGGAGGAGACCCGTGAAGTATTTCAATACTTCAGAGTTTTGGCAAGTTTGAAACTTGACGAAAACAGAGTCGCAAAGTCTGAAGTCATGATTCAATCTTGACCATTGATTGTAGGAGAGAACGAGGCAATAGAACAAGGATTCTGGGAATCAGAAGGTTGGAGATTTGATAGTGGAAGGCCAGAGTTTCGTGAGGTCACGAAGTCTGAATCATAGTGGGGCCAGAAAATCCAAGGAGAGGCGTGGTAGGAGCTCGGAACCTCAAAGAAGAGTACTTCAGAAAAATCTTAGAGAAGGATTCAGGATATCCCCAAAGTCTGAACTGCGAAGAGATAGGCTCACAGTCATAGCCTTGGTCAATTGCAGAAGAGACCTATGTGTATGGGTAGAATATTTTTGGGTGCCCATAGGACCTAAGGAGTCGTTCTGACTTAGAATTTCAATGATCCAAGACCGGGAGGTCAAGAAGCCCTTTGGAGGGAAGGGGGTTTGCGACACACAGTCTGAATCATTCTAGAAAAAATGTTATTACGAAAATGGTGAGATGACTTGTAAATAACGTACCTTAAAAAGCATCATCAAAATAATTCATCCTCCCTTGAATTTCAGCCTTCTTTACTTCACCTTCCCTATGAAATTTGGCTTATATATTATTTGGTTACCTCCGTCACTTGTATATATTCAATATTCTCAAGTATGATTAAAATGAGAGAGCCTTGCCTCTTATTTATACTTTCAAGTAGCTTCCTCAAGGGGTTACCTTTTAACCATCTTAACCCACATTCCTTATTTTAGGGTTAACCCACTTCTAACCACTTGTCCACTTAGTAATTTCTCCATTAACTTTATTATATAAATAAATTATTTTTTATCCACTTTGACTTATAGTACACTCATCACTTCACTATATTATTTACCTTCTAAAATCTCTTAAACCACTTTCCTTATTTTAGGGCTAACACACTTCTAACCACTTCTCCACTTAATAATTTCTCCTTTAACTTTATTATTTAAATAATTTCTTTTGTATCCACTTTGAATTATAGTACATTCATCACTTGACTTTATTATTTAAATAATTTCTTCTTTTCAACCACTTTGACTACTTTGACTTTTTGGGGCTTCTAGATGACTCATGAGGGTTCTCCAACTTCACATGGCCATAACTCTCTAACAGTGAGGAGTTATGTGATGTTCCACATACCAATGGAAATGGCATGACATGTACTATCCATATAGAATAGTATTACCTTAAAATATATTAAAAATCATACCATTATACATCAAACAAACTTGGGTCCATTACCCAAACCTTTGTGCTACCAGAATTTGCTACTGGACTTTCTTCAAGGGTTGACATCAATGAAAACCAACCCAAATAAGAAAAAATTGCCCCCTTTGGCATTGATGGAAACACTCTTATGCAATACTGAAGTCATATCACTCATTCTCGCCCTGTGACCATCACTCCCCCTGGAACCATGCTTATGTGCTCTTTCTCCAAGCATTTAACTTTGCATATGATAAATCTCTCCCCCTTTGTCATCAATGGCAAAGGTATATTTCCATTCGGGGTTTATCCCCCTAACTGAAATATCCTTGGGGATACTCCCCCTAACTGAAATCTTCCTGAAATTGATCCCCCAACTTGAATTGTCTTCTATATGGTGCTTCCTCGTGTAAATCTAAGACATATAAGATAAGAATTCAAAAACATTCATTTTGGAGTAGAAATTACTCTGAGTCTCTGGCAAAAATACTCAAATTCTTCCCTTGGAAGCAGTTTTTGTAAATATGTATGCCACTTGTTCTTTTGTGCCCACATATTCAACTTTGATGTTCTTCTCTGCAACTTGTTCCCATAGAAATTGATACTTTATTGGAATGTGCTTTGTCTTGGAGTGCATCACTGGGTTCTTTGAGATATTGATGGAGCTTGTATTATCACAATAGATTGGAATAGGCTCATCATACTCAACCTATATATCTGTGAAAGTTTGTTTCATCCATAGAACCTGAGTACAACATCCTGTTTTTACAATATAATCTAATTCATCTATAGATAAAGATACTGATGATTGTTTCTTTCTTAGCCAAGATACTAAACACTCCCCCAAGTAGAACACTGCTCCACTGGTGCTTCGTCGATCATTAATGCAACCTACCCAATCTGCATCTGTGTAAGCAATAAGTGATAGATCCTTTCCTTTTGGATACCATAATCCAAACTATTTTGTTTCTTTGAGATATCTGAAAATACTCTTCACTGCCAATACATGTGATTCCTTTGGTGCTTCTTGAAATCGTGCCACTTGTCCAACTGCCTGCAGTACGTCTGGTCCAGATGTTGTCACATATAGTAAGCTACCAATCATTGACCTGTATTGCCTCTGGTCTGTAGACTTTGAATCATCATCTTTTCTCAACTTGCAACTAGTTTTCATAGGAGTGGTAACTGGTTTGCAATCTTCCATTCTGAACATCTCTAGCATTTCTCTGATATACATAGTTTGAGAAATAAAAATTCCTTCGTTTCTTTGACTAAATTTCAAATTCTCCAAGCAATGAAATTTCAAATTCTCCAAGCAATTGTCTTGGAGTGCAAACGAAGGATAGTTCTCCAAGCAATGAAATTTCAAATTCATTTTTCATATCCTTTGCAAATTTTTGGCTTAACCTGTCATCAATATTTCCAAAAATGATATCATTAATATAAACTTCAATTAATAAAATACCATCTTGAGTTACCTTGATGTAGAGGTTGTTGTCTATAGTTCATTTTCTTAACGCTTCTTGTTGTAGATATTTTTCCAGTATAGAGTACCATTCTCTATGAACCAATTTTTCAATGTAGACTTCCTCTTCAAGTTCCCCATTCAAAAAATTTGATTTCACGTCCATATCTATCCATACTATTCAAGACTCTGCTACAAAATTGTCCATAATTTTGACTCATATGTCACTGTAATCTCATGAAGTACTACTACAACTGATTAATCTATCATATTGTACTTCTAAAAACTGAATGCACTGAATCTCTCTACTCAAATTCTGCAAGCTTCTTGAAGGATGGTTCTCTGGTTTGTCTTAGCTACCACATAGACTCCGCCTGTCTATTATTCATATTATATGGGAGTATCTAATTCGGATGGCTCAGAACAATTCCTTCTTTGAAGTGTATTCATCATCATCTTCATTAGTAGATTCATCATCTCTCTGAGCTCTGACTTATTTATTTTTGTTTGTGGATTCATCTTTCACTACAGTGCCAGGAAGTACAATCTCTTGAACCTGTTCCTTATTTACATGTCCTTCTTTTCTTTCAGTTATTTTCCAAATCTTTCTGTATCTCACATATTTCCTTTTCTCTATAGAATTTTATTCATCTCGTTTTATTTCCAATCTTGTGATCTTTGGGACCTGGTCTTTGTTCACTTGTTCTTCGTGTTTTGAACAACCACTGTCAACATACCAACCACGCTTCTTCTTCTTAGCTTGTAGAGAGAGTGTGCATTCTTCATTGCTATATTGATTCTTCTTTATTATCCATGTTCTCTTTTGAGGCCATGTCTATGACTGTTTTTTTTTTGTTGTGGTTCACTAGGAGGGATTGTCATTCTGCAATATTTGGCCATGTGTCCAAATGTATTGCACTTGTAGCATTCCACGCCAGTGCTCCATGATTCAAACTTGTTGTAGCTTATTCCATGTGTTTCACTAGGCCTTCTTCGATAACCATTTTTTGTATGAATTTTAAAGTTGTTTATGTTCCTTCTATTACTTCTGCAATTTATAGCTTTATGTCCAAAATTATTGCATGCATAACATAAACCCAAAAAGATAGTTTGATACCTAGTAGTTGAAGATATTCTGAAAGGAGTTACTCTTATGAATCCTTCTTCTTCCCAAGGCCTATTTGTTTTTGTCGGTCATTGATTCTTAAATCTGAATCTTCTCGGTGGGGGAGTGTCCCTATAATCTTCCTTGTAGGTCTTCCCATCCCCTTTGATTGTTTCTGCATAACTTTTTCGATATTTTTCTTGTTCTGTTGCTTTGGAGCTTGATCCCTTTTATTTCTGATTGTATCCAATTCCAAACTTGTCATGATTAGTCCTTTGACTGTTGATAATGTCATCCAAAAATTTTGAGTTGTTCTGCATATTTTTATTTTGAAGATCCTTTCTCAATGTGACAATCTCTACTTCCGAATTTCCAATGATCTTGTCTCTTTCTTCTAACTATTTTTTGAGTTCTTCTTCAATTATTTTATATTCTTCTATTTGAACTTCAATTCCATGATGATATGCTCTAGTTCTTCAATGTCTTCCTTCTTGTCTAGTTCTTCTTGTAGCTTCTTGTTTTTCCTCTTTTCTCTTCTTATAACTTCTATGGCAGTCAACAATTCTTCTCGATAGTCAACTTCTACCTCTTCATATTCTTCTTTGGTGTCTTATTTATCATGGTCTTCTATTGTCATGAATAGAACTCTTTCTTTCTCATTGTCACTGAATTCATGTTCATCTGATGAGGAGATGTCTTCTTTGGTGCATAATCTATTCTTGAAAACATTCTTTGTGGTAACTAGTTCCTTTGCCTTTATATGTTTGTTTTCTATTTGAGTAATCTTCATCATTCCCCTTATTTTTCTTATGAGGACATTTGTTATAAAAATGACCAATACCATCACAATTAAAAAAAATCAATGGAAGCTTACCTTTATATCTGTCGTTGGTTCCCTTGTTCAATCTCTTGACAAAATTGGCCATTTCTTCATCATCTTTCGAGATGTCACTGATGTTGCTATGTTCTTTTTCTTTTTTCTTTCCCTTTTTCTTTGACCTTTTGGATGCTTTGAAAGATGCTTCTTTTATATTTGTATTTTCCTATTCAGTTCTCATTTCATATGTTGTGAAGATTCCATGTAGTTTGTCCATGTTTATTGAGTCTAGATCTTCTCTTTCTTCTAGTGCTGATATATTAGGATCAAATATCATGGGAATAGATCTTAGTGCCTATTGAATAATTATAGATTATTTAATTTCTTCTCGCAATCCTATGATTTCATTTATTGTTTCATCAACTTGTAAAAAGTAAGCTGCAATACTCTCATCTTCCTTCATCTTTAGTTGTTCGAACTGACCTCTGTAAGTTTGAAGCTTTATTTCTTTGACTTTTGAATCTCCTTCATAAATATTTTGAAGTTTGTCCCAAATATCTTTAGTGGATTTATAACTTTGGTGTATAATGATCCACCAAGACCCTTCATAATTGCATTTGTGGCTTTGGAATTATTTTGACCGATTTTTATTGTTGTTTCACTTGTTGGCGGAACTATTGGTTCTTTGTATCCATCTACTATAGATGCCAAATTTCAAATCCCTATGCCTCTATATATGTTTTCATCCTTCTGCTCCATAATGCATAATTTTGTCCATCAAACTGTGGT
Organism: Picea engelmannii; assembly: GCA_009831015.1. Lineage (NCBI taxonomy): Eukaryota > Viridiplantae > Streptophyta > Pinopsida > Pinales > Pinaceae > Picea > Picea engelmannii. Next base: position 326,337 of record ML789904.1, on the reverse strand, counting down.
ATTCCATGTTTATACATGTTGTTTCTCTCCATGATCTACCTTTCAATGGTTAAACTGATTCTTGAAGGAATCGGCTCTGATACCAATTGTTCGATTACTGAGAGGGGGGTGAATTAGTAATAGAAAAATAATCCTTTTTAACCACAAAATGCAAGTGTTATATCAATGTACCATTATCATACAATAGTTTCAGATTAAATAAACAATGAACAAATGAGAAATCATACACATACACAGTACACCAGTGTTTTTACGTGGAAACCCAAAGCGGGAGAAAACCACGAAATGTTTTTTCTTATATGTATTTAAGAATTAAGTTCATTGGAATCACCAACTTCCTTTTTTTTCCAGCTGCAATTGGAAGGAGGCTCCAACCCCCTATTTTATCAGGCTACAACCTGAAGGAAGCTCCAACTCCCTAATTCTCTAGCTACAACCAGAAGGAGGCTACAACCCCCTATTTTCTCCGGCTACAACCCGAGGGAAGATCCAACTCCCCAATTATTTTGCTACAATCCCTTATGTTCTCTGGATACAACCACCTATCCTTGCCTCATCCAACCGCCCTAACGTAGAAGTAGAATGATGGAACCACTGTCACACTATCACTGTGAGATTTACTATTGTAAACATGTATTAATCAACCTGTAATCAACCTGTAACAACCTGTACCAATAACCTATGCCAACATGTACCATACATCAACATGTACGTCAATTTGTACCTCAACCTATACCTTAAACAAATACATCAACCATGCACCAAACCTGTACAAATAACCTGCCACAATAACATTCCAAAACAACTTGTAATCAACCTGTACCATAAACAAGTGCATCAACCATGCACCAACTTGTACCTCAATCTGTACCATCAATGAGTGCATCAACCATGCACCAAATATGTACCAATCATGCATAAAATAAAGATAAACTATGAATCATCAATATGTACCAACATCATTAACTATACACCTCATGTATGTGCCAACTCATCAACTACTTGTCTCAACCATGTACCCAACATGTACCTCAACCAAAAGCCCTTATCAATTTCATCATCCAAATCTGATTTGTAACTATGTAATAGACCTGGTGTATATGACCACATACCTACAAGCATTCCTTAACTTTAACAATAAGAGACTATCATTTTCATCAAAATTTACTTTAGTCTCACATGACTAATTTTGGATTAGTCAACAACCCTAACTTGAAATAATCATAACTATGTACCTGTAATGAATAAAGATCTGAAAATACTACACAATGTTCTTTAGTTTATTTTATGCAATTCTTCTAGGTTTCACTATTTGCAACCTCTCAGAAAAGAAGTTATAGAAAAAATTGCATACCTTGTTGAATTCTGGCTTATTCTAGAAAGCGACCTTGTAGAGTGTGCCCCTCACAGAAAATTTGTTGTATGGATCTAAAAATGGTGCAAAGAATAATAAATAATGTAATATAACCAATACATTTGGTCTTACTGAATTTGGATATGTTATGAAGAATTTATGACGTTTGTACCCGAAACACATGTCTTAGACTAGTTTCAGAACTAGCCACAAACCCTATTTTCCACGGAGTGTAACTCCAAAAATACAATGACCCAAAAGATAAATTTTTTATCACAACTACTTGGATATGTTTCCTCAATGGCCTACCAATTTCACGGTTTGAATCATTCTAGAAAAAGGTTATTACGAAAATGCTGAGATGACCTATAAATAGCATACCTTAGAAAGCATCATCAAAAGAATTTATCCTCCCTTGAATTTCATCCTTCTTTACTTCACCTTCCATCTGAAATCCGGCTTAGATATCCTTTGGTTACCTTAGTCACTTGTACATATCCAATATACTCAAGTGTGATTAAAATGATAGAGCCTTGCCTCTTATTTATACTTTCATGTAGTTTCCTCAAGGTGTTACCTTTTAACCATCTTAACTCACTTTCTTTATTTTAGGGTTAACCCACTTCTAACCACTTGTCCACTTTGTAATTTCTCCATTAACTTTATTATTTAAATAATTACTTTTGTATCCACTTTGAATTATAGTACACTCATCACTTCACTTTATTATTTACCTTCTAAAATCTCTTAAACCACTTTCCTTATTTTAGGGCTAACCCACTTCTAACCACTTGTCCACTTAGTAATTTCTCCATTAACTTTATTATTTAAATAATTTCTAACCACTTTGACTACTTGGACCTTTTGGGGATTCTAGATGACTCATGAGGGTTCTCCAACTTCACATGGCCATAACTCTCTAACTGTGAGGATTTATGTGATGTTCCACATACCACTGGAAATGGAATTGTTGGAATCTAGTTTTGTCATATTTTTTGCCATACAAATACACTTATCATTACACCTTATCCCTGCATTTCATCAATAATATATCACTAATTACACCATAAACCTCCATTATCTCTTGTTATTCATCCTATGTGGTTAATACATAATTTTCCATATTTTTAGTGATTAAAAGGATGATTATACAATAGTTTTATCAAAGATGGTTTAATCCTATGTTTCTATGTCCAAGCAACATGTTCTGTGTTTTTCAGGTTCTGGTATATGCATTGTCCATGTTCCGACACCTGTATTGTTCCTGTTCTGGTACCCGCATTGCAGGTCATCCGGTACTAGAATTTTCTACAGTTAATCGGTACCTGCATAGTCATCCGGTACCCATACTCCATGTCATATGGTATCCATACTCCATGTCATATGGTACCCACACTCCATGTCATCAAGTACTTATCTCATCTAGTACCAATACTGTGCTCATCCAGTACTCACACTCCATGTCATCTGGTACCCACACTCCATGTCATCAAGTACTCAGCTCGTCTGGTACCAATACTGCGCTCATCCAGTACTCACACTCCATGTCATGTGGTACCCACACTCCATGTCATTAGGTAATCACACTCCATATCATATGGTACTCACAATTCAACACATCCAGTACTAGAATTTTCTAGAAACCATCCGGTACCAGAATGCTCCAGGTCATCCGGTACCAGCATCAACAACAATCTGGTACTAGAAATAATTCGAAATTTTGGAAAGTTTATAGGAAAATCGGGGACATGGGTTTTGTCCAAAGGGATGTTTACATGAAGAAACATGTGGAATAATTCACCCATATTGAACGTGTTGACCTTCAGCTCAGGGGGAATGATTTTGCAAAAATTAGCAAAAATCTCAAACTGCCAACTTGTGCCTTGATTAACATGCAGATGGCATCAGATATAGAAATTCTAAGATATGGGTTTTGTATCAAATATGGAAAATTGAGTAATACATGAGACATTTTTCAAAATTAGAATTGGTTTGGAAGATATGGGTGGAGCCCTAACTCGAATCTGCCCAAATTGATGAAAAACACAGATTTTTGGAATTTATGCCTAAAAATGTAAAATTTGAAATCTAAGCATTGTGATTCGGTCCCATCCACTCCTCAATGATTCTTCATGTATAAATAAGCCTCATAAGGCTGTGATAATGAGCCATTAGTTTCATGAAGTTTTTGTAAGTAAGAGGTTTGTTCTTGTGAGCAAGCTTTAAGGAGTTAATTGCCATGTAAAAATAAAGTTTTTGATCAAAATGGAGAATTGACTGTTGTTGATTCACAGTGCATCTCCTTGGCTTGATATGATCTTTCTTGGCAGTGCTAGCCACCTGGGAAGGGCCCCTTGGTGTGGGTAAGCATTGCTATCTTCAATTTATTTAGTTTTAGTCCATTATATTTTCATTTTATTGTATGGTGTGTTGTCTAATTAGTTTTCTCTTTAATTGCAATTTTAGTTCTTATTCAATATTAATAAGACTCAAGATTCATTCTTCATATGTGTGCAAATTTATTCCAATTTTATAACATCACTTTGTTGTTTTACACAATTGAAGTTTTTTTTACTCCTTTGAACATTGTTGACACTTGATTCATGTGACAGTTATATAATCCATTTCCGCATTGTCTTGGCACCAAGAATCTGGTTTGCATATACAATATGTTTTTGGTATCATTGCTTGAAGAGATGATCACTATTTGCACCTCTGTCATATGACAAAAATATGCTCTTAGTAACATTTATAAAGTCACTTTTGAACATTGGATTTGATCCCTGCTCATGAGATTTGGAACACATGGTGTATATCATTTCTTTTTATTGAATCTGTGTTCTTGAAACATAACAGTACAACATCTCATAGGACTGATATATTTACTGTGATTTCTATATTAATGTTGGTGCATGGATTAATAAGTCTAGCATGTTCAAGATTCAAACTTTGGGCTCAAGTTCTGGATAAGATAATTCTTTAGTGATCACTATTGACATTTGTTTGTCTCACTACTACATATTGAAAAATTTGCGACGACCACCTACGACGAAAGTACTCTTTCATTGCAACATTCAAGAGAAAAAGTTCATTTTTTCTAAATCCACCCCATATTCGTCACTATCTCGATGCATGTACTTTGACTAAATTAATATGGTCAATGTTCGTCGCAAGAGAAATGCATGTAGTTTGTTTAAATTAATATGGTCAACATTCGTGACAAGAGAAATGATTGACCTAACGTTAAAAGTGATCGTTAAAAATGACAAATAAATAGGTAAAAAAAGAGAGATATTTTAGGTCAAGGTCGTTGCAATTGCGACGATTGTGACCTAAAATTGGACTATAAATATTTGATGATTTAAGGATGTTCCGACAATCTTTCTATAACAACGACGGTTCCGAAAGGGTATTTTTGTGCAGAAGTTGTGTGAAAGAATGTCGCAGAATGTAGTTAGAGGTGGGGAAAAAAGTAAAGCGGGTGAAAAGGGTGATGGAAGATGTTATTTCCCTTGTAAAAAATGTTGCCTCATACGTATTGTAAGAATTTTAATAGCAACAACTACAAAAAATTATAGGAAATATGGGCACATCAATGGTGGATCGAATGAATATCGTCCCATGGTAATTACCTATATATTCATTATCTTTTTTTATTTTTTCAATTTTATATAAAATTATATATATGTATATATATTGTTTGAATGTTTGTTATAGTATACACTAATTTTGCATGATTGTTT